>OY735211.1:6472500-6497500 GCA_963457665.1 Thysanoteuthis rhombus | reverse complement strand
CTTAATTCACAGGGTAAAAAACAGCATATATAGGTGGCGATGATTCATGATTTCCCTTGGAATGCTTGTACTTGTTCGAATTTCTATCACAAGATCTCTTGTTCCTTCTTCATGGTAAATGAAAAGGTTAACTAGAACCACATTATAGCTAAGGAAATTTTTGAAATCTCTCTTTTTACAAGTTTAATGTTGTGAGGATGCTTTGATAAATAAATAGTGTTGATAAGGCATGGTCGTTAAATTCCAAGGGGAGAATACTCCTGAATACATCCATAGCTTGCACGTGTACCTAAACTAATAGAAAAAAAAATTGATGTTTAATCTAAAATGATCTAAAATATATCAGTACAAGATTTAGGCATTGTTAGTCCAAAATCACCATGGAGATACAAAAAGCACTTTTTTGAAAGAAAAAAAAACAGACTTTAAGATGGTGCCTAGTGTTGTACTCATGTAAATTTCCAAGGTTGTAGCTCCTAAAATGTAACCAGGAGTGCCCTGAGACACACACACACACATACATAGATAGATTAAGAGATAGACACAGTCACTCGAAGAGAGAAGAATCTGTAGCCCACTTGGCTAGTTGGTCAGGCCATTTGTAGGTCTACAGTGATTCGATGTTTAGACAGAGATAGCTGAAAATGTAAAGAGAAGAATTAATATTCCATTCAGATGGGCAAAGGAGTAAAGATTATCACTTACAGATGCCAACATATTTTGTGAGTGTGTGGAATTTGAGGGAAAAAGAATGCCAAACATGAAGAAATGCAGACCATCTTAAATCATACCAACATTGAGAAAAGAAATGCCTGATTCCAGTTTTTAGAGGCCCAGCTTCTGGAACATTACAAGAGCAAGTTTTCACCTCTTGACCCCATGAAACCATTCTTTATTTGCTCGCAGTCAACTGATTCTTCTGCTTGCTCTCCCTTCTTGTCATATTTTCTCTTGTGTGAAGTGGTTGTATATCTTTTCAGCCTTGAATCAAGTTCGAAACAAGAGCCGTAAAGAATTGTTTGCATCCTCGCCTCTATCAGCTCCTTTGCAAGGGTTCTTTTCTCTCAAAGCACATAAACTGGAGAAGTATCTGATCAATAAACAAAATCTCTTTTGCTATAGGAACAAAGACAAGTATATTCCCTTTTGAATTCTTACAAATAGTCATCTTTGTCTGACTTCTCTATATCCTTTTTTTTTTTGTACTCAATATTTTTCTCTTTCTCTTTACTATTTCTTTTGTGTTTGTTAGAGACTGTCAACCAAAATTGTCAACATAGGTTTCTTCAGTTTTTAACTGGTCTGGCTGGCTATATCACGTTTATAGGCCATACCAATAGAGAAAGTGCTACAAATTTCAACATTTACTACTTATGTTTACAAAAAATACTTTTTTGGTTTGTTTATTTTAAAATTCCTTCACCTCTAAAGAACAGGTTTTCAATAAAGTTTTCAATCTGCAATGAAAGTTTATGCTAAATAGATCCCTTTGTTTGTGACCAGCAGCATTCATGTTTGATTTTTTTAAAAATTCAAACTTCTTTTTAGTGATCATCATCCAAGAAAAAGAGTGAGAAGTCACTCATTTATTGATCTCTCCTTTTTCCAATTCTTTTAATTTATCACTACCAACATGACATGCCGGCAAAAGACGTTGGTCATACGATGGTTTCTATTGGATGACTAACCAGTTTTCTTTGAATTTTTGGGGGATCATTTCGGATAGTTGCAAAATTAATCTCTTGAAAATTCTCAATTCATTTTTTTAATTCAGCCTCAAAAGTCCACTGCAGCAGAAGAGAATCAGAAAAATGTTAAAAGGAAAAATACATTATGAGGGAACGTTCATGGCAAACACATATCTGGCTAGTTGCGAGACCTCATAGAAAACTGGAATGTCTGGGGGGATAGGCTTCTTTGGTACAGAATCGACAGAGGGGTGTCAGTAGAAATAAGTACTTGATAAATCATAAATGCTTTCATGTAGATAGGTAGGTATATATCTAAATGACTCATACTTGCTTGTGCATCAACAGATGAATTCATGTCCGGGGTGTTCGGGTTCAATGTATAAAATACATATCCATTCATTTGTGAGAGTATGTATACATGCATTTTGATGTATGTACTGATATTTTCATATACGTATACAGAATAACGCTGAGTATGTGTGCGTTCAAATTTCTGCTTCAGTTATATATATGGTTTGCATATCAGTACACTTGTGGTCCATATAGAGTGCTGATATATGTATCTTTGAGTTAAACATATTTATCTTTGTAGATAAACAAGCTAAAAATCCTGCCGGGGAGTGGAATAGCTAAAGCAGGTGGCTGCTTATGAATTGTACTTGTCTTTGACAGACGGAACTAAACAAAAAAACATGAAAAAATCATTAAATTTTTGAAACCTACTGAATTGGATTATAGACTTATTTTTTTGTCTAGGAGGCATAGTTCTTGAGTGATAAGAGTACAAACATATATAACTAAACACTAATAAGATTAAGATTACCTTCTTTACATAGAGAGGTACTGCATATATATCATGAATATATTTTTACCAATAGTGTTAGTTGGTTGTGTTGTGAATGAAAATACATTCAATGATTATATATATATCCTAGAAAATATATACACACATAAATATACATATATATAAAGTAAATGGCCAATTTATATCCAATGAATGTGATAATAATAAAGATATTTTATTTGGAACTTATTGTTCAGCACCGAGATTACTTGGTAGTAAATCGAATGGTCTTAGATCTTGTAAATGAAGAAATTAGTGCTATATAGGGATCGAAGTGGTAAGTTCCCAATAAAATATCTTTTTTATTATCACATATGCATAAATATGATTTGGTGATACCTGATTGTTAAATACATTCTTGGGGTAAGCCCTGTGTTTCAAAAAAATTAAATGATGTGTAGTATAAAATGACATCCACATATAATACATTCTAAAAATACCCTATAGAACAACAAACTGCTTTTATGACATAGGCTACATATTAAAATCATAGCTGAAAAGGGAGGTGGTGTTTCATCTGAAACGGTTACATGGTAAACAATTGATGATTAAAACTAGAGAAAAGTTATTCATAGTACCGTAATATCAAAGATGTAAAACATGAAAAAAACATTGAAAAAAAATACATTAATTGTATCAACAGATATAGAAAAGAAAGTTACTTAAGAGACAAACATTTTTTTGATGTGTTTAGTGTTTGAAGCTTTAAACCTTTCAAGACATATATATATATATATATATATATATATATATATATATATAATGTATGAAATGATGGATTTATTGCAGAAATATGTTTGTTTCTGCCCTGTTTAGGCTTCTAAAAACATAAATGTGTTTGTGTAGCAAATCTTTATTATTTCATATTCTAAGCTCTGCTGTAACTCAACTTAGAGTTCAATGCTGAGTATATTGAGCACTTAATGAAATAAACCCATCACAAATTGGATATTGTATTACATTATATATATTGTATTCCTGATTTGTATTGTGTAATATATATGTTTATATAAATTGAGTGGACGATATTGAAAAAGGTTTTTTTTAAACAATTTGTTATACTAATGTTTCACCTTTCATCTTTGTCAAAGGAGTTATTTTCAATGAAGCAGTATCCAAAAGTTTGTCTTTTCAGGTAGTGTCATGGATGATTCAAATACTACTATTTTCCATATTGTCCACTTGATAATATTGTTTGAGATTATATCCACATGCTCATCATATATTCATATATCTATATGTATATATACATGTATATAGAGAAAGAGACAGAAAGTCAAGAAACCTTTACAGATTCAAACACTAAATTTTTTTTTCCTTAAAAAGTTTTGCCATATCAGTTAATACAATTCATACTATTTTCTCATGTGTTTTTTGTTTTATATAGTTTTTCTCAGTGGGATCATCAGCTGTTTACTATATATATATATATATATATATATATATATATATATATATATTGAATAATTCTATTCATTAATTTATCTCTTTCTGAACCCAACAACATGTATAAGTTCTTATGCATTCTAAAGATAAAAGATTATATGAATAGCAATAACAATAGAATTCTAAGTATTTTCTCTTTATGTTGCAACAAAAAGCAAAAAAAAAAACTGAGGTTTGAAAAAATTCGATTTATTGAGCATAAGCAACAATGAATGTCAGAGAAGGATCAAATCAATACTTCAAAAGTGTATGACTTTTTCTTGCTAATTCATCTGTGAGAAATTTTCCACATTTCTTCCTTTTATTCGAAACTGTCCACTAAAATCATCACCAAAACTGAAAACATTGGTTTCTCAAGTTTTCAAGTCAGTCTGGCTGGCAATGTATATATCATATGTGCAGGCTGTGCCTACAGAGCTAGAGGACTGGAAATTTAAGCATTTACTTCTTATGTCTAGAAGAAATTTTTTTTTCTTTTTGTCCTTCTTAAATTCCACCCCAGGATATGTTTTTAGTGGAGGGGTTCAATTTGCAATGGAAGTTTATGCTTCCAAGTTTCTTCCCTTGCATTGGATAATCTGTTTCTTTTGACCAAGAAGTCCCTTATGATGAGAGGCTCTCAGATGCTATTGATATTGATGCTTGATTAACTGATTGGTCACCAAATTCGTCATGTAAAACACAAGCACTGGGAGTAGAATCAACAACACTGAGGGAGACCGTAGGGTTCAAGGCTGAAAAGTTGTGAACGAATGAATTTATAGTCCAGTCATATCACACATAATGATTAATAAACCCCTTCAGCATGTTTATATACATATAGATATTACTATGTTTAATATATTAGTGTGATAGATACTTCAAGAAGTCAGGCTTAAGATTTGAATGTCCCTGCTGATCATTGGAATTGTTGTCGATAATAAGAATTATATCAGTTCATTTCTATTATAGATATTAAAGAATTTTCATTTGTCTCAACTATTCATTGAATCTATTTACTTGGCATTACTACATTTATATTAAACCAAGACTGGCTGTTGCAGGGTCAAGCTTCAATCCAACTATTCTGACTGAAGATGATTTCTGTGAATTTTATATTGTATTTATGAGAAAAAAAATTATAAAAGTATACATATTTTTACATTAATGTATTTTTCATTCAAATGGAATTAGCCATTGCATATATGTCTGAAAAATTTTAGTAAACATTTAAGACTTGTCAATTTAGATAAAACTGATAAACTGAAAACCATGCAATGTATCGGTGAGGGAATTAGGCTCCACCTCACATGAAGGGATCACAAGACAGCACAGTATATTAGAGAAAAGACAGGAGCCAAATTTATCAATGAGCTGATCATGTTGCTAGAATATCAGACAATCAATGGACATCACGACTCAGAATGTGTATCCTCAGAGAAAGTATTGGCATTGGACGCCCGTGATAGATGTCTGGTGAATCCCACGTTTATTCTATGTTCAAAATCAGGTGCTAAAAGGCTGATGATGTCCTTGTTACAGTAGAAAAATTAAGTCGACTCCAGTTTTGCAGTGGGAGAACATGATTAACCGTTGGAGATAAGAGGGTCGTTAGGTACACTGTTCTCAAAATAGAACAATGAAAAATGTTTTTTTCTATGAAAACTATTTTTTTGTGTTCCAATTTTGTATAATTCCTTTTTGTATTTTTAAGATCAACTGACACCTGAGAGTTCTTTCATGTGGGTTTGCTGTAGATTTCAAGCTAGCTTTACATATTATACCAATTTCCTTAGCTGAATGGTACTGTTAACTGATTTGAAGCAAAATTATTCAGTTTCAATCATTATGGTAGATCAAAAATTTCATCCTTTTCTCACATGACATTTATTTTGGAAATTAAGTTGTTTTTTTCAAAGATTTATTGTTGGTTAAGTCTAAAGGGGATATTTACATACATATATATGAGGGGGATATTGTTCTTGGAGTTTTAAAGAAATTTGATACTGCTTGTTTTGAAGTAATAGCATCGAAGAGGTTACATTGTGATGAGAAAAAATAAATATATCTGTACTTTGCATAAATCAATCTCCATGGCCCACATGTGTACCAGAAATAATTATCTAATGAAATAGAACTTTTATCTAAAAGTGATACCTGCACAAGATTTGGGCATTGTTGGTCCCTGAATTACCATGGTAACCCGAAAGAACTTTTTTGAAAATACAAAGAAACTGTTTTAAGATGGTGCCTCGTGGTGTAATCATGCAAATTTTCAAGTTTGTAGTCCCAAAAATGTGACATGGAAACACCCGGAGACATAGACACATACACAAGCACAGACAATAAAAGAGAGAAGAATGAGTAGCTCGCTTGGTTGGTTGCTCAGGTAGGCCATTTGTAGGACTACGGTGATTTGATGAAACAAGATTGATGCACCTTACACTTATCAGGCTGGGAAGAAATTATTCTGGTCGAGTTAAGTAGAGTGAAACATATGAGAATCATTTCTATTTATTACTCAAATAAAAATAAATTGTCTTAAATTGCTTAATTTGCTCCTAAAAGCACTCATCTGGTACAATATTTTAATCAATAAATACTTCATGGATAGTCGTGTTCGTGAAGTTCTATGAAGTAAACTGGCGGATATTATCTGAATGGACTTTATTTCATGGACCATTGAAACAATATGAAGTACTTCAAAGAGATTAAAGAATCATTACACTTGATTAAAAAATACTTTTTTGTATATATATTTGTACAAGATGGGAGAGAATCAACTCCCTATTTGAATGCACAACCTACACAAAGCCCTGGACTTACGCCCTGTGACTCCCATCCCGTGAGGATGAACAAAGGGGAAGGTGTATAGCACCAAACCACAAACTTTGGATCAACTGGAGGAATACATTTGAAACGTTATGGCCATCAGACATGCTGCAAAAATCTACCAAAGCCATTAGTGAACAATGCTGATGGCAATATTGAATTTTAGGCTATTTCTATCATTATATGGTACAAAATAAGGCTAGTTTGACTACAATCAAAATATATTTTCACCCACCCCATATGTGTATATATCAGAAACCGTCAACCAAAACTGTTATCATAGGTTTCTTCAGTTTTTAAGTCGGCTGGCTAGCCATATATATATATATATATATATATATATGTATGTGTGTGTATATCATGCGTACAGGCTGCATATGGAGCTAGAGGGGTAAAGTTTAAACATTTACTCTTATGTCTACAAAATGTTTTTCTTGAATTCCTCCTCAAAACAGATTTATTTGGAAGGGGGCAATTTGCAATGTAAATTTATGCTAAACTGATTCCTTAGTTTTTACCCACTCGTTTTTGAAATGTAAGATTAAAGAAAAATGTTGAAGTAGTAACCTAATCATTGATGATCCTCTTTTCCCCTTTTTTTACTAATTGATCACCCCTAAAATGGTATGCTGTCAAAAGAGTGACTAACAAGAGCTGTATTCTACAATCGATTGATCATCAATGTAGTCAATGAAATAGAATGTAAGAAAATATAGATTCATGCCTTCTCTAAATGCATCTAATAACTACTCGGGTTGATCACTCAATAGAAACTGTCATGCCACCAATGTCTTTTGGCACCATGACGTCTTGGGGATAATCGAGGCAGAAAATTTGCAAAAGGGAGGGTAATCAATTAATGGTCCCTCACTTTATGTCCAGCTTGTTTTTGTTTTTTTTTAGATTCAGACTTTATTAGTGATCACTGGCCAACAAAAGATGAGAGAAGTAACTTATTCATTGATCAACCGTTTATTTTTGTTGTTTTTTTTTTTGATTTACCACCTTCAACCTGTAATGCTGCCAAAAAATGTTTGTCACGGTTTCCGCTGAGTGATTAACTAGACCTGTTTTATATTGTTTTTTTTTTTCTTGTGTTGAACATTTTCCTTTAATCTTTTGTGTCTCGGATTCTCGATGCTGATTTGTTTCTCAAAATATGTTTTCTGTTACTCATTTACAGCATCTACAAAGTAAACATAGCAAATACAGTAATCCCTTGATATGTGTGGTTTATTAATCTTCGATGTACATTTCATTGATCAAAACTACATTATTCAATTTTAGAATCATCAGAAATGATTATAACTTGCTGTCACAGTCAATAATAGAACAACCGTAGCATCAAAATTTAAGTCATGTAAATAAATTTCTTTGAAGAATAAATATGATCAGAATAAATTCTATTTATGGTATCACTGGTGCTTTTCACTGAAAAATATCTAAAACAGGGTGAAAAAAAATTACAGAAACATCCAGAAACATTTAAATTCTGGAAAATCTAGATGTAATTAATAAATTCATCAAAATAGAGTTCAAAAAGGCTTTTCTCCAAAAATTAACAAGAAATGATTTCCAGAAAGGGCATTGTTGAGTAAAAAGTAAAGGTAAAAGCAGACTCTAGTGGAGTACTGATGCAAATTCTCAAGTCAGAATAGAACCCTCTGCCATCTTTGATGGCTATGTTTTTTCAATGAATCCTAGGAATAGAGAAAATAATTAGGAGTAATGAACATTACTAAATAACCCAGCAGAGTGGGGAAAGTGAAAGTTGAAGTCAGAAGACACTTTCAGCTTCAGCTGATTATTAATCAGACATTTTCAAACCACACTATTCAAATTTCATACAGCAAATATCAATGGATCATCACAATAATTTTTTGCATCCTAACCAAAACCCCATTAATCAAAACTACATATGTCAAGGAGTTGCTGTACATCAACTTTTATCTTTATATACTGTCATTCCTTTCATTTCTCTGATTCCGTTCTAATCAATATCATTTTCTTTTATTTGCAGGTGAGTCAATTTTCTCAAAAAGCAGATGTCAGGTAGAAATCCAAACTATTTTTATTATTAATTTCACTTTTCAAAAGAATTAATTGCATTGTTGATCATCGTTAGCCAAAACAGATCAGTCTAATCAATGTTGATGAGTTTAGGTTATTCATCTGTTCTGACATTCACATCTATCTTTCTCAACTTTGCCAACCATTAACTGTTTATCATAGAAAAACTTGAAATTTTGCACACACATTTCACTCAGTAGGAAGGGAAAATGTTTTCTCTGGCTTTTGTAAACTCCTCCCAAGAAGTTTTCAATTTAAAATAAAATTGCAATGTTAAAGCTTCAAATTGAATTTTAAAAAACTGAGCATAATTGCTCTGAAAATAATGAAAATGCCGCAAACAAAAATTTGTAAAACTATGAATCCAATTTTCTCAACTTTTTGAAATGGCTAGTTGGGTATTTATCATGCATGACCACTCATATATATATATATATATATATACAAGCAAACAAGGTAGAGAAATAAACAAAAAAAGAAACAAAAAGGCTATTTTTGACTGAAACTGTCATTTAAGAATGACACAGGTTAACCCATGACTATGGGGATACATCCCTCATTGAGCATTCAAGTTTTATGTCATGAGTGGTAACTCGATACACATTGACAGGAAGTATCACTGGTCAAGACAAGGACTTGCCCCCTGGCCCATACATATTTCCAGTCTTATGCTGAAACAGACATATATCCCCAAGTAACATTCCAACGACCCAGAAAAAATTCACTCTACTGCCAAAAATATCACAGTTACATTCAGATATATGTAAATCTATGATAACATTGTTACGAGCATAGAAATATATGTAGGTACTTGGAACTTTTCCCAAGTAATTTTTAGAAACTGTCAATGTAAGTTTCTCCAGTTCTTAGATTTGTCTTGCTGGCTGGCTGTCTGATTATGTATGTACAAATGCTGGCCATCACAACAGATAAAGTGGATCCTCAGAGATCACATGCAAAACCCTGGCTAACAATATACAAGATGGTGAGACAAGTTCAGAAAGTATTGACTCCACAATACTCATGAGAGTGAGGTCCGGCAAATCTTAGTGAAGGTCTATGTCCCGTACCCTAAACAGGTTTCTTTGTGGAGGGTTCAATTTGCAGTGTAAGTCTATGCTAAATTGACCCCTTAGTTTGTGCCTGCTTTTTTTCTTTTTTAAATTCAGACTTTTTTAATGATCAATACCCAACAAAAGATGAGATAAGCAACTTATTCATTGGTCATTCATCAACTTCTGCAATTTTTCTAATCGATTACCCCCAACGGGGCATGCTGCAAAGAAACATTGGTTGTGCGCCAGTTTCTACATGAGGACTAACCAGATTAGTCTTTTAAAACTTTCATCATTATTTATAGGGAATCATTCTCAATCAATGTAAGTATTAGGCCTTGAATAAACATTTATTCATTAAATTTATTTGTGGTTGTTTGGAGAGCAAAATTATAAAAGATATTAGTTATATTCCACTTACAATCGAGACAACATTGAATCCATTAAAAAAACTCAAATGGTAATGGACTGGTCATGTTGCAAGAATGACGGACAACCAATGGGCAACACAACTCACAACATGGATCCCTAGAGATCACATGTGTAACCGAGGCCAGTAAAATACAAGATGGAGAGACAAACTAGACAAATTCAGAAAGTATTGGCTCTGCAACGCCCAATATAGACCTTCCCCTGGATTCACCTCTCTATGTTGAATGACGAATGTTAAAAGACTGATGGTGATGTACACTGGGGGATTTTTTTTTGAGATTTTTAAAAAACCTTTTTATATTTGAAGAAAATATAGGGGAGGAGGGTACGGATGTTGTTGGTTCTTTAAATTTTCAGTTATTAGTCTCTACACTCTTTTTTACCATTGTTAGAATGCTTGTATCATAATGTAAACCTTCACTGTTCATTTTATCATTTTAGTAACTAGAATGATATCCACCTTAACGGGCAGAGTAAATTGATATAAAAAAAATCGATAAATGAGAAAGTGAGATTGATGGAAATTTGCATTTTTTTTAAGATTTTCATCATTATTCATTAAGAATTATTGTCAATCAAAGTATTTGACCTTGAATAGAAATATTCATTAAATTTATTTGTGGTTGTGTTGGGAGTAAAATTTTAAAATGTATCAGTAGCCCCACAAATGGCCTTCCCAACCAACCAGCCAAGTGGGCTACAGATTCTTCTCTATATGCTTGTCTTACCTATGTATGTTTCCGGTTGTTCCTGATCACATTTTTTGGATTACAACCTTGAGAATTTCCATGGGTACCCCACTCAGCACAATCTAAACTTCACACCTTGTGAACAATGGGTCAAAAGCTGTATACTGCCAAATTTGAACCAGAAATTGCCGACCCGGAAAAAAAAATTAACAATTGCAGGTACTTTATAGACAACTGATTGGAAATAAGAATCTCTGAATATGCTAAGAGAGCAAAGAAAAGTTAAATTCTTTGATCAAAATCTTTTAGAAGAAAGTCTTTGTAAAGGTTATTGATATTTGTTGAAAGGCAGTGTGCAGGTCACTTTAATCTTTAGAAAGATATATGAAGATCTGATAAATATTTGATTTGCTAGCGAGTCTCAGGGAGGTTAATTTGATTCATCTAAAGATATGGCAGGATCTGATGAAGGTTATCTACATCTATTATTTCTTTATAAGATATATAAATGTCCATTGCATAGAAATGGAAAAGAATCATTATGATAATGGGAACAGAGAAAGGAAAAAAACAACTTCAAAATAAAATCTGTCATTTAAAAGATAATCGAAAGACTGAGTAATATTAAGACAAGTTTGGCTGCACTAAAGTCAAACTCCCTTGCTTCATACTAACATAGAAAGCCAGGAAAAAAGAAATAAAAAAGGTTGGATTCGATCCCATTTCTACTGAACTCTTGCAGAACCCCCCAGACCATTGAGCCACAACAGAAAATTTTAATTCATTAGTAATTATAAATAATGTGGTCGGACAAATACTTCAAAATCATAGACAAATATCTACTGCCTTTTTAAGGTTCTTATGTTTTTATATTGTTTTATGGTTATATTATTACATTAATTGTTTCAATGACATTCTTAGTTGTTTGGTAATTTTCACTGAAAAGAAAAATAAATAATATATATACTTGTTTTCATATAAGAAAAATATTTTTATTACAGAAATTCAATGTTTACAAAAACAAAATACCAAGAACTTGGAAACACGAGTTGACACAATACTACATGACGTTAAAGAATCATTCTTCCTTTTTACCTCTCGCACTTCTCCACATCTGACTAATTGTGATAATAAAGTCTTCTCTCTAATAAATTGACAAAAACAAGAAGTGTTGAGTTCTCAGATCTACCATCATCATCATCAGCCTTCTCATATTCAGCTGGTCACAGTTTCGCATATGATCTCTGGAGATCCATGTTTTGAGTTGTCTGATATTCTTGCAACATTGCTAGCCCATAGCCATTTGAATTTTTTAACGGTTTCTATAATCTCACCAACACCTGTTTTTTTCTCTAATATACAGTGATGTCTTGTGATGCTTCCAGGTGATGATCAGTATAATTCTTTCCTGTACTCGTTGCATCGTTCTCAGTTTGAGGATCAATTTTTTGGTTACTTTCTAGGTTTCAGTTCCAGAGGTGACTTCAGGAGGATGCATTGGCTGAATACTCTTCTTTTTAGGACAAATAGGATTTTCTGGTTCTTGAACGTTGAGGTTGTTCTACTGAAAACTTGCCATCCCAGGGTGATTCTATGCTTGATTTCTTCTTCTTTTACTGATTTCCTTGAGATTCATTATCCTAGATAGATGTAATGGTCAACTTTTTTCAGCTCAGCATTTTTGATTTTGATCATTGTTTTTGTCTTCAACATGTTTGTTGTAAATGATATTAGTTCAACTGAAGTACATGTGGAGACCAACTTTCTTGCTTTATGAGACTGATTTTGACATATTTACAAATTATAGCATCGTATTAAAGCGAGGACTATCACAAATAGTAATGACAAAAGATCAGCATGTTTGTAACCCACCATGAAAAAACCAAACAAATGAAGTGCCTAAAATTCATATTCCTAAAATACAGAGGAATGTGTTTAAGAATCTATTGCTTTCAAGTTAGTGGCATAACTGTGCACCAAAGTCAGTTGTTTCATGGATTATCATTATGCTCTCTCTTACTTGTGAAGAGACCTAGTAATGGTAAAAAGAGTTAAACATCACCAATGTGTGGTAGATGCCTCAATTTGTTAGTCTTCACTAATGACGCAACAGTTATAATAAAAGATTAAATGGTGATTCTGATAAATATAAATTACTGACATTCCAAAGAAAATTATGAATCACCACCATCAACATTTGCTGCTTTTTACCTTGTAAATTGAGCAGTGGTTGTAGTAGAAATTAAGTAACCTTGATGAAACTACTACCAGTATGGTTTGAACCATAAGTTTGATTTAAAAAAAAAAAAAAAAAAAAAAAATACTCAAACTAAGGGAACAGTTTGGCATAAACTTTTATTGTAAACTGAACCCCCACCAAAATGAATTTAAAATAATATTTAGGGGGAAGGGGTTAAAAAAAACATTCACCCTACTCATCGAGTGGAGTGTTTGTACAAAGTTTTATGTTTTTACAATGAATATTTAGGGATAGACAAAGTCCAGATAGATACAGGTACATATATATCAGAAGACATGAATAAACAAAACCCAGCAACAGTGATTAAACCGGTCTGTTGTGGGTAGCAGTGATTAATAAAATATAATTATAAGAAGAAAAAAAACAATGGTTACAGATTCATAATATTCATACCACTTTTCTTTTTGGTGTTTTTCATTTGACCCTGCAACCATTGGAATTTATCAAGATTGTCAATATATATTTTATGTTTGTAGTTAGAATTGGATTGTTTAAATCTAAAAACAGATCCCGTCTTTTTGATGTATAAATTTAGGTTGGTGGCCTTGTTTGGTATATAAGAAACCATCAACAAAAAAAACTGTCAACATAAGTTTCTTCAGTTTTTAAGTTGGTCCAGATGGCTATGTATGTATAATTTACCAGGTAACAACAATGGATCTAGAAGGCTGAAAATTTGAATATTTGTTCCTAATTATGTCTACAAAGAATCTTTTTTTTTTTTTTTTTTGCTGTCTTAAGATTTGCCCCAAAAGAAGGATTTTCGTGGGAGGTTCAATTTACTAAGTAAATTCAAGTGGAATCAATGCTTTAGTTTATTTGTACATACCTTTAAAAAAAAAAGGCGAGAGAAGCAACTTATTAATTGATCATCCCTTCTTCCCAATTTTTTAATTGATCATCCTAACATGGCATGCTGCCAAAAGACTTGGGTCATGCAATGGTTTCTATTGAGTAACTAACCAGAACTGTTATATTGACCTTCAGGAGATAAGGCAGATGAATTTAAAGTATACTTAAGACTCTGGAGAGAATTATTTCTATTTGTTGACAGTAATATCTGAAAGAAGATAAAGATTTAGATTAATGGATTTCTCTTAGAATCCAGAATGAGTCTCAAGTAACTGAAATGAGATTCGCCCACAGCTTCAAATAAGAACAAGGTGAGTTATACTCCTCTGACCTTAAGTTAATTCATTCTACAAGATAGAGGACGTGACTGGGCCCACTTTATGAACAATGAACACCGCTATAAAAATGAATAAATAAACATTCTGAATTAGTACTTCTTGGCCGCAATATGCATTTACAAGAATTTGAGGAGAGTTCCATGTATCTATTGATGTAGTTATTTAAAAAGACATAGTGTGGTGTGGGGATTTTTTTGTTAGAAACTGTCTATCAAAACAGTCACCAGAAATGTCAAAATAGGTTTCTTCAGTTTTCAAAGGGGTCCAGCTGCTTGACTCTGTATCTATCTATGTATGTATTATGCATGCAGGCTGTTCCAATGGACATAGAAGGTTGAAAATTTCAAAACTTACTCCTTATGTTCACAAAAAAGGTTTTCTTCTGCTTTTTAAACATTCCTCTCTTAAATAGGTTTACAGGTTGGGATTTAATTTAGAGTGTAAGTTTATGATCCCTGAGTTTGTGTCTATCAGTGTTCATGTTTATTTTTTGAAAATCCACCATTTTTTAGTAATCACAGTAGAAGAAACTTATCCATTAATCTTCTCTTCTTTTCCAATTCTTTAACTGATCATCCCCAACAGAGCATGCCGCCAAAAGACATTGATCATGTGACAGTTTCTATTGAATGATTAACCAGCTGTTATTTCTCATGTTTGTTGCATTGGAAATCTGTTTAAAAATCCGTTTCTGTTATCGCTAAAAAACATGAAGTGAATACTCGATTTTATTTTGCATCATATCAATTGATATTTTGATGATTTTTGTTTTTAAAAAAGAGATACAGGCATATATTTGGATGGCTCGGTTATATTTACTTAAAACCTCAGTTTTTTTGCAAAAGAAAGATTTCATGGCAGGTATTCCAATGATACAACTCTTATGAAGATGGCCTACACTATGTTCAAAAAAAGCAGAGCTCTTTATGTTCCTGTTTTAGAAGTGGTCTACACAAATAAAAACCAGCGATCATAAGGAAAAAATGAAAATAAATTTAAACTGTTATAACTAATTGAATTACTGTAGCCTCACAAATGGCCCACCCGCCCAACCAACCAGTCAAGTGGGCTACGAATTCTTCTCTATTCCATCATTTGCATTTGTGTGTGTGTGTGTTTCAAGGCACTCCTGGTCACGTTTTTGGGGCGATAACCTCGGAAGTTTCTATGAGTACACCACTCTGCACCATTTTTTCTTGGTGTGTTTTTTTTTTAAAGTGCTTTTGGGGGTGTCTATGGTCATTTTGGACCAACAATGCCCTAATGCTGTTTTTTTTTTTTTTTCTAATTTTTAGATAATTAGTTCTGTTACATGCACAGACTATGGAGATTCATTTATCCCAGACGCCGATATTTTATCTGAATAGTGATATAGATACAATTAACTGGTTTTATTGAAAGCAACTGCTTCAACATGTGACTGAAGTCTGATCATTGAAATAATATTGACTCAATACTGTATACTTTGGCTGCAGGTAAAGTAGACTGATGTCACAAAGTCAAACAGTCTTAGTTCTTAGTCAATGGGTGGAAAAGGGAGATTTAGTAATTGATATTGGCAGGTGACCTCTGCGAATAGACTTGCTTGACCTTGCCAGGGAGAATGATTAAGAATTATTACAAGGTGGCTCAAGGCAGAACACAACACTCTCCAAAAATATCCCGAAGCATGCAAAATATTATGTGAGTATAATGGTCATCTAACTATTTGTGAAGAAAAACAAAGGAGATGATAACACCTCTAACAATAGCAACAGTATCCGAAACTCAAATGAATGAATCACCATAGCCCACGCATGTAGCAGAACTGATTATCTAAAATACTTCAAAAAAATACCAGTCATTGTGAGGGGTTTTTGAAAGTACGAAAAAGAACGCTTTTAGATGATGCCTGGCGGTGTATTCATGCAAATTCTCAAGGCTGTAGCCCCCAAAATGAGACCAAGATTGTACGGTGTCATGCATACACACATAGATAGATAGATAGAAAGATGAAGACGGACACTTAAAGAGAGAGATATCTGTAGTCCACTTGGCTGTTTGGTCTGACCATTTGCGGAGCCACAGTGATTTGGTTTAGAAAACAATGAAAAATACTCTCAATCTTTCCACCGTGTTTTATTTCGTAACAAAAACTTTGAATGATTTTGCTATCCGATGACCAATATTATCTCCAGACGTATTTATTAAACTTGATGTTTTGTAGGAAATTAGAGAATTCGATAAAAGTTATCAATTTAATGTGAAAGTTCAGTTAACATTTGACAAAAGCATCAGGCATAATGAATAAAAGGAAAATGGCATAGGGAGATTTATTCAAATCGGATTTTATCTCTTATCTTCAATGCAGTTCAAAATCATTTCTTTGGATGTTTTTAACAAAGATTTTGTTATGAAGGTACAGTATTTTATTTGTTTTTTATTGGTGTCAAGGAAGAAGGAATATTTTAGTACATTGTATCTTGAATATAGCTCTGTTAACTCCAATAAGGTCAACTTTCAGTTTTGAAGATACACCTCTCTCTCATATATATATATATATATATATATATATATATATATATATATATTGTTGAATGGGAGTCATTGCACTAACAGGTTTGTTTCTGCCCTATCTGGGCCTCTTCAGGCAAATGATTTGGTATATATTTTAGATTCCTGTTTGGGAAATTTGGGGAAATTTTTCGTGGGTGTTACTAGGTGGGAGGAGTTTTCTTTTTTGTTTTTTGATTTGTTAAATTTGTAGTTTGTGAGTTTTGGGTTTTTTTTACATAACCACCAGCAAAAAGATACAAACTACCCATCTAACATACCAAAAAAACGAAAAAGAAAACTCCTCCAAGCCTTGTGACACCCTCAGAAAATTTCCCAAACAGGAATTTAAAATATACCTCATCATTTGCCTGAAGAGGCCCAGGCAGGGTAGAAACGTAAACCTGTTTGTGTAGTGAATCCCCACTCTACAATAGCTCTACTTTGAACCAATTTAACATTTGAATGTATTGAGCACTCAATGAGATAAACCATCATTCATAGGACATCACATCAGATTATATTATATCATATTATGTTTTATTACATCCCTAATTTGTACAATGTGTGTATATATATATATATATATATATATATATATATATATATATATATATATATATAATGCCAAAGCTCTGAGAGGGTCAAGACACACCTCTGGAGCAGATGTAGAGGTCTGCTGCTTCTTTCCGAGTAGTAACCCAATCGTAGTTTCGTTCACAGGTATGTATACATATATATATACATATATCAATAATACATTTATTGAAGTGCAGGTCTGACGGACACCGCTGTTAAATACACATGCCAGAGTTTGCTGTAGGGTTCTTCTACCCCTTTTCAGTAGAGTGACTCGACAAGACGACTACCTGTGCAGAAATATATATCAATAATATATTTATTGAAGTGCAGGTCTGACAGACACTGCTGTTAAATACAGATACCAGAGCTTGCTGTAGGGTTCTACTGCCCTTTCTCAGTAGAGTGACCCGACAGTATGACTACCTGTGCAGAAATATGTATTAATAATATATATATAGAAGTGCAGGTATGAAAGATACCACTTGGCATACACAAATACACACACACACACACACATAGATACATACACACACACTATGGACATTACTGTTGGAAATCAAACCAAAACCTACAAAAACTGCCAACATAGGTTTCTTCAGTTTTCAATTCAGTCCTGTTGGCTAGCCATATATGTACTTATGTATAACATGTACAGGCCACACCAATGAAGCTAGAAGGCTGAAATATTGAACACTTACTCCTTATTATATCAACATGAGCGTTTGTTTGAGGTTTTTTTTCTAAAATTCTACCCCAGAATAGGTTGTGCTAAATTGGTCACTAGTTTGTGCCTGGCATTCACACATTTTTTAAATTTTTATTCAAAATACAGACTTTTTAGTGATTCAGCAAAAGGTGAGAAAATTACCTTGTTAATGTGGTGATCTCTTTTTTTTTTTTTTTCTACTGATCCCATCCAATGTGGCATGCTGCTGTATGACGACAGTCACATGACAGTGTCTATTGTGTGACTAACCAGATCTGTAGTGAATAGCAGTCAAAAATAAAACAGGAATTAGTTATAAGGAATGATTTTTGCCACATCATTGCGAAGTCTATACTTCAAGATTTAAGAGGATAATTCATTTTTCTGTCCAAGAAAAAAGTGAAGCACATTTCATTTGCTATTCTGTCTCCTCCTGCTAACTGACATTTTCTGCCATCTTCTTAAATCATCAGTTCAAAAAATCAAAATAGATCAAATATAAAGAAAATTTACTCTCTACAGGATTTGCCACTGGAAATATTCCCTCTACAATCAATTGCAATAAACTCATTGATAAATTTCCTATTACCATAATCTGAGGAAGTATTTCATACCAAAATTGAGGATATGACAACAAGGTAGCACTTAGAATACCAATGACTGATTAGTCTGATGTGAATACGTCAAGAAGAGCGTGAACAATGGAGAAGCTCTGATCAATAACATTTTTACTTAAGGAATTCTTTTGTGCCATTTTTCTTTTTTCAATACCTGATCTTTTCACCTTGTCAGATGCAAGATCTTTTTTTTTTTTTTAGCCTCTTTTGTCTTTTTCATCTGTTTTTATATCTTCTTCAACATAATCACCACCGTCGCTATTTTTATTATTCCTGATTCCATTATTTACCTTTTATGCTATTTTTCATTACTATATAAAAGTATCATTTTCTAATCATCATAAATGCTGTTAACTTATATTGGGATATTTCTTTTTGCTATTTTTCTTTTTCACTAAATTGCTATTTCATCACCATTCAGAATCGCATCATTGCAGTTCCAAAAGTTGCCCGACCAGCCAACCAGCCAGCCAGCCAAGTTCTTCTCTCTTTGCTTATCTGTGGGTGTATACAAGAGAGCGTATTCTAGGATGGCTTGGTATATTAGTGGAAAGCTCAGTCAGAGAATGAGATGGCATGGTATATTTAAGGAACAACTTGATTTAGACGACCAAATTGTATATTATATTAAAAATTAACTTGAGTTAGAGAACAACATGGACCAATATATTAAAGAAAAACTTGAGTAAGAGGACAATATGGAACTGTATATTAGAGAATTAACTTAAATTAAGGAACGAGATGGCAGAGTATGCTAAAGAAATAACTCGAGTTAGACAACAAGATGGTACGGTATATGAAAGAAAAACCTGAGTCAGAGGACTCTCTTGGTCACAATTTTTGGGCTAAAACCTTGAAAATTTGCACGAGTACATCACTGGGCACCATTTAAAAACATGTTTTTGCAATTTTTCAGAAAAAATGTTTTTTTGGAGACTCTATGGTCAACAATGCCTAAATCTTGTGCTAGTATTTTTTTTTTTTTTTTAGATAATTCTTGATGGATTTTTTTGATGAATTCAGATAGATTATTTTTAGATAATTTTAGATAGAATGTTTTTTTAGATAATTTTAGAGAGGAGATTTTTTTTTTTTTTTTAGATAATTTTAAAGAGAAGATCTTTTTTCTTTAGATAATTTAAGATTAAAGATCTATTTCTTTAGACAATCTTATAGATAATAAGTTCCAGGGAATATGCTCAGACTATGGAGATTTATTTATGCAAGATATGATATATTTTACACTATTTTTCAATACTATTTATAGGTATCATTTTCTAATCATCATAAATACTGTTATCTTATTCATGAGTAATTTCTTTGCTTTTTTTATTTATTTGATTGCCTCTTTCATCATAATTCTGAATTGTTCTTATCACTACTTGGTAAGCATTCTTTTTTTTTTTACCTTATTCCTGAAGTCTCAGTGAACCTCTTAGAGAACTGTGTCTTCAATATCTTCTTATGATGGTTTCAGTCTTACAGAACACTCACCAAGTACATTCAAATACACGACGCATACACGACGCATACACGCACAGTACATAAAACAGGGAGAATGTGAATTTGAATATGAATAGGTAAAATCCATTACACTTATGACATTTTAATTACCCTGCATTCATTTACAGGCATAGCTTATTAATTTATCATTATTGGGTGTATCAGGAGTATAACTTTTCACTTGTTTGTTTTTTTAACACTTTATACTTTTTTGGTAATTATTTCATCAACTTGAGTCATTGCAATGAGTATCATACAGCCTGAATGCATTTAAGTTTTTTTTAATAAATGAATGAATGAATTCAGGCAACCAAAAGTATTAGAACTTGTCAACCAAAACTGTCACCTCAACTGTCAACACAGGTTTCTTCAGTTTTTAAGTCAGTCTGTCTGTCTGGCTGGCTGGCTGGCTGGCTGCATAAGTACAGGCTGTATGGATAGAACTTGAGGGCTGAACATTCTAACACGTTGAAAAAAAAACAAAAAAACGTTTTTCTCTTTTGAATTTTCCTCCTGAACAGGTTTTTAGCAGTGGGGTTCAAATTGCAATTTGAGTTTATGCTAAATTGATCCCTGAGTTTGTGTCCAGCAACACCCATGCTTGTTATCTAAAATTTAACACTTTTTAGTGATCAGTGCTCAACAAAAGGCGAGAGGAGAAACTCATTTATTGATCACCCACAACATGACATGCAGCCTAAAGACGTTGGTCATGTGTCAGTTTCTATTGAGTGACTAACCAGACTTGTATCTTGTATTTGAAGTGTTCAACGCAGATAAAAAGAATTACTCAGCAAAAATGGTAAGTGCTGACCAAGATATAAGAGGTCACTCAAAAGAAATGTGACCAACATCTTTTGGCAGTATACCATGTTAGGTGTGATCAATGAATATATTACTTGTCTTGATTTTTGTTGGGCAGGGATCACTACGAAAAATCTGAATTTTAAAAAAAATGCATGAACTCTGCCCAACACAAACTACAAATTTAGCGTAAACTTTCATTGCAAATCAAAACCTCACTAAAAACCTATTTGGACGGGAATTTTCAGTCATTTGATCAATTAAAAATTCAGAAATAGGGGTGATCAATGAATAAATTACTTCTCTAACTTTTGGGGGTTAGGGCAATGATCACTGAAAAAAACTAGATATTCAGGGAAAAAAAAACGTGGGCACAAACTGAGGGATCAATTTAGCATAAACTTTTATTACAACTTACATCAACTGAAACCACCTCTAAAAATGTATTTGAAGGGGGTAGGATGAAAAAACAAAAACTTCTTTTTTTTTTCTAGACATAATAAGGAGTAAGTGTTCACATTTCTTGCCATCTAGTACCATTGATGGGGCCTGTACACATGATACAAACATAGCCAACCATTCAGACCAACTTAGAAACTGAAGAAATCTATGTTGACAGTTTTGGCTAACATTTTCTAAAAAGAAAGTTGAAAAGACATATTTGAAATCAATGGAATTGTTTTTCATAATAGATGAGTAGATCAGCATTAAACTTATTTTCAATTCTCAGCTCTCATTTCTGATACAAAACCTGCTCTTCAAAAACTAAAGAGTCCATACATTGTCATTCAACAGTGACAGCACAAAGAAATAAAAATTGAATTAGATGCTCAAGAAAGGGATATGAATGCTGTGATAGTTTCTTCCAACTTTGTTGATGTAATTAAATAATGATCAGAAATCAAATTGTTTCACGTTAAGTGGTATGTAAGTATATAGAAGAAGCACTTATGAAGTTTTCATTCATTTATTTCATCAGATAATGGGGCTGCTTGCTTCACCAATCCATAAGATATTCGAAAAAATAGAAAAGGATATGGCTGTTTGGAAGTAAGTCATAGTGGCTTAAAGTAGGGGAAATACAAAAAATATAAGATGATTTGTTTGAATTAGCTTGGAAATTGGATTAAATTATTTGAGGATATACATCAAAGTTTGTAAGATGCTCTATAATGCATATCTTGTTTGCAATAGATACGACTAACATAAAGCCTTGTTTTTAATCTTATATTATCAAGTTCTGATGCTTTGAAGTGTTTCTTCAAATCTACTACGCGTTTTGTTACTTCTAGAAAATCCAGTTTAGACTAATTTTGGCTTTGTTCTTTTAACAAATCTTCCTGAAATCCTCAAAAGAAGAAGCAATCAAGCAAAGAATCACACTAGGTTGGCAAGCTTACGGTAGCGCAAAATCAACTTTCAACAACAATGAAATCTCATGTCCTGAAAAGAAGGATAACAACCAATACATCTTCCCAATAGTCACCTATGGAGCAGAGAAATGGAATGTAACCAAAATATTGACTTGAAAAGTTAGAACCATGCAATGTGCACATGAAAGAATCATGCTCTACTCAACAAGGAGAGATCATAAGACGGCACGGTATATCAGATGAAAGACAGAGGTCGGAGATTTTCTAAAAATCATTAGAAAACTCAAATATCAATGAGCTGGTCATGTTGCAAGAATGGCAGAGATCATATGCAAGATTGTGGCTGTCAGAAGGAAAGATGATGTGATGAACTAGACAACACAAAGTACTGGCTCCGCAACACCCATGATAGAATGGTCTGGCAAATTTTTGGAAAGCTCTATGTCCAACGACGGACAATAAAAGGCTGGTGATGATGATTCAGTTTTCAAAGAAATCCTATAAATTATGTATTTTTCCATACAACTGGGTAGAGATAGGCGTTCTCATTTTTCATACAACCAGTTTAGCTTAGCTCAATGATATTTTCTGGATTGAGTTTTAATGGTAAATCCTCTTCTCCAGACTCCTGTAATCATTTTAGATTTTCATGTGACTTCAAAATGTTCAGTATGGATTTGGAGTTGTATAAAATCTGTTTATCCCAATATTTATCAAGTCTGTTCATAAAAAATTCCCTGTTTTTGAAACTCGCTATTAATTTTGATGGACTGTTCCATATCTACACTATGTAGACGTTGAAACTGTATTTTCGTTTAGCCAACCCGGCTTTTTGTTGGTACATTTCCTGGTCGTTCTCCCTGTTTCCTCTTCTCCATGTATCTTCTTCCCATTTCTCAATGGAATGATATGTAAACCTAACTAATTTTAAGAGAGTTAGTCAAATCCAGGATGGAAGTAATGCCTGTTGACTTAAACAGAAACTAGGGTGACCAAAGAAAAACAGGGAGGAAAAAGAATGAAAAAGAAAACTCCTACTCTTAGCAATTTGTCATTTTAAGATTGATCAATCTCCATTTAGTGATTCTTCTTCCTTGGGGGTAGTGCGGGAAAACAGTCTACTGTCAGTTTTGTATTTAGTAATTTCAATGCCCATCTTACTTTTTCAGTTTTGTATTTTTTTGCTTCATTTTTTTTAAACATTCTATCTTATCTTGTTTTAGTATTTTGTCCTTTACACATCATTCTGGTAATAGACCCAAACTAGATGTGACCTTATTGTTTTTGGTCTGACCTCTGTTGCTTGAAATTAAATATGGCTCAAAAGATAAAACTGGGAAATTAGGAAACATTAACACTCACAACCTCCCCCCAACTCTTAGTATCCACAGTATCCACAGGCTATTATTTATCACAAACTTTCAAACCTAATCTTCTTATTATTTTTTCCTAATCTTTTTCCCTTCATTTTCATTACCCACCTTGACCTTACTAGCGAGGAGTATTTTTTGAAATTTTCATAAGCCGATGCAGTTTTTCTTCAGTGTCCGTTTTCTGAAAACGAAAAAAATATCACTCTTTTTGAAGAAAAAGTTGAGCACTGGGTAATTCTTTGGATTGAATAAAAGAATTTAGCTTCTGAAGTTCAATTCCTTATCTTTCTTTCAAACATATGCAATCAATGCTATCTCAAAACTCTAATATTCAAAATTCTAAATATTCATTTCTTCTTCTCTCTTTTTTTTTTTCTTTTGAGCCCTTCCCAATATCTCACAGCACAAACCTTAATAGATTGATAGATAAATTGATTTGGTTGAAAGACGTATTTAATTTTAAGAATAATCAAATGACTGTAGCCTCACAAATCATCCAACCAACCAGTCAAGTGGGATACAGATTAACTCTCTTTGCTTGCATGTGTGTGTGTGTCTCAAGATGCTCTTGGTCAAATATTGCTGTGGTGGGACAGTGATTAAATAGATACTCCTGGTCATATTTTGGGGGCAACAATCTTTAAATTTTGCATGAGCACCCCACAACGGACGATCTGAAAATTTTTTTCTTGTCTTTTTTTAAAAAGTGCATTTTTCAATCTCTGTGGTCATTTTGGACCAACAATTCCAAAATTTTGTGCTGGTATCTTTTAGAAAAAATTTTAGATAAAAGATCAATTTTTAAAAATTATCTTACAGATTATTAGATCTGGTACACACACAGGCTATGGTGATTCATACATATAAGCTATGATAATCATGATTGACTGTCTGCATTGCTTCACTAAAATCACAAAATTCCTATGCAGAATTTTAGACAAATTGAGTTCAAGAATTTAAAGAGATGTTTTATCAAAAACTGAAAATTCATTTCTTTTTAAATAATTAGACATTTAAGTGTC
>OY735211.1:6172500-6467500 GCA_963457665.1 Thysanoteuthis rhombus | reverse complement strand
GAATCAATTCATAAGGTTAACCCAAACTGAGTTCCTTCTTATGATGTGTATCGCATATATACGGCTTTGATACCAATGTAGAAATATATTGTATTTTGTTGATAGCTTGTTTGGTAAAAGATAAATTAGCATAAAAAACAACTTGAAGGAAAGTGTTAAGAATATAAAGCTATTTACAAGAACTGGCATTCAACATTACTGACAATGGTATTCATTGTAGGAAAGCTTATCTTTCTATCTTTACTATTGTTTGAGACAGCTGTGTGTGTATATGTATGCACCAAGATAGCTGAGCAACTGGCCGCAATACAAAGTTGATATCCGCCAGATATGTTGGCTCGTGTAATTGACATGGCAGAGTCAAGTTTGAAGTCATTTGGATCAGTGGTACTTAATGAGGGTGGTGCTAAAATTACAATAAAGATCTATACTGAAATGAAGACATTTTGTCAAGGTAGAAAGTGACGTGTTTATGACACGATGTGTTCTCCAATCATTCGAATGTGGTTTGGGGATAAAATTGAGAGAATGAGAAATTTGATAAGGTGGGGGTCAACTGAATTTTTCTGTGGAACATATTAGATAATAGTTAGATGACATAAAGGCATCTTAATAAATTTCTGTTTTGATCGTAATTACTAATACAGACAATATTTTGATGGTTGTTATCAACAGCATCTCAAAATTTCAAGTTTAAAACTCTCAAAGATTTTCATAAAACCTTTTTAACAGGCATGCCCTAGTTTTATATAAAAAGGATTTTCTATTTTTCACTCAACTAGAATTACAGGATTTAAGAGAGAAATAACATATTTTAGGAAATAGTTTCAATTACTCAACAAACAGATTTAGTTTGTCACTCAATAGGAACCATCATTTGACCAACATCTCTTGGCAGCATGTCGTGTTGGGGAAGATCAATTAGAAAATTTGGAAAAGGGGTGATCAATGAATAAGTTACTCCTTTCTCTTTGTTGGGCACTGATCACTAAGATGTCCAAATTTTCTAAAGATAAGCATGATGCTACTGGGCGCAAATGAAGGGATCAATTTAAGAAAAATCTTCGCAAATAGACCGCCCCCTAAAAAATTCATTTAGGGAGGGAATTTTTCATGAAAACAAAAACATTTTTGGTAGATATAATAAGGAGTAAATGTTCCAATTTCCAGCCCTATAGCTCTATTGGGGAAGCCTGTATGTGTAATACATAGATAGCCAGGGTTAAAAACTGAAGAAACCCATGTTGACAGTTTTGGTTGATGGTTTCTAATACCCTGTTGTTATTTTCAGTGGAAATCTATAAATGTTATATTTTCATCTGTATGGCTGCCTTTCATTGCTAAAAAAGATGGTGGTGAAGGGAAGATGACAGACAGCTTGCCTCTTTACTCTGCAGAAATATTGGCATATCTGTGCATAGATTTCTCTTTGGAGAAAATAAAAATTCATAAAAACTTGGATTCATTCGAGTTAAAGAGTCCCTGAGGATGGGATCCTATTTGTCATGATCCACTGAAAAATGCTTCTTTTCTACTATCTTCTTTTTTGTTTTTTCAAACTTAATAGAGAGGAGTTATGCAATATAATACAAGTGTAAAAATCTACATATTTATCAGAGAAAAAACAAACAATTTTGGCTGAAGGAAGTTCTTGAGATTAACTATACTTACATGTAAATAGAACATCCATACCGAAAAGGAATGAAGTAAAGTGAATAACCGTAATACTTGGGGCTGTAGTTTCTTACAATGGACAGAAAGGAAGGGTCCAGTTCAGCAGTATAGTGACTTCGTGAATTGAACCTCCCTTCGCAACCACAAAAAATTTAAATAATTAAGTAGGTGATCAAAAAAGCATTCTCTTCATTCCAAATACTATTTGATTTAATTGACAAAATATTTTCAAATATTTAAAAATATCTAATTAATTCTTCTTAGTTGGTGAGAAAAAGTTTTTCTGCAAACTATTTTTTTAAATTTTTCATCAATTCAGGAGTAGAAATGAAATCATTCTGCAAGTACAAATTTTTATTTCTTACTTGACAAATTGAGTTAATATCATACTTACGTCTTTTTGCTAACCATCCTCTGCTTTCTACAAATTCTATTTAAATGAATACTAAATGTTAAGGAAGGTAATTCATAGAAACTTTCTATTTGATTACTCATGAACTGCTGGTCCAAACAATTTTGAATTCTGTGCCGCATTGCCTTATGCACTGACTAATCAGACAAATGTCAACTTTGTACAATACCCAATTGTTGAGGAATTACAATAAATAGACACAGAGATTCCTTCAAATGTTGTGGGATGATTGAAATTGACATTAAAAACAGTCTAAAACCTACTTTAATGGAGCAAAAGTATTCTTTTTTTTAATGACTATCTTCATGCTATTCTTTTTCAATTAAAAGACAAAATTAAAAATTCAATGCTGATATTTATATCATTGCGATACATTTCCAAATCTTCATTAAAAAATATCTTTGACTATTGATACAATTGAATTACCGAAGCCCCACAAATCAACCGCCCAATCAACGAGTCAGCTAATTGGGCTGCAGATTCTACTCTATCTGTCTAGGTATGTTTCTAGGTGCTACTGGTCACACCCGACCTTGAAAATTTGCATGAGTACACCACTAGGCATTACTTAGATTTTTTTTGTATTTTTTTTTCAAAAAAATGATTTTTTTGGTCTCCATGGTCATTTTGGATCAACAATGGTAATTTTAGATAGATAATCAATTTTTTTTTAGACAATTTTAGATAGAAGAGCTATTTTTTCCAGATAATTTTAGATAGAAGATCAATTATTTTAGATAATTTTAGATAGAAGATCAATTTTTTTAGATAGATGATCAATTTTTTAGATAATCTTAGATAGAAGATCAATTTTTTTAGATAGAAGATCAATTTTATAGATAATTTTAGATAGAAGATCAATTTTTTTAGATAGAAGATCAACTTTTTAGATAATTTTAGATAAAGATACATTTTTTAATATGATTTTAGATAATTGGTTCTGATACATGCACAGACAACTGTGGTTCATTGGAATAAGGTACAGATATTTGTAATGTTCTTGGTACCTACATAGTTGAAATAAGCAGCATCTGAAAAATTATACCATTTCATCCTGAGACGTTTGGTGGTTGTTTGCAAAATATGAAAGGTGTATGTAATAGATATGTGATTTTATATCAATAGATAGTATTAAACACCTGTGGGGAAACATCATAGATAAATATAGTCTCTATCTTGTCCAGGAGTTCGTAAAAGGGAAAAATCTGTTCCATTCACAATAAAGTTATGATTTGCAAACTCTGTAATTATCTTTGCTGTTTTATCAATAGAAAGAAAAAAAAGGTAGTTATTTATTGACTTTTTTGTTGTTTATTTGTCAATGCAAACATGAATGATTTTAGGCACTGTGTAACCTGCATAAATACAACTATTCTAGCAAATATTTCTATATAAAGAATGGAGAGACGAAAAAAAAAAAAAGTAAGAGGTCTGGTTAGTCACTCAATAGAAACCATCATGTGATCAATATGTTTTGGCGGCATGCTGTGGGAAAAGGGCTGATAAATAAAGTACTTTTATCACTTTTGGTTTGAGCGGAGATCACTAGAAAGTCTGAATTTTCAAATATCAAGCGGGCACAAACAAAGGGATCAATTTAGCATAAAGCTACATTGCAAATTGAACCCCCTTTCTAAAAATACCCATTTCAGAGGGGAATTTTCAAGAAAGAAAAAACGTTTTTCTAGACAATGTTCAATTTTTTTACCTCTATAACTCCATTCATGCATCATATATAGGTACACACACACACACATAAATAGCCAGGCCAACTTGAAAACTGGGGAGACCTATGCTGACAGTTTTAGTTGGTTTCAAAAAAAGAGCTTCACTGGTTCCCAAACCCTTGGCAATTAACACTGAATAACTGTCAATAGAAAACTCAAGGACATCTATTGACATTGAGCTTTTGTTTTTGTTGATTCACAAAGAAAGGTATTCAGCTTGAATAGAGAACAAAAATGGAATTGTTCCCTTGGTTGTAGATAGTGATTGGAGAAGAAGACAAAACTCGTCACATTCTGTCATTGGATTGTTTCATGACAAAAAGCAAAGAACAAGAGAATGTTTTGAAAAAAAATCAAGACAATTGTTTGAATTGAATTATAAACAATGTAAAAACTTGCCCTCACAGTCAATGATTTAACAACCATAGTGTTAAGATTTGAAATCATGTGACAAAAAGAAAAAAAAATTCAGTCAAAGAATAAATATGGTTGGAATAAATTTTATTTATGACATCACTGACGTATTCCATTGAAAAACATCTAGAATTGAGTGAAAAAAAATATCTAGTAACATCTAGTTTCTGGAGAATCTAGATATTCTTAATAGATGCATCAGAATAAGGCCCCAGAAAGGTCAAAGAATCATTTTTAGAAGTGATCTAATGGAGTACTCATACCAATTTTCAAGTCTGTATACAAAACAGTATGCCCAGGAGTGCTGAAGCACACGAACAAACACACACACATATAAAAAGGAATGAACCCTCCGCCATCTTAGATGCCTGTCTATGTATTGGCTAGTATGATGCCTGAGATGGTCAGTTGCCTGTCTCCAGTGCTTTTACTTGATATTCAAGTCCAGGAAATAAGTTGAATGCTGATTTTTAAAGCAGGAAAACCGTCCTCATTTATTTAGTTCAATAGCAATCAGTGCATTCCTGTGCTTGTAAACTCTACAATGCCCACATGCTAAATTGGTCCCTTAATTTTTCTATTCCAGCAGCATTCGTACTTGTTTTTTTGGAAAATTTGTACTATTTTAGTGATCACTATCCAACAAATGGTGAGAGGAGTAACTTATCCATTGATCACTTTTTTCCAATTTTTTAATTGATCACCCCAACACTGCATGCTGGCAAAAAAAATGCTCTTATGATGGCTTCTATTGCATGTCTAGCCAGACCAGTTGGTTTATATATACTTACATTCACATACTTGTGCATAAAGAATGTATATATGAATTTATATACGCATAAGAGTGAGAGTGTGTGTGTATATGCATATAAAATCTTGATGGGACCAAAAATATCATTATAGACTATAGGATTTTTCACTACTAGGATGACTAATAAAATTGGCTGTTAGGGTCAAACTCATAAAATCTGTCTGGGCAGAGACAAGACAATAGCCTCTGTCTAATTTCATTAGATCTCAAACATAATACAATGTCACATATCCGGCAATTTTCACAAGATGATATTAAAAATTGCTCAAGTTATATGCAATTAAAATGAACGATTGAAAATGAAAAGAAAATGAAAAAAAATGTTTTAACCTTTGTGACTCTGGTGAAAAATCCAATTTCTATTCACCAAAAGGCTCTTTTTTCCAATAACTTAGATTTTTAATTAATTTTCAGAAAGTATTTCTTGCTTTTTTTTTTTTTTTTTCATTTTCTTCTATTGACTTTTGTAGTTTTAACAATCTTACTGAGTTTATTTAAGATTGAATGGTTGAAAATTTCTGGTGGTTCTTCATATTTTTATTTGTTGGATGTACAGCAATGACATGATTACTATTTCTTTCTCAATGGAACAAATTCAAAAATTGAAATGGTTGCCCATGAAATTATTAATTGTTAAACAATTAGTGACTTGTTGAATTATACTTTTCTCGTACGGAAATGGTAAAATTATTGCATTGTTGACTTCCAACTGATAGTTGAGGTGATCAAAATGTTTAATCTTGAGAAAATTATTATCAACAAGTCTGGATAGTCACTCAATAGAAACCGTCATGTGATCAATGCGATTTGGTAGCATGCTCTGTTGGAGGTGATCAATTAGGAAATTTAGTGAAAGGGACGGCCAATGAATGTTGCCTCATTCACATTTCATTTGGCAGTGATCACTTAAAAGGTTTGAATATTCAAAAAACCAAGCAGACACAAATTCTGTGATCAGTTTAGCATAAACCTGCATTGTAAATTTGACCTGCCCCTCTGAAAATGGGTGATATTTTCTAGATTTAATAAAGAGTGAATGTTTAAATTTCCATTCATCTAGATCCATTGATATGGCCTGTATGCATGATGCATGCATACGTAGCTAACCAGCCAGCTGAACCAACTGAAAAACTGAAGAGACCTATGTTTACACTTTCTAATATTAGCATTGTGTTCAGTTTGAATGAGATTTTGAATTGAGAGTTGGCAGGTGCCCATTTGCAAATGTTTACCTTTTATCAAGGAAAAACATACATTAGAAACCATAAATCAAAACCGTCTACATAGATTTCTATCAGTTTTCAAGTTGGTCTGGCTGGCTATATATTATGTGTACTGGCAGCACCAATTTAGCTAGAAGGCTGTCAATTTAAACATTCACCCCTTGTGATGTCAATAAAAAAATATCTTTTTTAAATTCACCTCCTTGAATAGGATTTTAGTGGCGGGTTCACTTTGCTATGAAAGCTTTTGTTAAATTGATCACTTAGTTTGTGTCCACTAGTTTTTTGAAAATTCAGACATCTTAGCGATCATTACCCAACAAAATGTGAGCTAAGTAATTTATTTATTGATCACCCCATTGTCTAATTTTTCAATTGATCATCCCTAATCTGGCATGTTCCCATAAGACATTGATCATGTGATGGTTTTCTTCAGTTTTTCTGGCTGGCTATATCATGCGTACAGGCTGCACCAATGGAGCTACAAGGTTAAAATCTCCAACATTTGCTCTTTATTATGTCTAGAAAAAAAATTTTTTTTTTTTTTTTTTTTTTTAAATTCACCTTTTAAATATGTTTTTAGGGGGAAGTTCAGTTTGCTATGTAAATATATACCAAATTGATCCCTCAGTTTGTGTCCAGCAGCATTCATGTCTGCTTTTTTGAAATTCAGACATTTTTTAGTGATTGTAGCCCAACATCCCTCTCGCGCTATTGATGCAATGTGAATACACAATATATACATACACAGCGAGCTAGCTGGCCAGCCAGACCCACTCAAAAACTAAAGGAGCTTCAGGTCTTCTTGTTCCTTTCTCTACTTCCTTATTTCAACAGCAACGTCAGTTATCAATTCTAAGGTGAGGAAAAAAATTTCATGTTAAGATTGAAATTGTGATTAATGGCGTTTGTAAGGAATAAAGTGACCCACAGAGAGTGGTTAGAGAGAGATATATAATGTTCCTGACCAAGAAAGAAAACTGTTATCTTATTAAGATAGGGTATAATGAGAGAGAGAGAAAGCATTAGTAAAGATTGAAAGATATGATTCAGAGAGTGGGCAAAGAGAGAGGAATTTTTTTTTTTACCTCACAATCATATAGCCAAGTCTTATCATTCTTTTTTTCCTTTTTTTTTTTTTTTTTTTTTCAAATCAATCCCCGGGAAAAAAATAGAGAGAACTTGAAAGAAAGGAAGCAGATTATACAGTGTTTACACTCCATATATATATGACTTTTTCACGTTACAATGAATTACATTGCATTGCAGACGTTAGTGTCAAAAACCCCTGCTATTGGGGTTTTACTTTATTTTTGCTTGTCACAACCGGTGACATAATGACAGCACAAATTATTGTTACGTACGCGGAAACTGATGAAGAATTCACTCTCTGAACTCTGGTTGACTTGTTTCATTACAGAAACTACTAATACAGGAGTGGAAATGGGACTTGCAGTTTTGGAATAATATTGTATGGGGAAATGAATTCTATTTCGTTTCCTTTATAGATTTTAATGAAGCTAGGTCTAAGCTTGTGGTTAATTTTGTTTTTGATGCAATGCTTATTCATTTAAATAGGTTTTAGCTGAGGAAGAAACAGGTTCATTATAAAAGCATATGTTGACGAATGTAGATAGAAATTGAGTTTGCAATGTTGCAGTTTTCGAACAGATTCTGTCCTTTATCTTGTTTCTGTTTATGACAGTCTGACACACGCTAACAAATGATGATGATTTCTTCCTTCTTTCACAGTACACACAAAGTTTGATACCATCAACCAAAAACTGTCATCATAGATTTCTTCAGTTTTCAAGCTGGTTTGGCTACCTGGCTGGCTATGTATATATGTATGATGTGTACAAGCCATACCAATAGAATTACAGGGCTGAAAATTCAGATATCTACTCCTTATCATACCTAGAAAAAAGAAAACACCAATTTCTTCTTTCCGAAAATCCTCCTCCCACTCCTAATTAGGTTTCGATAGCTGGAGTTCAATTTGAAATTCTGTGTTTATTCTCGATCGATTCCTTAGTTTATCTACAGCGTCATTCACAGTCATTTTCTGAAAATTCAGGCTCTTTTTCAGTGATTGCTGCCAATCAAAACGCAAGAGAAGTAACTTATCCATTGACGACCCCACCTTGTCACAATTTTTTCAAATGATCACCCCCAACAAGGCATGCCACCAAAAGACACTTGTCACATGACGGTTTCTAGTGAGTGACTAACCAAACCTGTCATTCTATTATCACTTATTCTCTTCTTTAATCAGATCCATCCATCCAAGACTACCACCTGATGATCAGTCACTTGTAATAAAATCCTTAAGGCTAACCCATGTAGCTATATACTGTTCGGCTACATCCTCTTTTTCCTGTTGCGGATATCAATTTAGGTACTTTGTGAGGGCTCCATTAAGCTGATTGGCCAAGCTAAAATCATCTCTGACAATCGGTAAGCAGGCACCAGCCAGCTATAAATTGTCCCGCCAGTCAAATTATTAAATGTACTCATCTCAAAAAATCAAAAAAATGAGGGAAAGTCCATTTTCCCATCATTCCTTGCAAAATTTTGACATCTCCAGTCGGCCTGTTATTAGCTGGAAAAATCTATTTTAGATATAGCACTCTTGGTCAGTTATTTGCCAACATTCATTAGCTCACAGATGCATCTGGTCTCTCTCCTGATTTTTCATTCTTCATTTTTTTCTCTCCTTCTTTCTTCTTTTTTTTCTTTTTTTCTTATCTGTCCACTTTTGGCTTCTAGACTCATTTCCTGACCTCCATTCTCACCTTCCTTCCTTCTTTCTTCCCCGGGTCTTTCCTGTCTCACATCCTTTTTCTCTTTCATACTTTTTTTTCCTTTCATATTAGAAACCGTCAACCAAAACTGTCAACAAAAATGTCCACTTAGGTTTCTTTAAGTTTTTGAGCTGGTCTGGCTGGTTATCTATGTGTATATCACACATAAAGGTTATACTGGTGGACTTAAATTTTCAACATTCACTCCTTATCATGTCTAAGAAAAAAATTTTTTTTAAATTCCTGTTATTTGAAAGCATTTTTCTTATTGGAGGTTCAATTTACAATGTAAGTCTATGCTATATTGGTCCCTTAGTTGTCGTCTGGTAGCATTCACACTTTTTTTATAATTCAAACTTTTTTCATGATCACCGAACAAAAGGTGAGAGAAGTGATCATGCCTTTTTTCCCCTTTTTTAATTGATCACCCTGAATACTGCCTACTGATCATATGACAGTTTCTATTGAATGAGTAGCCAAACCTGTTTTTGTTTTTGTTTTTGTTTTTTTTCTCTTTCTCCTTCGACTTTTCTTTGTTTTTTCTCACTTCATAGTCCCTCCCCGTATTGTTTTTTTTCTCTTTCTAACTTTCTTCTGTCCTTATTCCCCCAGCATTTTTCCTGTTTCATGTCATATTTCTTTCTTCAACATGGATGGAGTTCACTTCAACTTTGCTCTATTGAGCCAGAAAATTCCCTGGGGCTCATCAGCAACTGAGACACCTAATGATATTTTGATGATGTTCTTGTCAGTTTGTAAACATTTTCAAAGTCAATAAGAAATGTCGTCCCAGAAGATATCTAGGGTCTCCTGAGAGAGAGAAAGACGCTCAACTTATTGATTGTCATTTCAGATTGTTTAGAAGATTTATCAAAATCAAGAAAGTATTCATTTGGCGTGAATTCTGGGCTTAGTTCTCTCTGAATTTAATTATCCAGATCGTTGGAGAAAAGATATTGTCATGATAAGGTTATAAGAGAATTTCTATAGTTTTCATCGACTGTATCTCTGCCTTTGTAAGAAACCGTCAAAATAGGTTTCTTCAATCATTAAGCTAGTCTGACTGGCAATCTGTAGTTACGTCAATTGTTATTCTGCTTTTATTAAAAGCATCACCAAAACTATCAAAATAGGTTTCCTCAGTTTTTAGCTGGTCCTGCTGTCTATGTATGCATATAGTTTCATTGACAGTTATTTTGCTTTTATTAGAAACCTTGAACCAAAATGGTCTAGAAAAAAACACCTTTTTATATTTTTTGAAAATCGTTTCCTTCCCAATAAGTTCTTTTTTTAGTTCAATTCACAATTTTGAGTTTCTTCTGAAGCGATCCCTCAGTTTATGTCCAGCAGCATTCACTGTTGTTTTCTGAAAATTCAGATTCTTCTCAGTGAATGCTGCCAATGGACACATTGTTTTTGCATTCAAGAAATTGTTCCCACAACAGAAAATTCGGACCATATTTAGTGATCATCATCCAACGAAAGGCAAGAGGAGCAACTTGTTCATTGATCATCACACTTCTCCAATTTTTTGATTGATCACCCCCAATATGGCATGCTGCCAAAAGACGGGCACATGATGGTTTCTATTGAGTAACTAACCTGATCTGTCTCATGATTATTTCCTATTTGAGCTGTTTACTTATAGACGTAGACAGGGAACATAAGTAAAAGTGAAGAAAGAACTTTCATGGACTCCATCTTGCAAATGTATTTTTTTGAATGAAGCTAGAAGAATTTATGTGATCATAATTTTTTTATCAGAAGAAAACAGTTTAGTTTTGGAAGAAGAAATAACTGCTTGTATCAAACTAAATGATATAAAAATTGCAAAGCAACATTTTATATTAGCAGGAAGTTTTTACCATAGAGGCTGTCTCCCTTTATTACTCTGCAGATTTCTTGTAGGATGTGAATTTTGACATTCTCAAAGTTTTGTAAACTCATGGCAATAATGAGCATTTCATACATACATATATACTTCTTTATAAAAGCAAAAATCAGTAACATGTTGCGAGTAATATGACTGTCACCACAATTTGTTTTTCATGATATAGTTTCTATGATATATTTTTGTTAAATTCTTTGCTTGAATATATTGGTAGAAAATCAACTAAAAAAAATACTCCTGATTAACTAGAATTCTAAAAGATGAAATCCAAAGTTTGTTTGCGTGCAGTCCAAAATTAAATCCATGACCAATTTGATACTCACATCGGTAAATGCACAACAGAAGTGACACAAATGCAACGAGTCACATCCATAGTTATACTTGCTGATCCCTCATCATTAAATACATTTTTTGGGTAACCTTCATGAATTAACCATTTGTTTCAAAAAATTAAATGATGTGTATTATAAAATAACATTCATATACAATACATTATGGTGATAACCTGTATAAAATAGCAAATTACATGTATTATGCCACAGTCGTTAAGAATGATTAAAAAAAAAAAAGAAAAATCTTAAAATCATAACTTATGTGGAGGTGATGTTTGATCAATACTGCTGGGGAGTTATGTTCATATGATATAACTGTTTTATTTTTAAATCCCTGAAATGGTTACTAGGTAAATATTACAAAAAAAAATGTTGAAGAAAATTACATGAATCACATTAAAAGATAATAGGAAATAATTGATGGAAATGACATAAACTCTTTGAAAAATTCTTTCTCATCTTTAGTGTTTAAAGCTGAAAAATTTCCTAGATCATACATATATTGAAAACTTTTTCCTTAGTTTTTTTTTTTTTTAATACCTATATCTTTATCTCTATATATAAATATATATATATATGTATATATATATATATATATATATATATATATATATATATATATATATATATATATACATATGCACACAAACACACTACTTCCTCCAGTACTTGCAATGATAATGTCATTGCCTCAATATATAATTGAGTCAGTATCTGAGGACCTAGAAATGTCTTCTCTTATACTGTAAGGGAATGAAGCACAGCTCTTATATTCTCACAACTTGTGATGCTAATAAGCAGACAGCTTTTATGGCTTCATGGCTAATATTGAACAACCATAGCAACTAAACATGGTGAAGGGTTTTATCCCGTATATGTGTTTGTGTGTTCCAGCACTCCTGGCCATACCATTTTATCTACAGACTTGAAAATTGACATCAGTATTACAATAGCCCCATTTAAAATTTTTTTTTTTTTTCCTACTTTTGGAAAAAAAAGCTTTTTTATCTTTTTTGGTCCTCATTTTGACGGCTTTATTAATAACGTCTAGATTCTCCAGAACCTAGATGTTTCTTTTCTCTATTCTAGATATTTACTTGTGGAAAACGCCAGTGGTATCATAAATAGAACTTATTCTAACCATATTTATTCTTTATTGGATTTTTTTTTACATGATTTCAGATTTTGACATTGCATTTGTTTAATTATTGACTGTGATGGCAAGTTTTCCATGTAATTACACAGCCAGAAACTTCTGAGCAAACGTCTGTCAGGAATGGAAGTATTTTGAAATTGCAAAAATGCCTATGCTGTTGATGGGTAATGAAGAAACAAGTCATTTATTCAAAGCCTTGTTTCACCATTTCACATGCATCATCATCAACCTTTTAGCATCCGTTGTTGGTCATACCTTCCCCCAAATTTGCCAGGCCACTCTATCGTGAACCTTACAGAGCCTGTATTTTCTGAACTTATGTAGTTTGTTATATCATCTAATATTTTGTTGGCCCCACATGCAATCACTTTGTGATGTTCAGCGATTGTCAGTCATTCTCGCAACATGACCAGCTGATTCCCATCAGAGTTTTCTCTGATATCTCAGACTACAGTTTTTGCTCTAATATATTCAGCTGTCTTATGATCTCTCTGCGTCATGTTTAGCACGATTCTCTCCTGTTGCCTGATTATCAGTTTAGGGGTCAATCCTTTGGTTAGGTTCCATGTTTCAGCTCTGTAAGATACTATGGGGAGGTTACAATGGTTGTAAACCCTTCTTTTCAGCTCTAGCAGGATTTTCTTGTTCATAACGGTTGAGCTACAAGTAGCTATAAACACAAATCCTTGACAAAGATGTAAATTGCGGCTGTTCTTATTTTGGATACTCTTTCCTCTATTTCCTTACAAACACGAGACATGGATAAGACCAGTCTCCTTACAAAATTAACCGGTTCATATCATATGGAGCTTCACTTTGCATTTTCGTCCTCCCATATTCCTTTACATTCTCAAATTGCAGTGAAAAGATAGTACATCTAGGGATGGGAAACTGTCAGCCAAAACTATCAACATAGGTTTCTCCAGTATTCAAGCTGATCTGGCTGGCTTGGTATATATATATATATATATATATATGTGTGTGTGTGTATCACACATACAGGTCACACCAATGGAACCAGAGAGGGCTGATAATTTAAATATTTACACATTATTATGTACAGTAAAAAATTTTTTTCTGTTTTTCAAAAAAAACCCCACCTTCATAGGTTTTTATTTGGGGGTTCAGTTTGCAATGAAAATTTTTGTTTAATTGATCCCTCATTTGTGTCCAGCATTATTGATACTTGTTTCTTGGAAATTAAAACATTTTTTAGTGATCATGGCCCCCAAAAAACAATGAATGTGATTTATCCATTGATCACCATTTTTCCAAAGTTTTTAATTCATCTCCCCTAACAAGGAATGCTGCCAGGAGACATTGGTCACATGACAGTTTCAACTGAGGGACCAGTTATTTTTGTTATCCAAGATCACCCATTTACTGTGAGCATATCCCACAAGACTGATGGTTAGTGTTCAAGTCTCTAGATCGATTGTTTGTAAGTTTGTCCTTCACAAAGCTCCTTAAACATAGTCTTGAGCCAAAATTTCAGTTTAAAATGTTTCGGTGGAAAATTACCGAGTAAATAGATTGAAATAAAAAAATATACATACATACACTCAAAATGTGGATCAAAATAAAACAAGAACTATAAGTTCCATGATGAGTACACCATCCATGGTAGTAATAGTAGGAGGAAGGAGAGGAAGAAGAATGAGTCTTTCAGTCAATTGATTCTCATAATTGTAAAATATTGCCTTATGAGAATATTCCAGGAGTATCATTTTCAATGAAAATTGAAAATGGCTTTTTGTATTTGAAAAAAGGTAAACTCATATGTTCTATAATTACACCATAGCATTAATGATGTCATACTTTTAATGACAATACATCTCTTCCTTCCTTCCTTCCTATCTCTGTTGTTTGGTTCAGAACAACCAACCAACAGACCAACCGAAAAGCATCTACTAGAGATGTAAGGGTACATCTAAAAACAGATGAGAAAAATTTTGATAGAAATATCAAAGTAGAGAGGAGTAGAGATGAATGATGAGACTGATACACATAAATAGATTGATAAAATGTTCATGAATTGCAAGCATTGATTGATCAAGAATTAAGAGGTGAAAGATCAATAGATACACACAATCAGATCTCAGTAAATTATCCCTTTTATCCTCCAAAAGAACTACTTGGTTGAATCGATCAAATTTATTTAAGCCAAAATATTTTCTTGGGCTACAAAAACTGTCTGAAACTTGAAACAAAGATTCTGTGACAAACCTTTGACATGCAGGTATCTTTCGAACCCCTCAACTCTTACTCAACCATAACTATCAAAAAATGCCCTTTTTCTGAATCGTTTTGCCTCCAGTGTTGCATGAGTAATAGATTGTTTATACTTTAGGGGCTGCTTGGTGTTATTTGAGGCCAGCTTTGAGACTGCCCCAAGTATTCTAAAAGGTGATTTACATTCCTAAGTTTTGAGGACTTATGCAAGAGAATAACAAGCTTCATTTTAAAGATGAAAATAAGGAGTAGTGGGAAACGGGGAGTGATCATTAAGAATGGCTAAAAGTTCTCTGTCTCCTGATTGTAGCTCAACAAACAGACTATAAAAAGTGATCATGAGATCTGACGTGCTGGATCAACAAAGTTGTTCAACAAATTTTGTTGGCACCTAACTCAGGCAAAGATTTAGCAATATCAAAAAAAATATACACCCCATTTATGTAGCATGTCAGGGGCAAGATCAAAGCCATTTGATGCTCTGGCACAGTCTGAAAATGGTGCCTGTGCACTCGGCCCTGACAAGATTTTCAAAATAAAATATGCCTGAAGAAATAGATTATAATCATTTAAAACACATCAAGATACATTAGAAAAAAATACATTTTCCAACAAAAATATGCTACCTCTCAAAATCAAATCTTTACCAATGAAACTTGTGATTGCATAATGACCAGTTTTCTACAATAGTGTTTGTGTGGACAATTGATACATGTGAATGTTTGAATTGACTATTATTATAAAAGTTAGAATTAGATTTTAAATTTAAACTTCATGTTAAACAATTTAAACAACGTATGATAATCTAACACAGGGATTGGCAATAAACCTGTAGAAACCACTTTTCTTTTGATGCCCTAGGCCTAATGGTTAATTCAGAGCTGAGAACATTTATGGATATGAAGAGACCTGGAATATTAATACTTTTTCAGAAATATCAAACTCTTGGAGATGCAGATCCCAGTTACTGGTCTGAATAAAGCAACAAAAAGATGATTGAGTTTTTAAGTTTCAGTGGAACTTTCCAGAAGATTCTTTCAAAATTTCAAGCACTTATCAGCCTTTCTTAGAAGCTTCAAAACATTGCTACATATCAAATTAATGGTAACCTATTTTCTGGTTGCAACACAATCACTACATACATGTTTATATGCAGTAGAGCTATATTGGGCCCATATATATATATATATATATATATATATATAGACTTTGTTTATTAATTAATTAATCCATAAATGAATTAATTAGTATGCAATACATGATTTGGGAGGAAATATATATGCAAACGTACTGAATAAATCTACAGCATGACTCTGCCATAGACAAATATGTATTGGACCATCCAGAAGGAGCAAGAGTTTTCAACAAGGATAGCTTTTGAATTGTTAGTATAGCAAGATCGCCTTTGAATCTAGGAGTCTATCTATGTGAAAACCCAAAAGCCAGTGTTGTGCAGAAAGAAGAAATTTGTTTTTTTTACTAAAACTTCTTTACTGACAGAGCACGTTTTAGAATAACAATCAAAGGTGTCATGATTTAAGACAATGTCGTGACGTGATTTCAAATCCTTCTAACAGTACTTTTTTCAAATTACTCACCAATGTTTCATCTTCTCAAGAGTGTCAGACAAAAAAAGCTTTATGGGAACAATTTTATTATTGTCCTTCTTCATATAAATAGAAAATATCTACGGTTGCATGTAGTTGTTTCTGTTCAATATGTATCTATTTTAAAGCTATATTCATTTGCCATAATTTTTATCGGTTCTCCATGGAGCACCAGCAGAATAAATTAGTCGATACTAAGGCTGACAAGATTACATGCTCCTTTCAGATAATGATCTTCACTATTTAAGGCTTTGAAACTTTGTGAAATTCTTGAATGAATTGTCCAGGTGGTTTACGGAGAAAATCAACTTCATCATTGTTAAGGACTCTAACTAGTCTACTATTCATCATTCATATAGGTATATATCGGATCACTTTGGTTGAGGGAGCAAAGGGCTCAATCAGCCCAAAATTTTGCACCAATTTTTCAGCTGGGGTCAATTGCTCCCTCCCTCATATACCAATGATCATCTTTTTTAAATATCTTATCCCATGAGATTCAGAGACTTTCAAATAGGAAACATCTATCTCACTCACAAAGTATGCTATTTCAGTTTGCATAGGTGTATGGACATTCTTATTTTAAGCGGGTAGAGAACTTGATTCGACTAAATTACATTGATTTGTGTGAAATAAAACAGTTTTGCTCTTATTTGGGAGGATAATAGTGTCCAATCCAAATCTTTTCTTTTTTTTTTTATTAATTCTTTTATTTCTATTCATTTGTTAACCATTTGTAACATCAAATTAGCAAGGGTGTGAAAATTTCCAATCAGGTCCAGCTTCCTTACATTGTACCAAAAAAGCTTTTACTGGTTGTTGCTCTTTGTAGATGCTAAAATAATTTTTTGCATTTTTGTGCAGCTGTAGCACACAGCACACCCAAGATAGAAAGCACCATAAGCCACTGATCAGTATGTCTTGACCATAAACATGTCCTACAACTTTTTCCTAAACTAAAAGTTTCTTTTTACAGACTACTAATGTTTCTTCGTCTCTCTCTCTCATATATATATAATCACAATTTAATGGAAACTGAAGCTTGACATTCACAAATATTAACAAGTGATCAAGGTGTCTTATACATCATTAGATTTCTATGCTCGACATTTCAGAGGATGTTCATGTCCTTTGTCCTTCACACCGGGTTTGGAAACCTAAAAAAGAAATTATGAAGATTCTTTTCTTTCATACTTTCTTCAATGGTCAGCCACATTTCCATCACGGCAATCCTGGCTAGCTTAACGGAGAAAAAATACAGCATCTATTTTTAGTCAAGGTAAACTGCTTTCTAAGCAAACACTCTTCAATGGTCATTCTGTCAGTCAAATATTACACTGTGTAAATAATTTCAAAGCAGATCTTCGGCTTTCATCCTTAATCTTCTATCTAATAAAACTCAATTAATTTTGCCTATAGCAACCACTTGAGGATTCCTGTCTAAACAGCAGCTCCATCTTATTTGACGTGATCTGGGTGTGGGGAAAGAATACACTTGAGTGTTTCAGTTTCAAAGGTATTAGGTGCTGGCAAAGAGCAGATAACAACAACTTGGGTTTGATGTTATGACAGCACAGAACAAAGTCCTCATCCTTTCCTTTCAGCCCCACCTACACCTGACAAGTATCCCAAGAGGTTGGATACCTTAACCTATCTTTAGAACTTACACTATTTCCCCACACTTTCCCAAACAACCACAGCCCTTTTTTTGATATGGTAAGGTAACATTTGGTATTTTTAGAAACAGAAACAGGGCAGAAAAGAGATTGGTAGGAAGCCGTATATTTTGCTCTTTTGTTAGTTTTTTTTCAAACCATTTTTTTTGTACTCAGACTCTAAATCATGTGAAATAATGGACATAGATCGAACTCATAAGAGGATATAAGTTCCTATCAGCTGAACTCTCCTGATCTAAAAAGTTTAACTCCTTCAGGTTTGGCTTATTTTAAGAGTTACAAAGCAAGGGTGACAAAGACATAATGGATGAAAAGTCGTATAACATTTTGAAGGTTATAAAGTATGGCTTTCATTTATGGCAAAATTATACAGATTTAATGGTCATGTGACCTCATTATATTTACAAAATGGCTGATAAGTTCAGGCATTTCATTCATGTGTGTCTCTAGATTTGTAGCACACCTACATGCACTCCAGACCTGAATGAAGTAAAGGTATTCATAAGAGTTTGCCTCACCTCATGTAGAAAAAACCAGCTCGGCTTTCTTTTTTGTAACTGATTTTCACATTAAAGCAATAGACAATTGAACGACACTGTAGTGACTTCCCCAAGGCTCTAGTCTGGGCAAAGCGTATGGAAGTCTGAGGATAGACATAAGATAAGATATGGTCCATAGTAAAGCAGATTTTGATAAGCTTGGCATCAACTTGGCTGCAGGAACTGCTGGAAGGATGTCAAAGTTGGAATCGGTTGTCTTTGTCTTAGTCTGGTTACCTTCCTATGGTGACTCAGTCTGCTCTGCTATTTTACACAGAGCTGAGGGGAGAAGAAATGGATTCATGCCTTTCTCAAGGGCATAATTACAAAGTGAATGTAAGTAGGTTTGACCAGAGTTTGAATTTATCTTGCAACTCCATTGTCTGTGCCATTAGGAACTCCACCAAGCTACAGGTCTGGTTAGTCACACAATAGAAACCATCATGTGACAAATGACTTTTGGCAACAAGCAGTAATCAACTTGAAAATTGGGAAGTTGGGGTGTCAGTGAATAAGTTAGTTTTCTTGCCTTTTGTTGAGCAGTGATCACTAAAAATGTCTGAATTTTCAATTAAACAAGCAGACACAAACTAAGGAATGAATTTAGCATAAACTTACTTAGTAAAATGATCACCCTACTAAAAAAAACTATGGGGGGAATATAAAAAAAAACAAATTTTCTCTCTAAACATAATAAGGAGTAAATGCTTTATTTTTCAGCTCTTTAGCTCCATTTGTGCAGCCTGTATATGTAATACATACATAGCCAGCCAGACAAACTTGAAAACTGAAGAAAGCTATTGCGACTGTTTTGTTAAACAGTAACTAATACCAACATATGACATATTTATTAGGGTGGATCAATAAGCCTGTAGCCTGAGGTAATCATTAGTTGAATTTTGATTTCAAATTTCCACTGCATGATATCTGATCTATATGAGAAGTATTGAGTTAAGTGCATTGATTAAGAAATTGGTTGGCTAAAATAAATGCTTTTTTCCAATATTAGGCTGCAGACTTATTGATTTAGTCATACATAGTCATACTGCATTCAGAGTTGATAAAATTAGTGATATATTTACAAATCTTTTATTGATACTACAATAAATCCAAATTAAAATATATTCCTATGTTTATCAAAAATGTAAATATTGCTGTAATTCTTAGATGCACTAGCATCTATTGCGGCAATCACCTTCACTGACTGACTGACTGACAAATTGATATATCAAACACTTCACACCATCTCCACGAAGCATTCCCTCCCACTTCTTATATGAATCGAATGTCACTCAAGTGACTTTTTATTACGTCATCAGAACAGGGAATTCTATTTTACTACATCAGGAGATAAACATGTGAATGAAATTCTATTTTTCAATGATATTAGTATTAAATAAAGATGTTCTCAGAGGAAGAGGCTTTTAGAGAAGTGAGCTTGGTGAGGAATGGTCTTCTAAAAGCACTAAAGATCGAACTAACACATTTATGCTCTGACTTTCAAACTTGTTAATCATATGAGCCAAGTAATACAGAATTTTATATGAATTTGAGTTGGAATTTATCCGTGTGAAGAAGAATATGAATATCAAGATAAAATCTAATACTCTTGTAACAATGGTGGTATATCTGACAAATGAATTTTTTAGTAGCATGCAATACCTAAAACTCAATTTCTTTCCTTGGCTCTGAGAACAGAGATACGTCCATACCTACCTGTAAGACACTTTTCAATTGGTTGGTCATTCGGTCTGTCTCAGTTATGTTAAACAACATAAATAGGAAGGAATGTGGAGGTGTGATGTCATTAAAAAGCATATCATTTATTTTGATCAATTTTTTTCATGATCTTTATTGAAAATAATACTTGCAAATTACTTCCATATTTCAATACTTAACAAGTATGAGAATCAATTGACTCAAAAGAAGCTAATTTGCTCTTCCCCTCCTGCTGCTACTTTTACTACAACTACCACCATGAATGGTGGACATATCATTGAACTTATGGTTCTTGAACTGAGAATTTCAATGTAAGTACCACAGAATTAGATTCTAAACTCAACCAACTTAGATAATAAAGTTTTTAGGACAAAAATGTAATTCTGATAAGTAAAGGAAGAGTCCCAGTTTGTATCTACATATATTCATGAAAAAACATAAAAATATCAAGGAGCTATATTCAGCGTATTATCTTTTTCAAGGAGAAAAAATACTAATATAATTAGAAACCATGAACCGAAACTGCCATCATAGGTTTCTTCAGTTTTTTGGTTGGTCTGGCTGGTTGTGTGAGTATTTATGTAACACATGTACAGGCCACAGTGTTGGAGCCAGAAGGCTGAAAATTTCAACAATTACTCCTCATTATGCGTGGGGGAAGAAACAGTCTTGTTTTTTTTTTTCCAAAATTTCTCTTCCCAAATAGATCTTTTAGTGGGAAGCGGGGATGGTCAATTTACAATTTAAATTTATTCTCAATCGATTCCTTTGTTTGCGCCTGATCTTATTTTAAATTCAGTTTTTTGGGGGTTTTTTTGTGGTAACTGTCCATATAAAGGTCAAGAGAAGTAACTTAATAATTGATCAAGCTCTTTTCCAATTTTTCTGATTGATTACCCTCAACATAATATGCTGCCAAAAGATTTTGGTCACCTGATACTTTCTATTGAGTGACTAACCAGACCTTTTTCATTTGTTGTCTGTCATTTCTATATTCCACCAAATCTTTGGCTCCTACGAGTGTCAAGTCTTGTTTTTTCTATTGATTCATTGAAATAATCAAGATGATGATAGACTCCGAGTTTAATCATGATTGTTATCTCAGAGCTGACTGCATTGAAGCAGACTCAGGAGTTGATATTGCAGAAAAATTGCACCGAAGATAGCACTTTACAATTAACATAAACGAAAACGAACAATGTGTCAGAGTAGACGACTGCGCAAAGGGAAGCTGATAGAGTATTAAGCTTCTATTCGTATAAAACCATTAGTGAAGTGTTGTGGAAATACTGTATATATTTGAATGTAAGTCAACCATGAGTATAAGATGAGGTCAAATTAGAGTAAAAGGGCTGAGCAAATCAATCAACTTGGATATTACTCAAACCTAAAACTGTAATCAAGGTATTCGATGATTTTACCTTAGCGAAAAAAACAAACAAAAGTTGGACCCATATTTTTTACTGGACATCAACTAAATATAAATAAATGATAATACAGAAAAGTAATCTTTATTTATTCAAAAAGTAAAGAAAAATTATGTACAAATACAGAAGCATTACATGAAGTTTCCTTTCAGATTGTTATCCTCATCTTGGTTCATTTCTTTGGTGCAATGTTTTAGCTGTTGTGCCCTAGATGAGGGCAACAGTCCAAAAGAAACTTTGTGTGATGATAATTGCTTGTCTAAAAATTTCCGACCCAAACAATGTCGAAGCAGTTTGCTCGAATCCATTGAAGTCTTCTACATCAGATTTGGCAAAGAACTGACGAGCCTGTTCTTCTATCATAACATCATCATAAGGATCTTCTTATGTTTCTTGACACTTGTTCAGCAAGTCCTAAACACAAAATATCATAATCTATTTCATCCATGGCATTGCCGATTCCACATCTCTTAAAGTGGTGCTCGATTATGTCACCATTGATATTGTTCATTCAGTGACTATCACTAGACGGGGCATCTTCAAATTGTCTGTACTGGTTTATGCGGCTTTTCCACTTGCAAGCCATTGTTCCCACTGGTCATAGAGATCATTTTCTATTGGCTTGTTGAGTTAAACATCTAGAGGCTGGAGTACTGAACTCAGCCTCCAAGAAATTGCTGATAGGTCAGTGTTGTAACTGTGGTGTGCGCAATACTTGACTTTTTTCCATGAGGCGAGCGTGGAAAGAATCTTATACCATTGTGCTGCATTGTTGTCTTAGACCCTCAAGATGAAAGACTCACAGGTTTTGGAGCCACTCCTTGTCCTTCCATCTATCTTAATATACATGAATAACAACCACCAAATAAGAACTTTTCCGTCATTCAAGTTTACCTTTCAAAAATTCAGCTTTTTAGCTTCTGTCATTGGACATAGACTTTCCTGAATATTTGCCAGGTCTCTCTATCATGAGTATCACAGAGCCAGTACTTTCTAAATTTGTCTAGTGTGTGATACCATCTTATTTCCTGCTAGCCAGATATTTCACGTATGATTCACATTGTGAGTCCAGCAGTTATATGTCATTTTTGCAACATGTCCAGCCCACTGAGTTTCCTATGGTTTCTATGATGTCTGACTCCTGATTTTCTTTTATATACTGTGCTGTCTTGTGATCTCTCAACATGATGTTGAGCATGATTCTCTCCTATAAATATAGCATGGTCCTCAGTTTGAGGGTTAATCTTCTGTTAAGAAGTAACTTATTCATTGATCACCTTTTTTTCCAATTATTTTAATTAACAACCCCAATACAACATGAGTATGAGTATTTATATATATATATATATATATATATATAATGTGTGTGTGTGAGTGTGTAAACACACACACACATATATACTCATACACTATAATATATATGTATGTATTGCAAATTAGAATGATTAATTATGTCTTCCTTTGTACTTGAATTTCTATCCACAATTTAGCATACATTTTGTGTGTTCATATAAATAAGATTAAGAACGGTATATAGGTATATTCATATTGCTGAGCATATGAATAAATTTCTGTTTTCTATACCACTTGGAGGTGTATGCAAAATGATGGAATACAAGCCACAAAATAAGCTCATTCATCAAACGAATGTCTCAAATGTATCTTGGTTCATTTCAATTTATTCCCAGTGCAGAACAATGAAGGAGAACTGACACAATTCTTGCACTCATCAGACAATATATGATCAAAGAACCTTTCACCAATCAAGCACCTGAACTTGTTCTATTCACTTTGAAATTTGAGCCACCTTTGCTCAAATGCCATTAGCTTCCTGAACACAATAATTAGAACCATTTTAATTATATTTTTTTTCTAGAGTTACTTCTCTTTGTTTTAAAAAAAATACGAACAATAAAAACTTTGAATAACTTTTTATTGCATCGAGATTTTCAACTGAAATTCTAACTGTAGAAACTGCAGATGCACTGGAACTTTTCCGCATTTGAGTTCAGTCGCGACAACACAGACAATTTGAAAAAGCTTGGTTCAAAACCAAAATTCAAATGGTTCTTTTATTCCTGCTTGTCAACATACAGCTGAAGGAGAGTAACCCTTGTGCCTTTGGATCCAACATTGCAAACCATCAGAGAATTAATCATTTGATTTTTTCCCTGCGGTGATTGGAAGTGATACATGTAAGTTGAATCAGTTAGTGCAGGTTGGTACCTGCTCAGTCAATGGCTGTGGTTCCTCCCCATCTGCTTTTTTAAATGGTTCATATGGTCACTCAACTGAAACATGAAAGCTCAAATACTTTGTAGAAAGGTTTGAGCCAATCTGAAGTTCCTACAGTCAAAATTTAAGTACAAAATCTCGATGCAATAAAAAGTTATTCTAAATCTTCATCATGCATATTTTTTCTGAATACGCAGTATCAAGTATTTTCTTTTCTTCATGCCAGACATGGTTATTATGCTTTTTGGCCTGAGCTGAGTTATTTTCATTTTAGAGGAAAAAAGATTTTTTTTTCAAAGAATTAGTTTACTAACGTTTCAATTTTTAGCACAATTTTAGCAAAATTGTGGATCTTCTTTGTGAAAAGTATTTAGCTTCTGCAAAACTTTTATCATTTTTTGTCAGCATAAATCCTGATATTGTCAAGAATCAAAATTTTGTATTTGTGTATCTTAGTGTCTGAGATTTGAAATTCTCGTTATTATACTCAGATTTATTTGACCTGGTGTGTTCATCTTTATGGTATATTGTATATTGTACCCACTTGACCATGAGTTCAATCCTTGGGTTAGGCATTGAAATCATTATCAGCAGCCTTTTATCATTAGTGATTGAAAGTGGATCATCTCACAGGATTCACCAGACCTTTCTATCTTTATCATATTTACAAAAAACTTTTTTTTTTCATTCTTTGAAATTCCTCACCTAAATAGAGTTTTTAGACGGTGGTTCAATTTGCAGTGAAAGTTTGTGCTCTACCCAGTTTTAGCCAGCATTAATGCTTGTTTTATCAAAATTCAAACTTTCTTTATGATCACTACCCAACGAAAGGCAAGAGAAGTAAATTATTTATTGATCACCCCTTATTCCAATCTTTTAATTGACCATCCCCAACAAGACATACTACCAAAAGATGTCGGTCGAATGACTCTTTCTATTGAATGACAAACCAGACTTGTTTTAATCTTATTTATATTTTCTTCCATATTTTATTTTCCTCTTCTGCTTTTTACTTGAACTCTGTTGCTTGCTCAGTCTCTACCTTTCTTTCTCCCTTTCTCTTCTCTCTCTCTTTCTCCCTTTCTTTTCTCTCTCTTTCTCCCTTTCTTTCCTCTCTCTTTCTCCCTTTCTTTCCTCTCCTCTCTCTCCCTTTCTTTCCTCTCTCTTTCTCCCTTTCTTTCCTCTCCACTCTCTCCCTTTCTTTCTTCTCCACTCTCTCCCTTCATTTTCCTCTCCTCTCTCTCCCTTCATTTTCCTCTCCTCTCTCTCCCTTCATTTTCCTCTCCTCTCTCTCCCTTCATTTTCCTCTCCTCTCTCTCCCTTCATTTTCCTCTCCTCTCTCTCCCTTCATTTTCCTCTCCTCTCTCTCCCTTCATTTTCCTCTCCTCTCTCTCCCTTCATTTTCCTCTCCTCTCTCTCTCTCTCTTTTCTTTTCTTTTGTTCCCTTTTTTTCACCCTTCTGCCTTGCATTCTTCTTTTTTTTTCCCTTCCCACATTATACTTTTTCATACCAGCCTGTCTCTCACTTTCAATTCTAATTTGCTCTGAATCAACCCATTTCCTTTAGCCTTCCTACTTTTTCTATAACCTTTATCTTTAGGACTGCCACCGCATCATTTTCATTGGTGTCTTATTTCCCTCAACATACACAAAAAAAATTTCCTGGGTAGGTACAAACCATCAGCCAAAATGTGTGTGTGTATGTGTGATTGTGTATGGGTGGTTTCACATTATGTTGAATCAAGCACGCAGATGAAAGAGGTGTGCGCATATGTATTTTGACCAGCCCTGACCGAACCTCACCACTCTTCTCCAATCATCAGGCTACCAGCTACAGCCGGATATGACAGGAGCCACTAAAAATGATTTCTAGACAAAGAAGAGTTCAACAAAAAACTGAAATAATGCATTGAGAAGGAGAAAAGGTAGAAAAAATAGAAATTAAATCGGAAATATTGTTGTTTTTCTTTCCTTTTTCTTTTTCTGAAGTAAAAAAAAAAAAAAATCCCAAGTCGGTCCTTGAAGTGATCAAGAGGTTCTAACAATGAGTTGGGTGTCAGTTGCAGCGAGCATGAGGTTGTTGGATGTGGAACTTATTAGCCAATATCAGGCCTGGCCCGACTCTGATGAAACCAGATTTTTCTTGTCTTGTGATGCTTGGGTGATGCAAAATGTTCTGATCTTAGAAAAGAAGGAATTATGTACTCCAAACGAAGGAATAAAGGAGACCCACCTTTTCAGTAGAACCCCTGGCAATTTTTCCCTAAATTTGGTAATGACAATGATAATAATGATGATGATAATAAAGAAGACAAAATATATGTATAACTGATAAATTTCAATAATATTGACAAAGATGGCTGAATTGCTGTGTAATGAAACAAGAACTGAAAGTTCAATGAGGCATCATCCCCTGTAAAGTTTAAATGCAATTATTGTCAGATCACATGACTCTAAGTGGAAGCACCATATTGTTTTATCTGATAAAATATAAAAGGCATTAAGTGTAAATTTAAAATAGAATATTTTTCCATATATAAATGTTATTATTTTAATACATGTAACTTCCCCATCTCAAGCTTTGCTGAGTCTGGCACAAGGCCATAGTAGCGGATACCCAGTGAGGACTGAATTCACAATACTGGCCGGCTTGCTAACAATCATGCTACTGTAGATGCCCACTTCTCCATCTTATCTAACAAAAGTGACCAATAAGTTGTTGTTTTCTGAAGTTTTGTGATGTTTCTGTGATTGAACGATTGTAGCCACCTGAAGGTTATATCCTTTTTTATTTGTGTGTTCGTTTGTTTGTTCCAGCATTCCTGGGCATACTGTTTTGTCTACAGATTTGAAAATTGGCGTCAGTGATCCACTAAACCCCTTATGAATTTTTAACAAAACATTTTTGGAAAAAAAAAGGCTTTTGTGACCTTTATGATAGGTATAGTTTAATAATAACTGGAGAATCTATTTGAGATGTTTTCCAGTGGTAACATCAGTTCAAAGAGGTGTCCACCATAAAGTTTAAATGCCATTATTGTCAGATCACATGACCCAGAGTTGGAAATTTTCCTAGGTAAGAAGCATCTTATCAAGTAAAACCTTCCTACCAAGTTTTAAGCAAATCTTAGAAACACTGTGGGGACAGACATACCAATGGATGAACTGTGTCTCCTATTGAGAGGTGAGAATGCCTAAAAAATCACTAGTACTAATTCACACATATAGTGATTACTAAAGTGCAAGTGTCTTCTGTTATGCTAAGAGATACAACTGAAAATAAGATTTGATTTAGGCTCTGATGATGTAATAAATAAGATGAATTAAGAGAAAACAAAAACAAAAATATCAAAATCGATTTGCACTCAAGAATAAGCAGAGATGGCGCCAGCTTCTTGCAGCAGGGGCTGGGACACTAGAGCTCTAAGGGGCGCAATATATCTGAGGAATCCTGGAAAATCTTTAGAAAATAGTCTGAAAAAAATCCAAGGAATAATGAAAAAATCTTTGGAGTGGGTTGCAGTCGGACCGAGCGCCACTACAGGTATATGCCATCATTTTCACGGTACAGTTACACCAGTGAAATATATAATATTCAACAAAGAAAATCAGTATAGAGTGAAGATGAAAATCAATCATAAATCGTATCGTAGAAAGAAAAAACTCATGATTATGATTGTAATAAAAATATGAAAACACATTGATTAGTTCAAAATGAAACTTGATGATGACAAAAAGATAATATTTGATAATGATTAGAAAGAAATAATAAAATGAACAATTCACAACAAGTCAAAATGGAAATTAATAGCAATTATAAAATCAACAAGATAATAATAACAATAACAAAGTAATAATAACAATATAACAATAATGATAATAATACTAAAAGAAATAGAATTATTATTAACAATAAGAGCATGGAAATAGTAAGGATAATTGATAATTGCCAAGGAAAAAAGAAGAAAAAAATCCTAATTTAAATTTTCTATGAGTGACGATAATAGGAAGTGCTAAGTTGTGGGGAAAAAAATTAAAAGTTGAGATGATTCTAATAAACATTAATTATAATGATAACAGTAAATAAAACTGAAGTGTTAAACACAAGTAATGTAAGGAGAGGCTAATTATAGTTTATGTCTAAAACTATGAGGGTGGATCAATAAGTCCATAGCTTAAAACGAAGCTGAATTTGGATCTGGAATTTTCACCACATAATGTTTAATCTCTGTGATTAGTGGATACTGAATAAAATTGTTCCTGAAAAGCTTCCATTGTTCTTCTTTTTTTTTTTTTGTTTTGTCTTGGTTCAGGAACATTTTCATCTGGTGACCTGGGATATGATTTGTAAATATATATATATATATATATATATATTCCAGGTCACCAGATGGTTTATAATTAACGCTCCCTTGTTCAGGGTTGAGCACTCTTTAAGTAAGGTAACTTGTTCATTATAAGCTTATGCAATGCTCTTCCAACTTTGGAACAGAGTATTCTGGTGGATGGGGAATTGTGCATAAATAAATATATCACTTAAATTCAACTTTACTGATCGTCCAGTTCTGCATAGGGCAGAGGTAAAATGCCAGTCTCTGGGGCTAAAGCGAAGGTTTCGATCCTATCTCATGGTATTGGATGGAATAATGAATAGTCTATAGCTACACTGAAGAGTTGTCATACTAGGAAATAGCTGTCTGTGGTTGACTCAATTATTTGATTATTATTACATATATGGGTAGACGTGTTTGTTTCTGTTTAATTTGTATCCACTAATAACAGGGGTAATCTAACCCATGAGCACCAATTGGTTGGCTTCTAGCTGTGTCTATTGTTCCTTCCATTCACTATGTGCCATGCCCATCTCCCTTTTTGTTGCTGAATTATTATATCATTAATCCTGGACCTCTCTCTGATCCATGTTGATCTTTTTCTATTGTCAAGAATTGTTCCTAACATTGCTCTTTCCATTGCCCTCTGCTATTCTGAGTTTGTTATACAACTTATTTCCTGAAAACTATTTGGTGATAATATTATACGTTCAACAAATAGCAATTCAATTTTGACATTTTGCTAAACCTGACCGAGCATAATAGGTATCAATAAAAATCTAGAGACTGACCCTAAAACTGAGAACCGTGCGACGTGCACAAGAGGGAATCATGTTCAATAAAACATGGAGAAATCACCAGACAGTACAGCTTATAAGAGAAAAAATAAGTTTCAGAGATATCATTGAATCCATTAGAAAACTGGGCCGGTCATGTTGCAAGAATGGCAGACAAACCGCTGGACATCACAACTGACAACGTGGACCCTCAGGGATCATATGCAAAAATATGGCTGGCAGAAAATAAGATGGTGTGACAAAGTAGAAGATTTCAGAAAGTACTGGCATTGCTACACCCCTGACAGGGAGATTTGTCAAATCTTTGGGAATGTTTTTATCGAATGACAAAGGCTCAAAAGGCTGATAAAGTTATCCTAAAAAGTGTCCATACTATCTAAACTAGAAACATATGCAGATACATACATATTTACTTTTGATACAGGAAAACAAATTTAGCTTTGTTTTTTATGTTGGAGATATGTTTTTATCTAATATTATCTAATATTAAGTAACATCAAAACCATCAACCAATCCTTCAGCATAGGTTTCTTCAGTTTTTAAGTTGACTATGTATACATCAAAAGTACAAGCCATACCAATGGACATTTCAACATTTACTCCTTATGCCTTGTAAAAACGTTGTTTTTTTTTTTGTTTTTGGCTAATCCCCCCAGCCCCACTCCAAAATTGGTTTTTAGTGGCAGGATTCAAATTGCAATGTGAGTTTCTAGTAAACTGGTACGTAGTTTGTGCCTGTTTGTTTTTTGGAAGTTCAGACTTCTTAGTGATCCTAGAAGAGTTGGGAAAAGTAATTTTTAGATTGATCATCCCCACTCAACATTCTGTTGGTTATGTGACAGTTCTCTATTGAGTGACCAACCAGACCGGTTCTCATTTTAATATTAAGTTAGTTTCACAAAACTATGAAACCAATCTGAATAACTCATAATTTTCATTGCAACACTAGGAATCATTCCACGATGATATTGGCAAGAAAAATCGAGCAATTATGATTCAATATAATCATAATTCCACTATCGCCAAATTCTGATAAAATACCCATAAATAAAAATGAAGAAAAGGCTAAAATAAATTGAAATTAAAATTCACTTAACTCATTCAAGGCTTTGTTACAAAGCAAGTACACCAAAGGATGGACTTGAGTTTTCATATTATAAACCCTGGGAAGTTCTATATTATTTTGAAGGTTACATCCGTTCCTTTCATAAATAAACCACTTTAGCCCAAAGTACCATGAGTGATTATTTCAAATTTTCTGAAAAAAAATGGATTTTCTATCAAAAATTTAAAAATATCTCTACATGATTTGGAGATAGTTGATACAAAATGAGCATAAGAGACACAAAACAGCACTTTTCTGACAAAACAAAAAAATAATCTTCTTACTTAGTGCCAAGTGGTATACTAATACAAATTTTCAAGATTGTAGCGCCAAAAATTTGACTAAGAGAGAAGAGTATGTAGCAAACATGACTAGTTGATCAGTCATGCTTTTTGTGGGGCTAATGGGATTTGGTAAGATATGGATTTCATATAATGAAATATATAATGGTCATGTGACTTAACTATGTATTTAAAATGGCCACCATATTCCAAATTCCCTCAAAATTTCAAATGCGCCCATATGTTGGCCCAGCCGGAATGAGTTAAAGAAATCTACCAAACCAAGTATTTATGACTGGCACTCAGCAATAATTTCTCTGGCACACAAATAACTGATCAGCTTTTACAGACAATCTAGTTCCAAATCTCTGGAATTGGTAGAGACTTGGATGAGTCTTGACCTTTCTCTCTGTCGCCTAAATAATCCATCTGATCAGTGGCATGGCTGGAGATTACCATTTTTGCCAGCTCTGCAATTAGAACTGACAGATTTGATTCCATTTGTCATCTTGGAACTTAGGAAATTGGCACAAATAGTTCTTGAAACTATAGCAAAGAGAGTGGAAGGAGAAAAACAAGTAATCTACCATTAGACTTAATAACGTTTTCATTATAAATAAAAGAGGCTTAGCAGTTTGCAATTTGTGACCATGAACAAAAGTAGATAGTTTTCTTCATAAAGTTTGTAATGACTGGATTGATAATTCTTTCTTTATCATCCAAAATGGACAGAATAAGAAATGCAGCTTTTGAAAATCAAGAAAACTTATTAAACAGCATTTTATTTTTGGTCCATACTGGGAATCAGTAATTCATAATTGCTATGGAAGCAATTTTCAAATCTTTTCCCTTTTTTCATTTTGGTCATTATTTAGCTGCATAGCTCTAGATATGCTATATAGGTCTTTATTTTGTACCCTACAGATCTAATAGCTCATCGAGGCTTAGGCTTTTATGGGTTACAAGGTTATAAGGTATGAATTTCATTTATGGCAAAACAATGGTCATATGACATCATTATGTATTCAAAATGGCCACAAAATTTAGAACATATGTAGGTGGGCTCCAAGCCTGAATGAGTTAAAACAGTTTTAAAATTCACTTATAACCCAATACCTCTAAATGTTCATTTGGTATAAAAAGAGAAATTTTACGTTATTTTGTTAGAAGACCATTCGTAATGGAAAGTTCTCTTTGCTTCTAAAACATTATATTAAAACATACAAACTTTAAGAATCTTCAACTCAAAACTGTTCATTTTCACTCATTTTTGCGTTCATTACTTTTACCTTAGGGAAAAAAATGAAAGAAATGGAATTGTCCTAATTTTCATGTGTTACGAGTTTCTTTATACTATTTCCACTTTGTACCGACGCATATCTGAGATGCTCTATTTTCCTCTTTGTATTTTTGCTAGTTGCATTTTATGAAAATGGCTGCACCAAGTCACACAAAACTTTGAGACAAGATATCTAACTCTTTGTAGATTATCTCATTATTTGGATGTAAAATTATGTCATGCTTTCTTTTTATGTCTGATTCAATCTTTTGTCTTTGTTTTAAATGCAGAACACAAGGAAAATCAAAGAATTCATTCTGTCAAGACTATATCTTCTTTATCGTCATTTTTAATTTTCACAATGTATTATCGTATTCTCTGATCAACTTCCTAATCACTGAATATTGTAGTCGCCTAAATGTCATAAAAAAAACTAATAATAAAGATGAGACTAATCTTCTGCAGAAATTTATACAGGAAAATCAGAAACAGTCAACCAAAACTGTCAGCATGGGTTTGTATTGATCACTGTTACCCACAACAGACCGGTTTAGTCACTGCTGCTGGGTGTAAGCTATTCATGCATTCTGAAATTCATATGTATCTATCAATCCGGATTTTGTGTAGCCCTAACAATTCATAGTACAAACTTGAAATTTTGCGCACACACACCTCTCAAAGAATAGAGAAAATGTTGTTTCTTTTACCCCCTTCCCAAAATGTTTTTTTTCTTTTTTAGGATTCAATTTACAATGAAAGTTTATGGCAAATTGGTCCCTTAGTTTATGTACATTTTTTTTTTTTTTAAATCCTCAATACATGGGTGGCCATGATTCATGATTTCCCTTGGAATGCCAGTTAGTTTTCAAGTTAGACCAGCTACGTCTGAATTGATCTTGTGTACAGGCCACGTCAATGTAGCTAGAGGGCTGAAAAATTACTTATTTACTCCTTATTATGTCTACGAAAAACTTACTTTTAACCCTCTCCCCCAATAGGATTTTAGTGAAGGGGGTCACTCTGTTGCCTATTTCCTAGTTTGTGTCCACTATTGTTTTGTTTTTTAAATTCAGACTTTCTTCATGATCACCACCTTTTTCTGATGTTTTAATTGATCACCCCTAACACAGCATAGTGCCATAAGACACCGGTCATGTGACAGTTTCTATTGAGTGATTATACAGACCAGAATCACTATTTTTTTTATTATCTACTCACAGGAGGAAACTCTCTGATTGGTTAACTGGTGCTTTGTATCAATAATCTTTTGCAGCCAGCATTCTTTTAATCATCTCTCTGAATAATGCTGATTTATCTTATTGAATCACTGCAGTCCTGCAAATGGCCCATCTGACCAACCAGCCAAATGGGCTACAGATTCTTCTGTGAGTGTCTCTGAGTCTATCTATGTGTGTGTGTGTGTGTATATTTGATCACTCTTTGTAACATTTTGGGGGCTCCAACCTGGCAAAACTGCATGAGTACAGCACTGGGCACCATAAGAAATATTCAACAAAAAAAATGATAATGATTATTTGGGTCTTTACGGTCATTTTTGAACCGACAATGCCCAAATCTTGAGCTAGTATTTTTTTTAGATATTTCTTGATAAAAGATCTATTTTTTCAGATAAATGTAGATAACTTTTTATATAATTAATTCTGGTAAATGTGCGGAATACAGTGATTCATTTATGTAAGGTACGCTTATCTTGTTCCCTTCATATTCAGTTTTTTTTTTAGTTGATCCTTGCATTCCACTTTATGCTTTTTCTCTCTGAGAAATCAGTAATTGGATGGGGTCAATTAACACCATTAATTGATTTGTATAGTTCAATAGATGATAATTAATTTCATCTTAAATTAATCACAGAAAAAATTTTTATCTTCCTCAGAAATGATCTTGCTCTGATCAAATACAGGCTTCATCAATCAAAAATAACAATGCTATATATTGTTCTTATTATATTTTGGTTGACGGTTTCTGAAAATGCTCGATATTATTAAATCTGATCATTTTTAGGCCCTGATCCCATAAATCTAAGTGCTGATTTTTGTTACAATGTGCTAAACCGGTCTTGATTTCAAAGAGTTTTTTTGACATTGAACTTCTTCTGTGCAGGTAGCAGGGTTCTTTCTGAGTTTGAGAACCATGCAACATCATGTGAAGTACAGTGTATTGGCCAAAAAATCCGGAGTCAGAGTTATAAAATCTATTTGAAAAACTCAAATGACAATGGGCTGGTCATGTGGCAAGAATGTCTGGACATCATGACTAATGACATGGATCCCCAGAGATCATATGAAAAACTATGGCTGGCAGAAATAAGATGGTGTGACAAACTAGACAAGTTCAGAAATTACTGGCTACGCGACGCCAATGATAGAGAGATCTGGTGAATCTCAAAAACTATAGACACAGATCTTGAGTTATTTTGCTCATGCACACGTACAACCAGAAGATAGATTACAATTCTTTGATTTTTATGTTAACCTATAACAGGTCTGGATAGTCACTCAATAGAAACGTCTTTTGACAGCATGTTATATTTCAGTTAATCAATTGGGGAAAAATTAGTGATCAATGAATAAATTACTCATCTTGCCTTTTGTTGGGCTGTCACTGAAAAAGGCTGAATTTTCAAAGAGACAAGTGGACATAGACTTACACTGTAAATAAAACACCACCCACCCTACCCAAGTATTCTTTGTGGATAGCCACAATATTCCTGGGGGTATATTTTGAAATGAAAAGAAAAGTGTTCTTTCCAGACATGTCATAGCATACAAGCTCAAATCTTCAGCCTCCCAGGTGTGACCTGTATATATGATATGCATAGCCAGCCAACCAAAGTTGAAAACTGAAGAAACCTATGTTTAGAGTTTTGGTTGATGGTTTCTGATAATACGAGATATTATTAAATCTGATCATGTTCAGGCCTTAATCCTACAAATCCATGTGATGATTTTCATTACATTGAGCTGAACTGGTCTCGACTACAAAGAATTTTTCGGACGATTGCATTCCTTTGTATTATTTATGTAGTAAACACAACGTTTCAGCTGATCCATATCACTACCCCCTTCTAGTGAACTATCCAAATGTGGTGATGGAAGACAGAATCTTTCCTTGAATCCTATTTACAACCATCACTTTCAGATAAAACATTTGAAGAAAACCATAGAATGAACTGGCCAAAAATTTTTCTGTCATCTGAAAAACTTTTTAAATGTTAAAGACCCTTCTGAAAACTATAGACTGGTCTGGAGTTATTTTGTTTATGCATCCAGTGGTTAGATTACAAGTATTTGATTTGGCCATTTTAGGCTTACATATAATAAAAGATGAAGGTGTTGTTGTTATCCACAAACCTCTGGTTCACATAAAGGGAGACAATCTTCTCAGCATTTCCCCAGAGACCAAATGAAAGGATTAGAGAACTTTCAATGTGAGCAGAATGAATATCAGAATAAATATCAGAATCTGTGGGCACTTTTAACAGAGAGTTCAGTTTTTGATTTTCTCTTTTTGGTAGAACAAAAAAGACCATTTCCTTCTTTGCACCCTGGTTAAGTCTTTGCTACAACTGGCCATATTTTTTCCCATAGTCAGGAGAATTTCAAAAAGATTCTAAGCCTTTTAAAAATAGAAAAGAGAAAGGCAGGAAAACCACAAGAGACAAATAATTAGATTTTTTTTTAATCTTTAGAAATAAAAAAAAAAAAGATAAAGTAATCCAAAATGTCTCTTCGGGTTAACACATATTCATTTGTTGTTTGTAGTTTTGTTTTGTTCTTCAGATTTATGGAGAGCCTTTTTTGATTTAATTTGTATGCATTGATGTTTGCGAGTGTGTGTGTTTTGTTAGCTTGAATACTCGAATCCTCTGATTGTCAGTGAAGAATTCAGTTCTCGACAGGAAATGACAGAAGCCTATCGTTTTTGCAAGGAGTCCACATTCGCTACAAAAAAGTAACCCATAATGCAGTTTCTTTTTATCCTTTTTGATTTCACAAGGAAATGAATCAATTTATTAACCGTGATTTATTCTTGTATTTTTAATTTGATTTACTTTAATTTATTTTATTAATGGTTTCTTGGAATATTTTCATTGATGTTCAGCTTCTTTTTTGAAAAATTATTTTCCAACATATTTTCGAATTATGTTTAGTTCAACTTGAATGAGTTGACAAAAAATTATCAACGAAATGATGAAATGGAGCGGAGGTGTGACAGGGAAGGAATGAGGAAGGAATGAAACAGAAATTGAAGCGTGAAAGAAAGAGTTAAAGAAGGAAGATAAAGGAGAGAGAGAGAGAGACTGAGAGGCAAAGGGAAGATAAAGACGGAATAGAAATGAGTTTTAAAAACCAAAGACTGAATATAAATGAAGTACAGAGTAATAGAAAGAAAAATGAATGATTGAAGAAGGTTATAATTGTTAAGAAAGAGTGAGAAAGAAAAAAATGAAAAAAAAGGAATGTATCTTGAATTTTTCTTAACGCACTGTTAGAAAATGTCAACTAAAACTGTTGACTTGGGTTTCCTCAGTTTTTAAGCAGGTCTGGCTTGTTGAGTATGTATATTTGTGTCACATGAACAGGCCACACCATTGGAGCTAAAGGGCTGATTATTTAAATATTTACTCCTTTTGTCTAGAAAAAAAGTTTTTCTTTTTTCAAATTTCGTCTCCCCCCAATAAGTTTTTAGCTGGAGATTTACAGGGTAAGTTCATGCTAAACTGGTCATGAGTTTGTCCCCAACTGCATTCATGCTTGTTTTTTTTAAAAATCAGACTTTGTAGTGGACCTATTCATTGACCACTCCTTTCTATAACTTTTTAATTGATCACCCCCTAAACAGCATGCTGCTTAAATTTGATGGTTTTCTATTCAGTGACTACCCCCCCCCATTTGTTTTGTTTTTCATAACTTATTGCTTTTTTAAACCACTTTCAGTTTAGTCTCTTTTTTTTTTTTTTTCAAAGATTTCTTCTCCTTCCTCCATGCCTCCTTCATTATTGATGCATTTTGTAAAAGTTCCTAAATTTTTTTTTCACTACAATTATTGAAAATCTAATTGCCGCATAGAAACATGAAAAAAGATCCAGTAGTCATGAAAGACAGTTATTAGGTGTTGATATGACAGGTAACATGCAAGTGATTGTTCCCAACATGTTGCACTGGTTACTTGTTAGGAAGAGAACATTGAGCTCTTTCAAAGAAACCAAGACATTAGTCCTATTCTATTAGGTCTTTCCTTGTTCTATTTGGAGGCCTACTCACCTCTCTTTAAGAGGCTTGGTTCTGTCCATCCATAGGTGGGTTGGTCAGTCGGTCAGTCCCCATGTTGTTTCTCAGCTGCTTTGGGTGAGATTTATTTCAAACTTGACAGGAAGGTATCCCTCAATAAGATGTTTCTTACCTAAAAAAAAATCTTCCACTCAGTCACGTGATCATGTAATGGTGTTTGAACTTTATGATTTAAAATCAATTTTCTCAGCTGTTTAAGTAAGATTTACTTGAAACTTTGTAAAAAAAGTATCTCTTGATAAGATGCTTACATGAAAATTCTCCTTTACTCAGTATCATGAGATCTGGTAATAATGGCATTTAAACTTTATTGTGAACATTTTATTGAACTTTCAGTTCTTTTTATTTTCTCTCAAGACTTCTAAAAGACAGAATTGCATTGGTGGGGTATGTGCTATCTTACTAAATGTCAATAAATTTGAAGAATACTGTAAAATAGGATATCCCAAAGAGTACTGGATGTTTAAGAGAGGAAAAGGATAATTGCCCCGGGCACGGTCTATACAAAAATATAATAAATAAAATGTTAGCTTTTTTAATAAGAAATAAATTAATAATTACTGCTTGGAATTCATTTTAGAATTCATTTTATTATAACGCCTTAAATTATTTAAAATAAATTAATGAAATTACTGTTTTTAATTCGGGTCTACAACAATTAGGAACCATCAACTGAAACTGTCATCGAAATTGTTAAAATAGGTTTCTTCAGTTTTCAGGTTGGTTTGGTTGGCTGGTTAGTTGGTTGGCTATGTATTTTTATATGTATCAAGCATACAAGATGCACTATTGAGCTAGGGGGCTGAAAATTCAAACATCTACACCTTGTGCCTAGAAAAATTGGGGGATTTTCTAGAATATTTCCCCAACAATGTCTTTTAGGTGGGCTTCAATTTACAATGAAAGTTTCTGCTATATTGGTTTCTTAGTTTGCTCCCATGTTTATGTTGATTTTTTTTTTTTCAGTTTCTGAAAATTCAGACTTTTTTAGTGATCATGCAACAAAAGGCAAGAGAAATTATATAATCATTGATCACTCTTTTTTGCTAATTTCTTGATTGATCATCCCCAACTTGCTTCCAAAAGACATTAGTCATGTGATGGTTTCAATGAAGAGACTAACTAGGCTTGTTTCTTTCCATTTCCTTTCAAGATTTTTTTTCATGGGGGACAATCTTACAAAATGTTTATGAATTTGAAGACCAACCCATCAGTACAAAAAAGAAGGGTCTACAACAAATTCATCCTCCAGGTAGTCACCTATGGAGCTGATACATAGAACCTAACCAAGAGACTGACCCACAAACTAAGAACATGCACATGAGAGAACCATGTACAACATCATATGGCGAGATCACAGGATAACACAATATATTAGGGGAAAACAGGAGTCTGAGATATCATAGAATCCATGAGAAAACCCAAATGGCTAGGGGCTGGTTATGTTGCAAGACCAGCAACAACGACTGGACACCTAGACTCGCAACATGGATCCTCAGAGATCACATGTAAAACCATGGCCAGCAGAATATTAGATGGCAAGACAAACTAAACAAGTTCAGAAAGTAGTGACTCTGTGACGTCCATGATAGAGAGATCTGGCAAATACTGGGGAAGTTCTGTCCAATAACGGATGGTTAAAGACTTATGATGATATTGTAAAGTCAGATACCTCAAAACAGTAGCAGAATATTGTAAGGCTATTTATTGACAAACCCTCTCAAAGGCAATAACTAATTTGATCCCATAATCTTTATTGAATATTTTTATTAAGTTATAAGGTTTTGCTGCTCGCTATTCCAGTGCTGACATAAAATCTGAAATACTAAAGTATTTTATAAATTAGTATTATTTAATTTTGACCGAGAGCGATGCAATAAAAGTGAAATAACCAATGAAATTTAGAATTCATAGTCTAATTACACAAATTTGTGTGTTGGGAAAAACAAAATAAGAATCTTCGTTATAACAGTAATTTGAATGTTCCTCAACACTAAAATATTCAAAGTACGTGATGCCTTGCTGTGACACACAAATACAGGTGATGCCATAATTACATTACCAGTGTTGGTAAAATAGAATAATTTAATGATAAAGCAGGCAGGACTATTCCGTATATTTTTAGATTATCGTCTCTATCTTTGTCGTTTTTAAACACAACATTTCAGCTAATACGTCATTAGGCCCTCCTCAAATGTACGTCACATTCTGTCTTTTGAATTGGCTTATCTTTCTAGCGGCATGGGTGATCAATTAAAAGAAACGGAAAACTGGGTGATCAATGAATGAGTTAGTTCTCTTGCCTTTTGTTAGTCAGTGATCACTAAAAATGAAAGCTGCCAGACACAAAGTGAGTGACTAATTTGGCAGAAACTAACATTGCAAAATGAACCCACCTCTAAAACCTTATTACAGGAGGGAGGGGGGGATTTTCCAAAATCAAGATTTTTTTTTCCTGACATGATAAGGAATAAATGTCAAAATTATCAACTCTTTTGCTTCAGTGGTACAGCCTGTACACGCGACATATACATACACAGCCAATCAGCCAGACCAGCTTAAAAATTGAAGAAACTTATGTTGACACTTTTGATTGACAGTTTCTAATAACTGAAAAGCATCGTGGCTCAACAACCCATAATTTGTCAGTGTGCTAATGTACGACCCAACCAAAAAAATATATCACTACATTTTCAACCTTGATGTCATTTGAACATCAACAACTCTCTTTCAAATGGTGATGGTAAAATAATTTGCAAAAGATAATGATAAAAATATATCTTATTGATTATAGTTGTGGGGAAAGAGAAGATGTTTATTTTCAGTTTTGCAAAAATCATTACCTTAAAATAACCTGAGTATAATCAAAATTATATTTATGATGAAAATATACTTATAGGTAATTAAGGGTGAAGAGAAAAGTAAAATTATATTGATTCATTTCCTCTTCATCCCAATCAGTTCAGAATGAAAGACAGCTGAAAATATTTATAGGTCTTGTAAAAAAATTGAATTTTTTTACATATAAATTTAGATACACACAATATATATATATATATATATATATATATATATATATATATATATATATATATATATAGTCTATGAAGCTTTACAGCTTTAAACACTAAATTTATTTTTAAAAAAATTTTTTTCCGAAAAATCATGTCATTCCAGTCAAGTATTTCCTTATATCTCTCAAAGTAATCTAGGTAGGTTTTTCAGTAGGTTTTATGTTCAACACAAAATGAGGTACCAATGTAGTATGTGTAAATCTTTTTTGGTGATCATCAGTTGTTTACCATGTAAGCGTTTCGGAGGATTTACCAACAAAACAGTATTATCATCATGGCTCCTCAGCAGTGTAGATCAAACTCCACCTCCCCTTTAGTTATGATTTTAATACATAGCTCTATTTCATTATTTTTTGGGTCCGTGTCATAATACATCTAGTTTGTTATTTCATACAGGGTATTATCACAATGTATTGTATATGATGTTATTTTATAATACACATCCTGTAATTTCTTGAAACAAAGGGCTTACTTATGTAGGTTCCCAAAAAAACATATTTGATGAGGGATCAATAAGTATAAAAATAGATGTGACTTGTTCATGCCACTTCTATGTATATATATATATATATATATATATATATATATATATATATATAGGTGAGAGGTGTTGGCATGTTTGTAAATATATAAGGTGTCAGTATGTTTGTTTGTCACACTATAAAAAGAACTTAAACTTAATTTGGCATTCTTTCCCCCATGGACCTGGGCGAGGTTTTAAAATAAAACGTTTGAAGGAAAATATCTTTCAAAGGTTTTTAGAGGAGGAGGGGGGGCTCTATTTACAATGTAACTATAATGCAAAAGTGGTACCTACTTCCTGCCTGTATACATATCTTTTTATTGTATATGTTTATATGTACTTCTGTAAGGGGTGTTAAGTGAAGAGAACCCCACCCTTTAAGGGGTCAAAAGTGAAGGAGACTTTTTCCTGAAATAAAATCAAAAACTTTTGAGAATGAAAAGCATTTTTGAATATTTTAGAGGTAGGGCTCTATCAATGATGTAACTATAATGCAAAAGTGGACTCTTACATACTGTTCAGTGTAAACATATATAGATTTAGATTGATAGAGAGATTAAGAGATAGTTTGAAAAGCTTTGCAGCTCCAAGTACAGAAGATGTTGAAAGAAAAAATTTGTTCTTTTCTCCTGATATAGAAATTTCTAAAGTCCTGAACTACTATAAGATTTTACAATGTAAATTTTGACTGAATATCTTTCATAATGAAATGTTTTTATTTCTTTTTATTCCATTATATAAGTACCAATATCTGCTAATGAAAGATATTCAAAAGGATTTATGTATTACACAAAATCAGATCTTCTGAGACTACAAGTTAAATTTTCTTGTGGGATCATCCATCATTTATGATGGAATTGTTTCGGATATTCGAAGCCAGAACAGTTATTTCATCATGGCTCTGCAGAAGCATTGACCAAGCAACACCTGCCTTCAAACTATGATTTTTATAAATCCTGTATACGGAAGGATTGAGAGATAAATAATTGAAATACAAAAACTGAAATGAAACTTGATACGCCTGATTTCACAATTCCACACTGACTCTGATAGAACGTTTCTTTCTTTTTTAGAAACATCATCATAAGTTTCTTCTATTTTTAAGTGGGTCTGGCTGAATGGTTATTTATCTCTGCATATATCACACGTACAGGCCACACCAATGAAGCTAGAGGGCTAAAAATTTAAACATGTACTCCTTATTATGTACAAAAGAAAAGAAAATTCCCCTCTTAATAGGTTCCTAGTGGAGTTTCAATTTACCATGTATGTTTATTCTAAATTGTGTCCAATGGCATTCACGCTTGTTTTTTGGTTTTCTCAAATTCATACTTTGGTAGAGGTCACTGTCCTGCAATAGGTAAACGAAGAAACTTTTTCATTGATCATGCCTTTTTGTTTATTCTTAATTGATCATTCCCAACATGGCCCACTGCGATAACATATTGGTAATATGATTGTGGCTAACCAGACCTGTCATTTGTTTTTTTTTTCCATTTGTAACAGCAATGAGTACATGAATATTTCAGTTAGTGTATTGATTATGAGAAAAAGTCATCTTTGAAGATTTCAGAATTGGAATTAATTAATCTTCACCTCAACACACTAATGACTATTGACTAAGATCTTTTTTTCCTTCCGCTGGTGCCAACTTTGAGGAAAAATAGTCAAACCTTGCACATTGACCCTGTTATAGATAAAAATCTATTGCGGACTTCAATGAGGCGATAGGTATACGATCCAGAGTTGCAAGGAGGGGCAGCTGCCACCTCGAATTCAGGCAGAACAGTATAGAATTTCAGATAAATCAGTGTAAATTGTCAGGGCAAATTTGCCCCCCTTAAGCAGAAAGTTCCAATATGCCTCGGCAGCTAATTCTGAACACATGGCAATTAGAAACTCCCCTACCCCCAGTAGATTATGCTCAGAAGGTAACAACTTGTCAGCAAAAATTCAAAGGTTTCTTTTTTCTATTACTCAGGATAGAATGGGAAAGATTTTTTACCTCTGTCAATGAGGTTGAAAAGAGTCATAGATACTCAATCGCATATGTTCGTCTGTTCACAAGAAAGTACCGATGGATTCCAATTAGATTTTGTGAAGGTTGGGCAATGGGGTAAGAAAAGAGCGTAAAAATTTGGAAGCGGATCCAGGTATACTTTTTTTTTTCTAATTACATTTATATATATGAGCTCATGACTGTCCACACGATATCTCCAAAAGCTCTCAATGAATTTCAATGACATTTATTCTGAAGGGTTGACAGTAGGTGACAGAGAAGTGATCAAATTATGGTGCGGATCCATGTGCAATAATCTCCCCTACATCGTAGTAATATCTAAAGCACATTATATTGCCATTAAGGGATCCCTAAATTATGGATCCCCAGAGACTACATGTGAAACCAAGGCAGACAGAATACAAGATGGAGAGATGAACTAGACAAATTCAGGAAATACTGGCTTTGCAACGCCCATCATAGAGAAGTGTGGCAAATCCTGGGGAAGGTCTATGTCCAACGACTGACGTTAAAAGACTGATGATGATGAAATTGTGCCCGCATAAAGAGTGCATCGGACATGTGACTGCTACAAACATAGTGGAAAGGCATTTCTTCTCACACATGGAAAAATGACTTCTCACACGTAATTCAGTAGTTTTATAATGTTGAATAAGCCTTCATTAACAATTAATCTTTTGGCCATTTATAGCTAATTTTCAGCTTGAGCAACACCAACCATTCTGCTAATACATATATTTATTTACTTATATATATATTTATATATATTCTGATGATCCCCAAGAGAAAAAAAATCACACATAGTACCCTAAAATCTAATTTTGTGTAAAACATAAACCCTATTGAAAAGCTTGATTAAATTGAATTTACAGATACTGGGAAATAATTGACTGAAATGACAAAAATTTGAAAAAAATTATTCATGTCTCCAGTATTTAATGTGATAAAGCTTTATATATATATATATATATATATATATATATACATATATAGTCTAAAACACTAGATATATTAAAATCATTTTTTCAAATGTTTTTTGTATTGATTTAGTCATTTGTTTCCCAATATCTGTTAATGTAGTGTGTTTTTTATGTTTTACACACACACACACACACACACACACATATACATAAGGATTAATAAACCTTACCTCTGAACACTTTACTCCTGGGTCTGTCTCACTCTCTACACACATTATATATATAAATATATATATATATATATATATATATATATATATATATATATATATGAATGATATCAGCTGCAGCAGCCATTCTAAGTTCATGCTATTGGCAAGGGAGAGTACGGGAGAGGAAAGATGTGAAAATTTATTTCTATCTCTTGAAATCAGAAACAGCTGCACCATTAGAAAAGAAAACGGTAAAGTACCTTTCAAACTGGTTATCAGAGAGGGTGATGGGGGGGAGGTGACTGGAGGTACAGGGTCATTCAACTCTTAACTTCCAAATCTTAACTAACAACAGATTGGATGTGACATATCTTACAAAAGGTTCCATCACAAGGCAATCAAATTGAACATGATGCCATCATTTATGTACTCTGGGACATTTTTTCTAAAATGATCGTCAGCCTACCCTTATTCAACAACAGACACACACATACACACGCATATATATGTATATACATATATATATATACACACACACTCTCATATATGTGTATATGTATATAGGTTCATACACGCATATATATATATATATATATATATATATATATATATGTATGTATATATATATCCCAATGCACACACACATACACACATAGATAGATACCCACACATGCATATATTCATACATATATATATACACATGAATGCATACAGATACTTATATACATATACAAGCATACATATGTGTATACATATATATATATACATACATATATATATATATATATATATATACACATACATATATACACTTCCATATACATGCATATATGTATACACGTACATGCACATGTACAAGAATATATATATACATATATACACACACGCACACACACATATATATATATGTATATGTACATATATATATATACTCACATGTTCAGTCCTGTTTTTGAGCAGTCGCTTTGGTCTTTCATTTCTCTTACCTAGTAATGCAAAGTATATGATGTCTGCAGTCCACAGTAATGAAGACATAGAGGTGCTGTGTTCTCTATCCAACACAGGGCCAGGGTTACCAGGCTATTGATGTAATGTCAGCTGGAAGTTATTGCATTGACACTGTTTGAGCAACTCTTTCAACCAGGCAAGGCATGGATAAGGTCATAATTTTGGCCTCCATTTTGTGAACCACTCTTCACACATTATTTCAAAAACTATCAGACACACACAGATAATCCAATATCTATATGTGCTCTTATTCCTATCAAGAAATGCTTTCCTGCATATATTTATGCATTTACTTATGCATTTGAATCTTTATTACTAATGATCTTTATGTAAGGCATAACCAAAACTGCTGCTGATGATTTGATGCCTCATCAATCATTTCAGACTTTATATGAAATGAATGGGGATATTTCCATCGGCAATTTTTTTATTAACTCATTTGTATGACAGATCTTAGATAGAGAAAAAAGTTCATTATAATCAGCTTAAGTAATGTTTGATCTTGGTCTTTCCGAACCCTGTATTTAATTATTCTCTATCTGAAATAAGATAAATGTAAATGAGAGAAACTCAAAAAGATATCGATTAAATATCTGTAGATATATAATGCCAATTATGGTGCTAAACAATCATCATCAGTCTTTTAATGTTCGTCATTGGACATAGACCTTCCCCAGGATTTGCCACACTTCTCTATCATGGGCGTTGTGGAGCAAGTACTTTCTAAATTTGTCTAGCTCGTCTCTCCATCTAATATTCTGCCGGCCTCAGTTGTGCATTTGATCTTGGGGGATCCATGTTGTGAGTCATGATGCCCATCGGTTGTCTGCCATTCTTGCAATATGGCCAGCCCACCACCATTTGAGATTTTTAATGGATTCTATGATGTCCCTAACTCTTGTCTTTTCTTGGATGTACTGTGCTCTCTCATGGTCTCTCCATGTTTCAGCTCCATAAGTGATTATTGAGAGGATGCATTGGTTATACACCCTTCTTTTTAGGATTAATGGCATCTTCTTAATTTTGAAGGTTGAGCTTGCTATACCAAAGGCTTGCCATCGTAGTGTGATTCTTCGTTTGATTTCTTCTTCTTTTGAGGGTCTAATAGAGATTCGTTGTCCTAGGTAGATGTAGTGATCTACTTTCTCCAGTTCTGTGTCCTCAATTCTGATTTTAGCGTTTTTATCTCTGATGTGGTTGTTGCACATGATCTTTGTCTTGCTGAAGTTAAACAATCCTTCTTGTTAAACTGGGATGCCACGTTTACAATGACCTTGTATGACATGAAATAGGATACTTCTTGCAGCAAATTTACTTGGCCCAATCTCAGAAGAGCAGTACATCCTAGAGCAGTGCCATCCAACCACACTAAAAGGGAGGGGTCAGGCTTGCCCTGATGCCTCTGTGACACTAGTTTTGGGACTGGGACAATTTTTGAAGAGCTCCCAAACTGGAATCCCACATTCGCAATGACCTCATTCACATCTTGCTCTTGTGTAAGAGCAAAAGGATACTTTTCGCTGCAATTATGATAAAATTTTAACAAGGTGCAGATCATATATCTTTTATCTGTAACAATCTTTATATAAGGCATAACCAAAACTGCTGCTGATAATTTGATGCCTCCTTGATTCTTTCTGGCTTCGTATTTGTGGTAAAATGAATGGGAATCAAGGTATACCTGACAAACAGTTTTGATTTATCATTAGGACCAAAACCTCATTTAAACCTTCTGCAGGAATTGGCAAGAAAAATCCCAACTGTAAGGAGGGTTTTCAGCCGGTATTTACAATTGCATGTAAAATGCATACTTATTTATTTTTACACACATTCATTCAATTCTTTGAATATTATAAAGCTCTTGTATGCATATGTGCACAGTTCATATATATATATATATATATATATATATATATATATATATATATATATATATATATTTTGTTATTGTTTCATTTATTAGGGAAGAGTTCTCAGCATCAGTGTCTGAATTCTTTCCCTATGTTCACTAATTATGCATACCAAATTTTGTTGAGCAGCACAAATGTTTAACTGGTGTTTAAGGAGGGGCACAGACAGACAAAATTTATCAATTTTTTTATATAAATAGATAGAACCACACAACGTGTTTCTGTTTTTTGGATGGTGGGTCTTATTTTCTTCTTGATTATGTGTAAAAGTACAGGAAATGGCTATCATTCACTTCAAACTTGTGACAAAAATAGTGATATTCACATGTAATTATTTTTCTTCGTTTATGTGATTAAAGATGTGCAAATTCACTCGTCCAATTGAAAATAATTAGATTTCAAATTATCACTGTCTTGGTTAGAAAAAACAAAGGCTGAAAGAAATAATTGACATTTTCTATACTTTTTAGACATAATCAATTAAAAAATAACACTCACTACCCAGGAACAAAAATGAGAGAAGGAAAAAAATTGCTCAGTGCAATAGAATAGAATGATAAAATCTCTATTTGTGAATTGAGCAGAAAGTGAGGGTTCAGTTTCGGATTCTAGTCACACGTTGATTGATTGGTACCTATGTTACAGTAAACAGAGTAGGAAAAGACCAGATTTGAGATGGAGGGATGAGATAAAGGGTTTGCCAGTAAGGCGTGGCAGGGGTTAGTCACAGGAAAGGCCTTTGTCAAACAGTGGACTTAAAATTGTTGATGATGATGATTATGATGATGTCTTTATATATGATATTGGGTGTACAAACATTAAGATCTATAAACTTTTACATAAAGAGCATTATTTCAAAACGCTGTGCACAACAAGAGCATGTAAGTATGTTTTTATTTTATAAGTATCCTTATCTATGTCAGCATTATAGTCCAACTTCACATAAACCAGATTCTTCTGAAGGTGACTTTTTGAACTTAATACATTTTGAGTCAATTTGATCTTTATTCTGGTATTTTCCAAGAAGGATGGCCTCTCAGAGCTTATACTGACAGGCATTCTGAACTTCATCTTTAAGAATATATAAATGGTATCAGAGCTATATACTTAATACTAAACTGGTCCTCTCAAATACAAGCAAGTTGTACTAACTGTTTAAGTGTAGGGAATAACTTTTAAATGAATTATAATAATCTCACCAGAAACTGTCATGTGACCAAAGTTTTCTGGCAGCATATAATGCTGTTGGTGATCAATCAAAAAATTGGAAAGAAAATTGATCAATGAATGTGATTTCTCTCACCTTCTCCTGGGCAGTGATCATGAAAAAAGTCAGAATTTTCAAAAAAACAAACATGAATACGAACTAAGGAACCAATCTAGCATACACTTATATTATGAATTCTTCCCCACCCTTATTCTGAGGAGAATTCTCAAAACACAAAATCGACCAATTTAGCATGTACTTACATTGTAAAATTACCCCCCCCCCACACACACACACATATACACACTAAAATCCTATTCAGGGGAGAATTTTTATAAGACAAAATCAACAAGGAGTTGATGTTTCAATTTTCAGCCTTCTAGCTTCAATAGTGCGGCCTTTAAGCATTGTACGTACATAGCCTGCCAGACCAGCTTGAAATCTAAAGAAACCCTTATTGACAGTTTTAGCAACAATTTGGGTTGGATGTTTCTGATATTCTTGCATGCTAAATGCCATGTGCTGGCTTTTGTGGTGGGTATATACTGCTGCGTGTATGAAGGTGTTTTATTCCAGATAATGAATCATAGATTGAAGGTCACTACGCTTTGAACTCTTGAAAAATCTTCTTTATGATTAGAAACCATAAACCAAAACTGCCACCAAAACTATTGACATAAGTTTTTCTCAGTTCTTAAGCTGCTCTGGCTGGCTGTGTATGTGCATATAGGTAGCACCAATGTAACTAGAGTGCTAAAAATTTGAGCATACACGCTTTATTATGTCTAGAAAAAATGTTTTTGTTTAGTTTTTTTTTAAAGTTTGTAATGTAAGTTTGTGCTAAATTGATTACTTACTTGGATTTCAGTTGTTTTTTTTTAATTCAGGCATTTTTAGTGACCATTGCCTCACAAAAGGTGAGGTCAGTTACTTATTCATCGATCACCCCCTTTTCTAATTTTTTAATAATTAATTTCCCCCAACACAGCATGCTGCAATGTTTCTATTGAGAGACTAACCAGACCTGTTATTTCAACACTTTTTGGCATTGAGTTATACAACACCATCTTACAACAATTCACCTTTTCCACCCTCTGCTTTGGTGATGTTAGTCAAATTATTAGCTAGCTGCCACATTTGATATCTTTCCATTCAGTCTATTCAAATTATTTTGTTTACGGAGTTCCCAGGTGCAGCAACAGATCCTCTTTTCAACAACAGCTTTTCCCAGCTCCGTCTTATTGCTGTTTATCTCCTGTTTTTATGTTTGGAGCTGCTAACAGCTTGATAAAGAGACATTTTCTAAAGTTCGCATTGGTTTGTCTAGAAAATAAACACTACAGCAGCAAGAAATGGTCGAAGAAGTTGCGTGCTGAACAAGTCGTGAAAGAACTGGTACAACCAAAAATCAAATGAAGACTTTGTTTGTAGTTATGTAACATCATCATAATCAGTCTTTTAGCATCTGCTATTGGACCTCTCACAAAATTCATCAGACCTCTCTATCATGGGCATCACAGAGCCAGTACTTTCTAAACTTGTTTACAGCTTGCCCAAACTTTTCACAGCCTGCCTCGAGATGATCTTCTGAAACCTAAACTGGGAAAATAAAGGAATTAAAATAGATGATGAGTATTTGAGTAACTTTGCTGAGGACATTGTCCTTTATTCTAAAAACCTTCGTGATCTCCAAATAATGCCAGGCAAAATGAATAAAGAAAGCCAGAAAATTGATCTCCAAATGAACTTCAGAAAAACAAATTTCATGCACAATGAATATATTGAGGACGAAGACATAATGATTTGAAAATGAAACGCAGAACTGAAGAAAGTAGACCACTACATCTACTTAAGATAATAAATCTCAATGAAATTGTCTATAAAAGAGGAAATCAAATTAGAATTATTCTAGATTGGCAAGCTTTTGGTAGAGCAAGCTCAACCTTCAATGACAAGAAAATCCTTTCAGTCCTAAAAAGAAGAGCTATGTAATATAATCGTTAAAAATGAAAATAATTCAGTTTGTACATTGACTCTCTTAAAATGTCATATTTTATCTATACAGTTTAGTACAATAGGATACCGTGAAAATAAGGAGGGTGATGCTGTGCAAGTCACCATTTGGAACCGTCAATCAAAACTGTCAAAATAGATTACTTCAGTTTTCAAGTTGGTCTAGCTGGTTGGCTGGTTATTTATGTATCATGTGTACAGGACCTACCAACAGAGCAAAAGGGCTGAAATTCTCAACATCTGCTCATTATATTTACAAAAACCTTTCTTTTGACAAATTCAACCCTAAATAGGTGTTTAGTGGGGGTCCAATTTGCAATTCAGGTTTATGCTAAATTGATCCCTTACTTTGTGCCCAGCAAAATTTTTTAAAATTCACATTTTCTTAGTGATCACTGCCCAACGAAATGCGAGAGAAGTAATTTATTCATCTCCTCTTCTTCCAATTTTTTTTCAACTGATCACCCTTAATATGGCATGCTGCAAAAGACATTGGTCATCCTCACCAACAAAATGGTAGTCTATGATTACCAATGACACAAAGAAATGTTATGTAATTGTGAGAAAAAGAATCTGTTTTTTTTGTTTTGTTTTTTCAGGATGGGACTGATTTTCAATATCTTTTTTTTTGTTTTGGTCTGTCTATTATCTGGCCTTCTGCAGGTGAATTCATCCAGAGCAGATTTTGTTACACAAACCATAATCCTTTAATGTGATGCTATTACTGCAACAGAGGGCTCAACTGAATTGAAAGTGTCTGCAAAAATATTAGCAAGAGACCAGATAATAAGCTAACAAAAACAGCAAAACTTTGACAATTCACCTGAAGAAGGTCTGAGAATGAGACCAGCCGAAGCAATGTTAGAAAGCAGCAATATGGATGGGGAAAGTAAAAACAAACCATTATATATTACCAATAACTCATTTCAAAGTCTCAGTCTGAAAGAGGAAAAAAATATAATTTTGAATTTTGAATCAACTGACATTTGTAAAAATGAAAGAAATTATTTCATTAAACTTGAATTGAGTTGTTTATGTTTTATAATTTTGTATCTGTGTTTGACAATTTTGGAAATCTTTTGTGGATACGATTTGGTGACATAAAATACCTTTTTTCTTTAAAGAAAATATATTTTGAAGACAAAACAAAATTAGATACAAGGAGTAAGTAAACTGTAAAAGAATAGTACGAACAAGCCTTTTAACGATTTGTTCAAACAGACTACCTCACATAATTCAAAATCACTTAAATTTGATTCAGGACACAGTAAAAAAAAAAAAAATGAAAGAATAGAGGGGAAAAAAATTAACAATAGAAAGAGAACTGAGAAAATTTTGTGAGAAAAGCAATTGTTCTTGAATTGATTCAGCAAAGGAGAATTTGTATGCTTTTCTTATGAGAAATATCATTGATATTTTTCCTCTGAATAGTAAAACTGAATAATATCAAAACTGGTGCATAATTTAATTCTTTCCTCACAAAATTACATTTTAAAGAAAGTCGGGCTTTGTTCAATTTGCTTTGTTTATTTTTTTGTCATTTTTTTTTCTCACATCTCTCTTACATCTGCTTTCCTTTCATTGTTGAAAGAGCATAGACCTAATTATATCAATATACAAAAAATCTCTGACTGAATCTATCCAATGAAAAGTGCACTTTTAGTGAATTTCTAAATTTATTTAATTACGAGCTCTTCATTAGAACAAATTTTCCTGTGCAGTCAGCAGCTAATTGAGTACTCTCTAAGCTGTATTAGGGTGGAAGTATCCCTTTGGTAGGTATAAAGTCTTGGATTCAACCAGATTTTGGACTTGCAAGGATCATTAAGCTGATTCACACGACAGAAATTGGGACTTTGTCACTTGCCGTCTTTACGCTTTACCATAATACTTATCTTTCAGGTCAAATTTCTTTGATTTTATACTTGAATAACAATAGAAATATAAAATATGAAAATTCAGTATATGGTCAATGTAAAAAGTTCGATTTGAGGCTTTATTGTCACATTCAAAGATTTCATGAAGTTTTGGCAATCAAAGCTCCAAAAGTTGACCGTTGTTTACATTTAATATTAGTAACTTCTATTGGTGGTGTTTTACTAAAATAAGCATCAGTTTGAAAAAACTAAAAACGCAATTATTTTTGCACCAACCTGATATATATATATAGAGAGAGAGATAGATAAATCAGAACTAATTCTTTCCTGTTTTCTTCATTATTGTTTTATGAGATTTGTTATTGCTACAATACAGAATAACATTTATTTTTTGCAAAATTCATATATATATATATATATATATATAGAGAGAGAGAGAGAGAGAGAAAAGAAATACATAAGATATCTATGCACAGAAACATAGAAATATATACACACACACATAAAATATCTATTTATGCTCTACATAGATAAAGCAGCCCCTAAAATCTCTAAATATATATATATACATATATACATATATATATATATATATATATATACTGTTCATGCTGTATGTAGATAAAGCAATTCCTAAAACTATATACATATATTTACAGTTTCGGGGGTTGCTTTATCTATATAGATATTTTGTGACATCTACTGACTCCATTGCTTTCCTAGACACCCGTATATACATAGATAGTGATAGAAACCTCCAAACCATCCTCTACACTAAACCCACAGACACTCACAATTACCTTCACTTGAAAAAAAAACCCTACCATTTTCATAAACAGTTAGAATTGAAGGAATTTGCTCTCCAAATAGTGAACTCAACAGACTCAACCATAACCTGCTACGTTTCACTAAATGAAGATATTCACGAGAGAATACAAATAACCAAATAAAAAAGTTAACTACAATACTCATTGGAGGAACCTTTACACTCTCTAAGAAAAATAAATCTGACCGCATACCACTTTCAACAATAAATTCACACTCTTAGCACATATTATCATCAAGAGATGGAATATCCTCACGCTCAAAACAGATCTCAAAGAAATATTCATAGAACCATGTGTCATCGTCTACCGCAGATTCCAAAACATCAAAGATATAACTATAACTACTGACGATGTACACTATAATAAACAATAAAGTCTCACATAACAACATCCCTAAAACCACTAAATTCTTCCAACCGTACAATAAAAGAAATGGTCTACACTGCAACAACCTTAAGTACACCAACATCTCCACTAGCTGTAGATGAACAAGATTTTCTACATATACCATAACTCTGTCATAGCGAAAATATCATTCACCTCCTAGAGTGCAATAGATGCAAATTACAATACATAGGCAAGTCCGAGTGACAATTCATCATTAGATTTAATTACTATGGACACGGAATTAAATCACAACACTATCACAGTCTTCTCCCTGTAGAACTACTCTTTTGCACCCCCAGACATAATTTTACCATGTATGCTAGATTCACAATCATTGAAAAAATAGAAGAAAATACACCTGCAGACATAATAAAAATTTTAGAAAGACCTGTTGATATGTGAACCAACAAACTTAGGACTCTCTCCCCTAATAGACTCAACACTAAACTTTACAACCCTAACCATAATATCTCTGATATCATAATCCTCCCACTAATAATAACCTCACATCAACATTCCGTCCTCCTCCTTTATGACTTCACTGTCACACAGACCCATACCTATTAAAACCTTTGTATGGTATGAAATACCATACAAATCAGAGCTAACAAATTTTCAATGACCTGTAATTATACTACCTATGAAATTCCTTGACCTCATCACCCCACCATCTATTCTATCCCCCACCTACCCACATAATCTAAAACTGAACCACTACCCTTAAACCGGGACACTCTATGGCCTCTCCAAGACTTACTATGGCTACTATCACATCTAACCACAGACCAACACAGACTTCACCTCAGACAGAACAAAGTCCCATACATCATGATGACCCTAAAGGAATCCTTTTCCTTGATTAGAATTTTTGCTTCCAAAGCAAAGCATCTGATGGTAAAATTATTTTCTACAAAAACCTACTAACCACTAAAAGGTACACACACACACACACGTCACACAATGCAGAAGTTTGGATCTCCTCCCAAAACATGTATAGCAGACCAATTAATTCATTTATTGACTAATTAACAAACAAAGTCTCTATACACTCTTACTCCTGAGTCTGTCTCACTTCCTATTGTTCACATTATATATATATATATATATATATATATATATAAATATTTATCTATTTATGCTCTATATAGATAAAGCAACCCCAAAAAAACTAAATATCTATAATATATATATATATATATATATATATATATATATATATATATATATATATATATATATATGTGTGTGTGAGTGTGATTAAAAAGGTTAAATGTATATTCTCAGGCATGTCAAAACTATAAAAAATGGATAATACTAATAACTGAAGAGATTGCAAAAACCATCCTAGAACTGTTTTGCTCCAATATGTCTCTATAACTTTTAAATTTTCTCTCCATTCCAATTCTGCTCTTTAATTATTCTCCAGCAAATTCCAAAATGCTAACCCATCACAGATGCCATACAGATTCCGCTGCAGTCTTTCTCTACATTCCTCTTTCAGAGTTTTAATCTCTGCCTTATTACTTCTCAATTTTCTGGCAGTTTCTATTTTAGCTGCGAGCATTTCCATTTAAAACCATTCGGAAAAGAATCCCGTAAAAATCCTACAATCACTACCCACAGATATTGTCTCATTAGGAATCTTGAATCCAAAATCTTTGCCCCGTCCCCCCACTTTTTTTTTTTTTAATTTCAACATGGATCCAAAAATTCATCTCCCTACCGTCAACCAAAACTGTCAACCTAGGTTCTAGTTTTCAAGTTGATCTGGCTGGCTATGCATGTATGTATGCATACATTTTTGTACTGCCAAATCACATCGGATACACCTGTTCTCAGAAGATCACCCAAGTTAAGCAATCTTGAACCTGGTCATTACCTAGATGGGTGATGGTTCAGGGATCACAGGTGCCATATGGGACATCTTGCTAAACAGACACCTGACTGTGCCCCCATCTTTTCTCAAGAACAGGCTGCTTTTGGGGGGCAAAAGACAGGGTGCTCTCCTAGGGGTCACTATACTTGTATGATTGAATGGCTGTGATCATTGATCATGTATGTATTTATATACCTATAAAGCTAGAGGTCTGACAATTTGAATATTTAATCCTCATTATGTTTGGAAAAAAACTTTATGTTGCTTTTTTATCCAAATGTCCCCCCCCACCCACATAGGTTTTTACTTTGGGAGGGGGTCATTTTACAATCTAAGTTTATGCTAAATTGCATTCAAGCTTGTTTTTTTAATTCACTTTCTTTAATGATCACTGCCTAACAAAAAGCATGAGAAGTAACCTACTTAAAATGTAGATTCATGCCTTCTTTGAGTGCATCTTACAACAGGTCCGGTTAGTCACTCAATAGAAACTGTCATGTCACTGATGTCTTATGGCAGCATGACATCTTGGGGATGATCTTTATGGAAAATTGCAAGGGGGGGGGGCTAATCAAATTATGGACTTTACTTTATGTCTACTAGCATCCTTGCTTGTTTTTTTTTTTACTGATCATCCCCAATACTGCATGCTGCCAAAAGAGGTTGGTCAAAGATCTTCATGTTATGGATTTTGAATTAGAGTGGCAAACTCTGAACGGCAAGAACAGATAGAAAGTTCTGACATTTTCTTTAGATTAAAAGCTGTTTAAGGGAATATCTATTTATATATATATATATATATATATATATATATATATATATATATATATACGTTTTTTGCTCGTGTATTTGTTGGGAATGTAGTTTGTTTTTTTTCTGTAAGATCTCATTTGGTAAACAAATAAAGTAGAATTTTATCTGAACCCATAAAACTTCCTCCTCACAGTGTGGCTTCACAAAGTGTGACCCCAAAGGACATTGTTTTGTTTTGTTTTTTCATTTTATATTTTTCTTTCATTGCTTTTTATCAATCTCACATCCTCAACCCAAACTGTCAGCTTAGGTTTCTTCAGTTTTTTAATTTGTCCAGCTGGCCGGCTATACATGTTTGTATCGTGCGTACAGGTCACACCATGGGAGCCAGAAGGCTGAAAATTTACTCTTTTTTTTTATATCTATGAAAATCATTTTTTTTTTTTTGTTGAAAATTCCTCCCCAAAACAGGTCTTAATTGGCAATGTAAATTTATACTAAATTGGTCCCCGGCTGTGTTTGTGTTTGTTTTTTGAAAATTCAGACTGTTCAATGATCCTACAAAAGGTATGAGAAGTAACTTTTTTATTGATCACCCCTTATTTCAATTATTCAGTTGATTGCCCCCAACATAACACACATTGATCACAATGGTTTCTATTAAGTGACTAACCAAACCTGGTCTACAAGTATTTGGATTTGTTAAATATAATAGAAACAGAGAGGAAAGGCAGCATTAAAATGTTTGATCAAAAGCTTGAACCTAATCAGCAACCTTTATTCTAACATAACCAGTTGAATATCTTACATTTCTTGTAATAATCTAAATTTTCTTTGCTCACTTTCTTTAATATTGTCCCACATGTTAGATGCCTTATCTCTGTTGAGACCATTATTACAAAAGGGGATAAATTCTTGAATTTATTGAAGTTGGAAATTCATCAGTATTTTCCATTCCTGTTCATGAACTGGAATTTCCTTGTATATGTTCATAGAATTTACATTGTTAAACATGCCAATCCATAATATAGTCTTTGTATGTATGGTCAATCATCACTACTTATGACTGGAAGTCAACAAACCTGTAGAAAACAGACATACAATAATCAGAATAGAAAGGCTGAAATAAGTAACTCATTACATCTAAGAAGATGAATATCCATGAAATCCTCAAAAGAAGGAGGAATCAGGAGAAGAATCACTCTAAGTTGGCAAGCTTTCAGGAGGGCAAGCTCAGCCTTTGAGAACAAGAAAATTCTATTAATTCTCACAAGTAGGGTCTATGACCAATGCATCCTTCTGGTAGTCACCTACTGAGCTGAAACATGGACCCTAACCAAAAGATTGACCCTCAAACTGAGAACCATGCAATGTGTACTTGAGAGAACCAAGCTCGATATCGCATGGAGAGATCACAAGACAGCGCAGTACATTAGCGGAAAAATTGGAGTCAGAGATATGATAGGGACCATTTGAAAACTTAAAGGTCAATGGGTTGGTCATGTTGCAAGCATATTATACAACCGCTAAACATTACTACTCACCAAGTGGATCCCAAGAGATCATATGCAGAATTGTATCCGGCAAAATATGAGGCAGTGTGATGAACCAGACAAGTTGAGGAAGTATTGGCTCAGCAATGCCCATGATAGAGAGGTCTGGTAAATCTTGGAGAAGGTCTGTGTCTGATGGATGCTAAAAGGTTGATGATGATGACTCAAAACTGACCAGCTTAATCACAAAGTTATTCATGTGTTTTAATAATTATATGTACGTAGATACTTGAAATTTGGCAAACGCATGCCCCTCAATGAATAGGAAAAATGTTTTTTATTTTGTTTTTTGAAAATTTACTCCCTCAATGAGTTTTTTTATCAAGAGATTCAATTTACAATGAAAGTTTATGCCAGATTGGTCCCTTAGTTTATATCTAGGAGCATTCACACTCGTTTTTTTAAACATTTGTAATTTTTGTATAACATCCCTAAAAAGGCAAAAATAGTAACCTATTTATTGATCACCCCTTTCTCAATTTTTTTTATTGATTAGTTTGTTTTTTTTATCATAATTTTATGAATCAAACCATACCGGTAGTAATCTCATCAGGGTAACTTAATTTTACAACCACCAATTCTTAATTTACGTGGTAAAAAATAGTATATATAGATGATGGAGATTTTATAATTTGCCTTGGAATGCTAGTTTCTTTTCCTATCTATCTGCTGATATATGTCAATTTTGTTTCTCTGCTTTTTCCGTTTCTATCTTACACTTTATTCATCTATTTTTTTTTTACTTCATTGCTACTATATTCAGTGTCTTGTAAAATCTGAGATACCTCTGTGGTATATACATCAAATACTCTTTTTTAAATTCCCTTTATACTTACTGGGTGTGGCACAGTCATTCTCCTGAATCCTGCCATCAGGCACACCCAATCTCTAGCTGCCTCTGTCTGATGAATTCCATTGAACAGAAAGAATCAGTTGTGCTGTATTCTCACCAAACCAGTCTTGCTATGGTGTGGCTCTGTACAATAATTGTAGAGAAGGTTATCCTTATGAACTTTGCATAGATATTCTTCTGCATTGCAACAAAAGATGAATGCAGATTACTGAATCACTGTTGCCCCACAAATGACCCACCCAACCAGTGAGCTGCAGATTCTTCCCTCTTTGCTTGTGTTTTTGTTTTGTGTGTGTCCATCCTTCTGTGTGTGTATATGTGTGTGTATGGGGGGTCTCCTGGTCACGTTTTGGGGGCTACAACCTTTAAATACATATACCACTAGCACCTTCTAGAAATGATATTTTTGTTTTTCCAAAAAAGCACTTTTGCACGTCTCAATGGTCATCTTGAGCCAACAATGCCCAAATCCTGTGCAAGAATTGAATCTATTTGTTTAGATAATTCTATTGATAATTAGCTCTGTTGTGCAAGTAGGCTATGGTGATTCATCCGTGCAAGGTACGGTTCTTCTTTTTTTGTTTCATTGAATGACATTCTGTCATTAATTGTTCAGTATCCTTTTTGATGTTTACACTCCTGACTTAAGTCTGATGCCAGACTACAAACCAAAACTGCCTTTTTTTTCTGATTAGTCAATGGTTTAATTCTGAAGTCTCTAAGATCTAATAAGAGAATCGATACAAGTAAAAACTCCCCTTCAAGATAAAAGCTAGTGACATGAAGCTAAAGGAAACAAAACCACCTTTATCTTAACAGACCATCTTCTGAAAAGAAAACAATGATTCAAAATTGACAGGTGGACAATGTCATCATCATCATCATCATCATCACCAGCCTTTTAGCATCTGTCATTGGACACACACAGACTAATTCTAAAAACTGATGTAGGTTGGTCATTCTCTGATCTAACTCCACTTCGCCATGCCTGGGTTTTTCAATAAGGGTAACAAATCAAGAATGGCAATGGTGAATTCGAGTTTTCTCATTTTCTAAGAAACCATGGAAAGTTATGTAGACATACGAGCCAATTTGGTCAAAATGTGCTGAATTTCAGGAAAATCAGTGTAATTCCAGAAAAAACAGGGAAAATTTTAGGCAAATCGAACCTTTTCCCCGCTTTTTAAAAGAGTTCCCATATACCTATGGGAAATCATAAATCATTTTAAAGGTTATAAAGTATAGATTTCATTTATGGCAAAATTATGCAAATATAATGGTCATGTGACCTCATTATGAACTCAAAATGATCACAAAACTCAGAGCACCCAGCCTGAATGAATTAAATACCATAAATATCTTACATATATATGATATACATATTTACCTAATGTTAATGTTATGCTCTTCCAAACATAAGAAAACCTTTCTCTGCGTATAGTAACAGTTATGATAATGAAAATTTAAATATCTTCTTTTTCCCTTTGACTTCATTGAATGAATCATTTTTGTAGGGCTTATAATCCTCAAAAGGTTTCAGATTAATCCTGAACAGTGACAGATTGACAGTTTAAGGAATCTATAAAAACAATATTAGTTTTTTTTTTTCTGGAAACATTCTACATAGGTATGCATATGCATATTTTATAGACATCTATATTCATTTCTACTTATGTGTCTAAATGAGCAAACACACACACATACAGACTGTGGGTATTTATTTTGAATAACCATTGATGCAAAATATGATAATATATAATTTATGATGTGGGTTGTAGCCAAAAATGCCTGAAGACACAGAGATATGTGAATGTGTATGTACATGCATGTATATGCGAGTGAATATATATATATATATATATATAAAATTACCCAATAACTAAGGATAGAAATGTGAATTATGTCATTGATTTTATTATCTCCCCAAAAAACTTTGTATTCTTCATGATACTAACTTGTTTCATATGAAAAACCGTCAACCAAAACTCTCACCATAGATTTCTTCAGTTTTTTAATTGGTCTGGCTATGTATGCATGTATCCATGATGTGCACAGGTTGCATGAATGGAGTTAGAGGGCTAAAAATTCACTCCTTATCATGTGTAGAAAAAACCCTTTTATTTGTTTTTCAACACACCCTTCCTAATGTTTTTCATGTGAGGTTTAATTTTCAATATAAGTTTATACTAAATTGATCCCTTAGATTTTGTCCACTTGTTTTTTGAAAATCATTGCCAAAACAAAAGGCAAGAGAGGTTATTTACTACACTCTTTTTTCCAATTTTTCAATTGATCACCCCCAACAAGACATGCTGTCAATTGATGTTGGTCACGTGGCATTTTGGGTTTTTTTTTCCCTCTTTAAGATTGGCATGCTCCTGTTATGTCTTTATCAAATACACTTTCAGCATTCCTACTTTGTTTATCAGTAAGTCTTATCAATAACAGCATTACTCTTAAAAAATTTTATTCTTCAGAGTACAAGTTGGAGATTGAGCGAGTCTGAAAACAGGATGATTGATTAACCTGTCCGAAAATGGCTTGTCACTAATCTCAAACAGTGCCTTCATTAAATCACTCTGTTTTTGCCCTACATCATCTTGGATCTTTTTGCTGTTGACTGGCTCAGCTATTTCTTTCAATTCTTACATCATACATTACACGGGGAAAAAAAACAGTAGTTTTATCACAATATGCTCTTCCTTACGAGAAAAAAAACAACTTTGGTATGTTAGTTCATTAAGAATAGAAACAGAAATATGTGACTCATGTGTACAAAGCTGGAGCAAACGATATATACAGTGAGTGCAAAATATCATTGCAAAAAGTAAATTTTAACATACCTCTGTCTCTCCATAGTTGAAGGAATTTGGGTCAAAGATTAATATTAATACAAAGAATATAAAAATTGAAAGGATTTTGAAAAGTTGTGGGCAGAAATCAGAAAAACGAGAAGTATAACAAATATCAACTACATTCTAAAAGAGATAATTTTAATCTTATAAGTTCGTACTACGATATGAATTGTGATGGATCTAGATTATCTTGGTTCTGGTGATAATCTTTAAGACATTCACAACTGATATTTACATCATTCCTGATCAACAAGAAAATTACTCGCTACAAAGACTTAAACGTGTTCAGGATCATTTGCCAGAAAGCATTTAGAAAGTCCCATGTCTTTCTGGAAATCCGTGATGAGGTCAGATGAGACCAAAAACAGAATAAGGTGAGTCATGTATGAAGAAAAAAAAAACTCCACATACCAATTAAAGAACACAATCCTAACAATAAATGTTGTTGGGGGTAGTGTAATGGTATGGGGCTGTTTTTCTTTAGGAGGGACAGATGGGCTTCATGTGATTGACGGGAAATTGAATGGTACTGTATATTAACAGATTCTGGAGGAGCATCTTGATCATCTGCAAAAGTCTTGAAGATACCAAGACATTGGAGCTATCAACCAGAGAATGATTGAAATTTTACAGCTATGGTAACAATAGAATGTTTCCAGGTGGTGAGTATTGAAGTTATGGAGTGGCCTAGTCAGTCTCCTGATTTCAATACCAAATACAATTTATGACATGAACTAAAAATTTGAGTGCAAAAGCAGAAACCTTGAAAATCTGAAAGTAAATTTTCAAGAAGAATGGGCTAAAATACAAACTGAAACCTGCAGAAACTTGATGATACATACTAATTGATTAAAGACTGTCATTGCATATGAAGGCCATACAAGTGAATATTGAATAAGCTTTTATAATGTATCAGTATTGCACTTCTTATCCTAGATTTTTGACCAAATTTTTGAAATTTTTTTTGTGACTCATATATTTGTTCAATCAATATTGGTCTGTGGTCCAAATTCCATCAATTTCGAAGCTGTAAAAGTATATTAGAATAAGCTTTTTACAATGTATCGGATACTTTTTGCCCTCACAGTAAAACTGCTTCTCACCTTCCACAAAGTAGAGCAGATAAAATCAATATTTGAGGGGAATTGTGCACATTATGATACAGGCATGAAATTTGGTGTGTTTGTTCTCCAGGTGGTTCTCATCAAATTTACCCAATTGGCCACTTAAATATCCAAAATGGCGGCCATTTTTCATTTTTTTGTCTTCATAATTTTCTGTATTTGCTGCTATTTGTCCACGTGATATCTCCAAAAGTTCCCAATGAATCTAAATTAAATTTAGTGAATGGTTAGGCGACATGTGCAGGAAGATGTGATTACATTTTTGGGTGCATCCAGGAATTTGTTCCCAATTGAGAGACATTTTTTCACTTCTTTTTTTTTTTTTTTTTTTGTACATTTCTGTATTTGATCCTGTCTGTCCACACAATATTTCCAAAAGTTCCTTATAAATTTTAATGAAAATTTGTGGAACTATAGGCAATAGGCTACATAAGAAGTGATTAAATTTTTGTAGGGTTCCATGCTCAATGATTTAGTCAAAATTGGAAGAAATGTACATAAAGTTGCCCATTTTGAATTTGAAAATGGCAGCCCAAAAGTTCATAGAAAAACTGGCAACAATTTTCTTCCTAATCTGGCTGTTTTTTTTCTTTTTGATATGATATAACCTGTTTACAAAGATTATTTCACTTTCATGTAGATGAATAGCAATGTATGCTAGAATAGATATCTTCCTGTTTTTAGCTATAACAACTTTTGCATAACAGATACAAACTGATACAATATTGGAAAGCTGATAGAATTTTCTTGCTAACAATATATCATGTTTTCTGTACAAATATTGCATTTTGTGTAAACATATACACATAAATGCATTGGAAATAATTTCATCTGTATAACCATCTTCAAATTTTTATCTGTAACTTCTTTGGCACAACAGAAACAAATTGACAAAATGCTGTATTGAAAAACTGACGAAATTTCCTTTCCAATGATATATCATGTGATCAGTATAAACATCGGGTTTTCCGGTCCCAAGCAACTTGGGGAGGTCATAATGATGGCCATCTTGAAAAAGGGTTGCCTTCTTAGATTTCCATGTGGCTAATTGGGCAGATTGGAGAACAAACATACCAAATATAATGTGCACAATTTTTTTCTGTAATTTGCTCTACTTAAAAGTAACTAAAACGTTTAAATCCAAAGAAAAAAATGGTCTGGAGCCAGTTCATGTTTCTCAAGTCTATAGAAAAAATTAACTGTTCTATTTTGTATTATAGGAAATCTTTTGATAAATGAATCGTGGAACAAGTTAAAACTGTTTTTCTTTCGTAAATCTATATTGAGTTTTAAAAGTTTCATTATGGAGTCAATTTTTTTTTTTTGCTGCTTCCATCATAAGTTTAGTTGTGGTCTATTGAATTTGCAACCACCAGTTCGAAAGAGGGAAGTCAGAACATTGTTCGCATCTTATGCTTGTAAATACTCAATTGTATTCTTATTGAAATTTGAATTCTTTCAGTTCCTATAGAAAATGTTTCCTTTAGCAATTTCTTCCGATATGAAAGTCTTTCCAATTCATGACTGCTTTTGTGTAGTACTTATGGCAATTTTACTAAAATTCATATGAATTTTCTATATTGTCGGGATTGAGTAACATCAATTCTTATTACACCTCACTATTAACAGCTATCAATATTTTTAATTTATCTAATTGTTTAGAACTCTTTTTTCTTTTTCAAAGGAAGAGGCTAATATCCTAATCATATTATCATTGAAAAAAAAATTCAAAAGAGTCAATTTCTGGTTGTCTTCAGGCATTAAATTACAGCACAGAACAAAAAAAAATAAAGATCTAACACTGTTTGCAAAAAGACGGTTATTCTCATAAAAAAAAATATTTAACTGTTCAAATGGTTCCAAAAAGATAAGAGACATATTTTAAAAGGAAAAAATAGTCGCATAATTTTCAATTTTATCTTTAACTTCACATATGGCAGAAAAGATAAAACTATTTTCTCTCCTAATGTTTTGTTTGATTGCATAAAAGCTTTTTTTTTTTTTTTCATAAGTTTGACTTGTAAACTCATTCTCTAAATTAGATATATTCAACATTTAAGCCAGCTATTCACACAAATTCATCAAAGAGTGATATCGTGTAAAGAGCAGATGGAGGCCAGTCACATATGAAAGGAATTGATGATTTTTGGTTGCTATCATTTTATGTTTCAATTTAATATCATTTCAGACAATAGATATGCTCTTGTCAGCCCGGTGTAGAAGCTAGCAAATTGTTTCTCTCAATGTGTAAAATGAGGGCTATTATTTTGCCGTAAAATTATTTTGTAACTACTAAACTATACTGAACGCACTTAGGGTAAAATACAGAATTTCAGCGAGGTTGATTCTAGTTGCCAAGGTTCTTGGGCTTTAGTCACAATATGAAAAAATTCATTTTGCAATATCTTGTTTTAACATCAATATAAGTAAGGGTATAAAAAATATTTTGGATTATTTTTTGGTTAATAAATATGCACTGAGAATTTTTTTCTTTATTTCATCAATTATTAGGAAACAGAGTGCAGTTTAGTCCCTATTTCCAGCAGATCTTATGTACAATGTGGCTGTAACATTGTACTCAATGAAATAAATTTATAATATCTCAACTAGTAAAGTTATTCCAAAGAAATTCTTTTTTTTTTTTTATTACACTGCGGACTTAATGAATTACCTACATACGTGAGCCAGGCAGCTGCAGTAACAATGAGGAAGAAGATTGAAAAGAAGAAATGGGAACAATCTCCCATATTACATTTATGTCAAAAATATGCGTACCAATATGCATTTTATTGCATGTGCACTTCAGTTGCACTAAGGGAGGAACAATGCAAGACTTCTGAGGAGACAAAATCAAACATTCAGTTTATATCTCTCAGACAAACTAAAATCCCTAGCAATAGTCTTTGCTTGGAGACCAAATATCACTCACAGAGGGGAAGAGAGAAAGAGTGAGATGATGATGGGTGTTGAGTGAGAGTCAGTGGTTAATCAACCCTTCTATTGTCACAGGACAGTGGCCTAGGGCACCCATATCTCTCCCTCTCTGATAAACCTTGGTCCACCTAACTTATAGCCCAAGGATTTTCTTTCTATCATTACAACTTTCACTAAATCAGACCCTTTTCTTCCACCTTTCACCAGAACTGAATAAAGATCTACCTTTTTTCTTTCTATTTTCTTTCTGCTTTACTTTCATTTCTCAAGCCTAAAGTCTCAATGGCTTTTTAATTAAGTGATTAAATATCCTTATGACATGCAGAGGGTTCAAATGGCTACCCTTATCTATCTTGTTGGCCCTTATGGATGAGGCCCCTGTCAAACAAACCTACTTAATATGTCTCTATCATCTCTTGACCCTTAGTGTGTGAAAAGGGTGATGCTAAGACACACACACACACATATCTATATATCTATCATCATCATCATCATCATCATCATCAGTCTTTTAACGTCCCTCGTTGGACATAGACCTTCCTCAGGATTTGCCACACTTCTCTATCATGGGTGTCGCGGAGCCAGTACTTGCTGAACTTGTCTAGCTCATCTCTCCATCTAATATTCTACGGGCCTCGGTTACGCATATATGTATATATATATATATATATATATATATATATATATATATATATACTTATAATTATCCTTTCCCTTTAACAAAAGAAGTATCATTAAGAATTATTATTAAATATTTAAAATGAAACTAAGATATTTAATCAAACCTGCTCTCAAACACCTTCATATTGTTATACAAGTATCTGTGAAAAGAAAAGAGAATCCTGGCAAATTTACCCCCAATGGTAATGATATCCTCTGTTTAATGAAATCAATGCTTGATGCAGAACACACATCTTTCAACGTACTTCTTTGATCCTCTTCAGAACTTGAAATGAAACAAATGTTTTCTGAGACAACAATAGTGATATCTGCAGAACCAAAACTAGGTGAGACACAATACATTCACAGGCAATTATTGGATATTCCACCTAATTTCAAGCCTCCTTCTGCTGTTATATCATGTCTCTGCTGATGCTAGTTTGTATATAATTAGCTTATGGGCACTTCCAAAAATCATACAATAATCTGTCTACATTCTGAATTCATAAATTTATTTCTGCTTGATCGTCTGCTGTGCCCAAACTTTTTTTAAATTTTCACCTGGATGCAGTGAGAAATCATTCATTTTTCTTTCTCTTCCTGAAATTCAAATGATGTTGTGCACTTATACGAGAATCGTTTTCAAACAAGTCTTTCATGAGTGCATGTAAACATATCATGCTGTTTCTCTCCTGCAAATGACAAGCATAACTCCTGATGCAATCAACACAAAGCTGGGTTAAAAAAAAAATCTTCAGAAGTTTTTACATCACAGAACTTATATTGATCCCCAGATTTTTCTTGAAATGTCTCTTCTCTTTCATTGAGTTCTTTTTATTCATAAACTGCTTTCATTCTTCCCTTTTTTCTTTCTCATAAACTACCTTTCTTTTCCTTCCTCTAAATCAAACAACCAAAGCCATCAAGCATGGAAAAGGGCTCTATCCATTTTTATGTGCAAGTGTTTGGTTATATGTTGGCATGTTTGTTTGTTCCCATCCTCTTGGCCATACTGTTTTGTCTATAGACTTGAGAATTGGCATCAGTACTCCACTTGAGCCCTTCTAAAACTGCTTTTTTTTTTTTTTAATTTTTGTAAAAACATTTTTTTTTTTTTTTGTGGTCTTATCATGATGTGTTCATTAATAACACCTACATTCTCAAGAAGTTTCTTTTATTCTATTCTACAAATTTTCCTAAGGAAAACATCAGTGATGTCATAAATAGAATTTATTCTGACCATCTTTGTTTGATGGAATTATTTTGTGTGATTGAGCTGGTCAATTATTGTGATGGCAGGTTTCTTTCCTTTACCTTGATAATCTTTATTTATTTATTCAGCATTAGTATATTTCCCTTCCAATTTTTTTTCTTTTTCAGTTTTTCTCCATTTTTTTATTCATTTTTCTTGCCTCCGCTTCTTTTCCATAAATTTTCATCTCAACTTTGTGGTTTCTCTCATAGAACTGATAAAAAATATATTTTCTTTTCTCTTAAAATTCTTTCTTTGAATTTTTTCTTTTTTTTCATTTTTCAAATCACAATAGCCCCACAAATAGCCAGCCCGACCAACCAGCTAAGTGGGCTACAGATTCTTCTCTCTTTACTCATGTGTGTCTATTGGTGTATGCATATATATATATATATATATATATATATATATATATATATATATATATATATATATACATATATATATATACACACACATATATATATGTGTATATGTAATATGTGTGTGTGTGTGTGTGTTGTCTTTTGAGGCTACTACCATATGAATTTAAGTACACCACTAGGCATCATCTGAAAAGGTTTTTTTTTGTTTTTTCAAATAAATTTTTTATTTTTTTTTGGTCTCTACAGTCATAATGAACTAAAAAGGCTCAAATCTTGTGCTGGTAATTTTCGGATAATTTCATATGAAATATCTGTATTTTCAGATAATTCTAGATAAAATATCAATAGTTTTAGATAACTCCAGAGAAAATATCTATATTTTTAGATAAAATATCCATATTTTCAAATAATTCTAGATAAAACATCTGTATTTGTAGATAATTCCAGATAAAATATTTATTTATTTTAGATAGTTTTAGATAAATAGTACTGGCACATGTGTAGGCTACACTGATTCCTTTGTGTGAGTTACGGATATTCATTTCATGATGGGTCTTTTTTCATCTTCTTCTTTCATCTGATAAATTATCTTTTTTTCTTTTCTTGAACTTTTTTTTTCCTTTTTCTACTTTGTTGGCTTTTCTTTTTTCATTCGTCACAGTTCCTACTTCCGACTTTCTCTTTTTTCTTTTAATATTTCTCCATTTCAAGTCATAAAAAGTTGTTTAAATATATAATTCTTCCTCTTGGGAACAAGAAAAAAAGTCTGAAGACACAGAGGAGACAGCTTAACACTGATATTGTCCCAAGTTTCCTTCATAAACATGTCAGCAAGAAAATTTTTCACTTATTAGATTTGTATTTTTAGAATCAACCCAAAGATTCAATCCCAAATCTATTACTTGAAGCCCGGGTTCTTTTATAAATTATCCCAAAAATATAAAGCTTTTACAGGATAAGAATTTAAGGTATTGACACGGCAAATGGGGGCCATTTTTATCCTGAATCTTTATTCTCCTTTGTTATTTCATCTTATAATATAATGAGCTTATATACAAAATTTTCTGTTTGATATTTAATCTATTATTTACCGTCCTATTATGGCATAACAATTACATCATAGAAACTCTTAAGACTTAAAAGCTCGAGTTGAGACTTTGAAAAAAAATTTGGTATCTTGAATTATTAAAGAGGAAATTACCTAATAGCTTTAGGCTCCTTAGTGCCGATCCGTACATAAATAAGCCTGTCATTTTGGACGGGTATATTCCAGTACTTTGTAAGCACGTGATTATTCTTTTGAAAGAGTGTTCGGAAATTTTCTCTGCTCTCCTTTATAAGCTAAGTCAGGGATCATCAAACTTCGTTCTGTGGAACCCTCATGTTCCGTATTATACATATTTAGTTCTGTGGCTGATTTTGAGGAATGAACAGTTCAATTTTGAATCATTTGATATTGATACAAAAAAAGTAATGTGATCATTCAAGCAGAAATCAGTTTATCAGTCTGTAATCAGCAACTACCCCAAGGCTGTTGCATCTCCAGTAAATTTTATATGTTGACCTTTTCAGGGACTTTGGGGCATTCTTTTTTTTTCTTTTTTTTTTTTTCTTTTTTTTTTTTTTTTTAGATTTTATGCTCAATAATCTGAGCAAAGCTGGGAACTTTTATATGTATGTATGTATATATATATATATATATATATATATATATATATATATATATATATATATATATATGATGTTATTAAGAAAATGTATATATGATCCAACAGAATGATTATGAATCACATTATATTATGTAGAAATTCTTATTCAAAATGATCATCTGTTATCACATGATGAATGAACCATTTGGCCAGGACAACATAAATAGAATAAGCAATTGAAGAAAATTGTCAATTAATTAATTGATTGTTTATTCTATTTACATTTTTTCGGCCAAATGATACATTTATCGTGTAATAATGGGAGGTCATTTCAAATAAGAGTTTCTATATAATATAACATAATTCATAATTTTATACATATATATATATATATATATATATATAATATGGGATTTGGATTTATAACTATGATGTTCGGAGATAATTGTGCTTGAATCCATTCCCAATTTTATTTTCCATGTAATATAACACAATTTATAATCATTCTGTTGAATCATATGTCCGTTTTTTTTTTTTTTTTCATAACATAATTGTCACGTTGAAAGAAAAGAATAGAGCAGATATAGACTGTGAATAAGCAAGATGAGTGTTTGGAATTGAAAGAGTTATTTGGGCATTTGCTTTACCAGCTCAAAGGTAAGAGCATTGCTATATTGAAGCAGCTACTCAATTAGGCGCAGGTTTGCTTTCTTGTAGCAGACCCATTTTCTTTGTTTATTCTTTTTACATGGTACAAGTCAAATGGTACAGTCACTGTGTAATAACAGGGGATCATTTCAAATGAGAGTTTCTATATAATTCAACATAATTCATAATCATATATATATATACATATACATATATATATATATGTATATATATATAGGGTGATATCATGTGATTTGGATGTACAACTACTATGTAAGGAGGTAATTGTGCTTGGACCCACTCCCAATTTTAATCATTTCTCCCGTAGCCTTCTTTCATCGAAATTCATTCCAAACTTTTTGAGATACTATGTGGACAACCATTAGTATATACATAAATGTGATCTTTTAAAAATGGAAAAAATTCTCCTAAACAAAATTTTACCACCTCTTTCTTAGCCCCTTTTCCACCGTTTCCATGAAATTTCATAGAGATTTATTGTGTGCTTTTGGAGATATCTTGTGGACAAATGAACAAACAGAGGCAACCAAATCTTTATTGACTGAGGAGTAATAATAAAGTCTCCCTTTGTTTCTCTATTAATAATGTTCAGCAAGTTAGATATTAATTTATCATTTTGAAGAGGAGTGCAACTACTGCCTCGCACTGTAATCATGTTATGTTCTTACTTACAGATTCTGCTTCTTTCTGCTCGTGTCTAAAGAGATGTTTGTGAGCTGAGTATTTCTTAAGAAACCAAATAACAAGTGCAAAACATTATTGTGAAGCTTCCATATATAATAGGCAGGATAAAAATCATAACCTGTTTTTGTCATCACCTTTTTATATGAATCTATGTACATAACATGGTTGTAGAGGCAACAACAGATTCCTCAGACAATACCTCGATGACCTTTTGCTTCTTATCTAAAAATTTGTATCTCAATTGAAGTCAATAATAACAAAGTAATTTTGTTAAGATTACATTTCTTCACGTCAATATTCCTGGAGGATATTAATGATCAAGTAGAGGCAACACTTCATAGAGTTCCTACATTTATTTAATTACTATTGTAATCTCATATTTACTCTCTCAGCCCCTGAATTGCTATCAACTTTAGCCCCATTCAGATTTTGGGACTGCTATCAGCTTGAATATTCAAAGAGTAAAAAAATTAAAGGACTAAAGCTTTCTGACTTGTAATAAAAAAATTCTTTTTCACTTTTGACCCCTTGAGAAGGGAAAACAGGTTTCCCCTCCACTTTTAATCCCTTGAGGGAGAGGAAAAATTTCTCCTACACTTTTGACCCCTAAAAGACCAAAAACGCTTTCCTTCAATTTGATCCTTTGAAGAAATATATAAAAATATATATGTGTGTGTCATGTCATTTGTCTATCTGTCTCTTTAACTAAACCAACTAGACATTCGGCACGCATACTCAATGGCTAAATTGGACCCTTACTTTCCATTCAATATATATATATATATATATATATATATATATATATATATATATATATATCCTTATTTCATATGTTGATATATAATTCTTCAGGGTCCAAAGGTGAAAAGAAAAATTTGTTTACAAGTTTAAAATCTCAGTCCTTTTTTTTTCTAATTTTCTAAAACTGTTAGTGTCGGTTTCTTTGGTTTTTAAGATGGTTTGGCTGGCTATAAAAGCAAAATCACGCACACAGGTCATACCGATGGAACTAGAGGGCTGAAATATTTCAACATTAACACATTATGTCTAGAAAAAAATAGGGTTTTTCTTGGTTTTTAAACCCTCACTCTATCTCCACTTGCTTTTAGTTGAGAGGGGATTTCAACTTGAAATGAAAGCTTATTCTAAATTGATCCCTCAGTTTATATCTGGCAGCATCCATGCATGTTTTTTGAAAGAAGACTTTTTTTAGTGATCACTGCCCAACAAAACGCAAGAGAAGTAACTTATTCATAGATCATGACTTTTTCCAATTTTTTAAATTGATCATCCCCAAAATGGCATGCTGTCAAAAGATATCAGTTATGTTGTTTTCTATTGAGTGACCAACCAGACCTGTACATATAAAAATAAAATAGAATGTAACAAAAGGAAAGGAATAAATTTCAACGAAGACATGTCATGTATCATTTGTACATTTCCGATCTTCATCTCTTCTGACACACCAATCATCAATTCATTGTTTGATCTCAACCCAAATGATTCTTTTGCAATGACCCCATTTTTTTTTTCTCTGAAACTTCTAACTTTAAATATATGCTGTGCTGGTCAAGTCAACAGAAGAGTTATGAACAAAATATTATATTGAATACAAAATTATAATAACAACAAGTAAAAATGGTTTCCCATTCATCTTCTTGTTGTTTGAACTTTGATTTCTGAAAACGGTGATGACCCATTAACACATCAAAAAAAGATTTTTATATCTACTTCCTAAGCTATAATATAAATAATATAATCTGGAGACGGCCCTGTTCATTCTCATATAGATAAGAATATTAGAGAATCGGCTATCTTATGTGAAGTTTCTTTTTACTGAAGTCAAAAAGTGTATAGATGATTATTTTCCTGGATCTTTCAATCATGTAAGGTAACTTCTGAATCAGATAAGAATGAAGATATTGAAAAATATAGTTTCTAAAATAATATTTGAATTTGATACATAAGATGACAATATTACATCAATGGTATGAATATATATCAGATGTAATTGACACAAAATTGTATAAACTACCAATTGAGAAAGAGAAAAGAAAACCTCATAATGGTTGCGTCATTTTTCATAAAACTGAAGGACTTTAGGAAATAAATTTACCAAAAGTCTTTAATCACAAATTTGTTTTTAAAATCCCTGAAACAGTTACATGGTAAACAACTGATGATCCCAACAAGATAAAATACATAGATAATATCATGATAACAAAGTATATTTAAAACATAAAGACAACACTGAATGAAATTACACAAATTATATTAACAGATAGTGGGGAATAAGTGACTCAAGAAGTGATACAAAAAAGATTTTGAAAATGTTTTTAATGTTTAGTGTTTAAAGCTTTCTAGATTATATACACATATCAAGTTTGTCGAGCAGATGGGATTGTGGTCATCATCAGAGCAATAAGGCTCTACTTACTTTCAAAATACCAGAAGCAAAATTTCAAAGAAACTGAATTCTACACCATTCTACCAGAGAAAAAAACACCAAGTAACAATGAGTAGAAATCTAGTATTTATTAAAGAAAAATTGAAAATTATAAGAAAGATTATTATTATCAGAAACCATCAACCAAAACTGTCATCATAGGTTTTGTCAGATCTCAAGTTGGTCATGTGTACGGGCCACCCCAATGGTACTTGAGGTTTTAAATTTCAAACATTTACTTTTTATTATCTCTAACAGAAATTTTTTAAAATTATGTTTTTAACGGGGAGTTAAATTTGCAATGTAAGTTGATGATAGATTGATTCCTTGGTCTGTACCCTTATGGTACTTGAAAATTCAGACTTTTTCTGTGACTAAAGCCAAAATGAAAGGCAAGAGAAGTAAGTTATTCAACGATCATTACTTTTTCATATTTCCTAATTGATCACTCTCAACAAGGCATGCCACTCAAAAATGTTGGTTGTGTGAAGGTTTCTTTTGGTTGACTAATCAGGATTATTTTCCTCTGTCACTCTAAACTTCCTGCTAGAATGACTGCCCCCCTCCCCTTCACAGCTTTCAAGTAAACAAACTGACAATATCAGGAAGGTTATTCAATACTCTAATCATTTAATTCAAACGTTTTTTTCCTAATTATGGTTAGCTTCCATACCATTCTTGAGCCGGCATTGCACAAGCAATCATTTATAGGTGTTTTACAATGTTCTAAGAAGTGCTCACCAGAAATGGTTGCAAATGGTAAAGCAAAATGGCGGACATACTGACATACTGATCAGATCAATCCATTCAACTTATATGTAATATAGGTTATTCTATTCCCAGTAAGATGTACAATACAGAGTATTCCATACATTTTACACATGGAGATTCTCTTAAATTCTTTCCTCTCTAAGCAAAACAATCTATTCTTGGTTGGAACCCACATATTGACATTGTCAACAACATTGTATGCCAACTTTTCCAATCTTCTCACATCCCAGCAATGCACCCTATTATTTGGTGGGTGCAAAAATAATTGCAGTTTTCCACCATTGACTTTAAAGCAGTAAATCTGAGCTAAGAATGAAAGTTATTAATAGAAATAAGAGCCGTCAAAATCTACACTTTTTTGCAGACCAGAAACAAGTCCGTTTATTTATAGATTTCTGAGGTTCTGGAATCAATGACTTCTTTGAAGGTGTTTTGAGTTGCTACTTGGTTGTTGAAGACCTTCCCTTGCAGAAAGCGGTCATCAATCGGTGAAAGGTCTAGTGAATAAGCTAGGTAAGGCAATCTCATGGCCTCATCATCATCATCATCATCAGTCTTTTAACATCCGTCGTTGGACATGAACCTTCCCCAGGAACCACCATCTTTCTCTATCATTGGCGTCACGGAGCCTGTAATTTCTGAATTTGTCTAGTTCATCTCTCCATCTTGTATTTTGTCGGCCTCAGTTTTGCATGTGATCTCTGGGGATCCATGTTGTGAGTCGTGAGGTTCATTGGTTGTCTTTCATTCTCGCAACATAATTAGCCCACTGCTACTAGAGCCTTCTAATAGATTCTATGATATCTCGGTCAACACAATGAAACTCATTGCCCAGTTCATTCAATTTCTCCAGGGGTTAATTACATAACATGTCAAGCTTCTCTGGTTTATCAATTTGATTCAAATCTCAAACAACTCTTGAATAGTCAATGTTTAGCTCTTCTACAAGGTTCTCAGTTGCTTGCATGGGTCCCCCTCAACTGGATGACATTCTTAAATAATACTCAATTCTAAAATATTAATCAAAGTTTAAAATAACAAAAAAAACATGATTATTTTTGCACCAACTTGGTTTTTGGACTTCATCCCAGAGAACATAGGATAGTCCCTTACCTCTTGAGATATCATCTACCATACTCTCTTTCCATTCAGTACATCTGAGGAAGGCCGTAGAGTTGATTGGCCAAAACATTGTGGTAGCAACAGAAGTAATGAAAAGTATGAACTCAATAGTCTAAATTACTCATGGAATAAAATCTATGGGATATTCAAATTGTCTTGACTACTTCTGATTGGTTATACGTGATCAGATGAAAAGCAAATTTAATTGATTCTTTTTTAATCAGAATGGGCTAAAACCAGCAGCGTCCAAGTCAGGTGGACTGCAAACAAGCCATGATTGTGTCGGAACTAAGTAACGTTGATTCACCTGTCATAAGGTATTAGTATTCATTATCTTCTTATAATGCCCCCAGGGGAATAAATCAAAATGCTGTAATAATATCATAGCCACCAAAGGTAGCACCTGTGACAGTAATCTGTAATCAACTTTTAGAAGATGGACAAGGGAAAAGAGAGACAGCATGGGTTGTCTTGTCATGTCAAAGAGATTGGAAATCCTTTCAAAGATCTGTTCAAATGTCGCCTGATATGGTTTCAGATACATACGTTGCAATGTAATATGAGATTGTGGATGGTACCATGAATTGTGTGCAACCCTGGATTAACCATTGAGCAAAATAAGCACGAGCTTAGGTTATGATGAGAGAGCAGGGCCCCACAGGTTCCGTGCAGTTTTCCACTTTATATTATTACAAGTTATTTGAATCACTTAATATGAAAGCTTAAATTGAAAATCTAATGTTCACTCTTATACATATATATAGAGTTTATTCAAACATTCAAATGATTAAATCATTCAGACAAATACTTCAGTAGAATTCTTGTCATTACTCAAGAACTAGTTTTATAGATGAAGATTTGATTTAGTGAAGTTGTATATTTTTGTAGGAAAATGTATTTTTTCTGAAGTATTTTTTATGTGTTTTGAATGTATATAACCTCCACTTCTTCAAGAATGTTTTATTTTTTAAAATTCTGTGAGTTAAGCAATAGGAGGGTCATGGAGGGGGCACCATTTTAGGGCTGTGCTTAGGGCATTAAGCAGCTTTAATCTGGCCCCGACTATGTGAATTCATTAAATTGCAGGCAACAAGCCATGCCTCTCTTTCAAATGTTCATAAGGCTGCAATCTGCCTCTCATTCTGGGGCCTTAACTTGGTATGGCCCTATCATTCCAATGAGCAATTAAGATTTTTGGATAAATGTCAGATCTTATTATTTATTTCTGTTATTCCTTCATCTTAATTGCTTTTGCTTTCTCTATCACCACTCAACTCTGGGTTCCCTTCAGCAATGAGTAAATAAATCAGCAGTGTAGATCGGAATAAAAAATCAGTTCCAGGTGAGCATGAAACTCAATATCCTCTATGTCAGAGTGTGGCTCGCCAAGCACACAACTGTTCTCACCAATGAACTACTGGAACCCAGTGGCAAGCATAAGTTCAAATCAAACCTTTGAACTCACTCCCCACCTTGATTTCTCTGTTTGTTATTAACTTGTCATTCAGTTCAATCAAATTTATTTTTCTTTTATTCATTTCATTGGATGAAGAATTGTAAATCATTATTATTTCTTTTTAAATTATAATGATTAACAATACTTCATCTAATGAAATAAATAAATTGAAACCGTCAAACAAAAGTGTTCCTTAAGCTGGTCTGACTGACTGACTGGCTGGCTGGATATGTATGCATATATCATGCACAATGCTGCACCAGTTTTAGTAGTAGTACGTAATGTATTAAGTAAGAGAATATTTGAATCTGTTCTTCTATTGTAAATTTAGAAAGCTGGAGTTTGGCATTTTTTAATCAAATGAAACAATCAAGTCTGTTCTTGAAAGAATGTACATTCTTTCAGCATCCCTTTTTCATTAAGATGACTATTCGATATCCACACTGGGTTCGGACATTGAAACTATATTTTTGAATATCCTGCCTGGCTCTTTGTTGATACATTTTCTGGTTATTCCTTGATTCCTGTTCACTGTATTTTCTTCCCACATTCTGGTGAAACTATTAATCCTCTAATCACACTTTCCATTCATTATCTTTCATATTTCTATCATGTCTCCTCTTACTCTTCTATAGAGGACAGTTATGATGTGATCATAAACTTAAGATGAGTTGTAATTGTAATGGAAATTTTCTAGTGTCTATAAATTGAGAAAAAAACCTTGTTATTGAATTTTCCAAAATCATTCAATCAACATAGACTTTATAGATAAATCTATATAACTGAATTTGCATACTTAAAATACCCTCAATGCAGCATGAGTAACTATACCACAGATCATGATTTCCAAATGGTGATTAGTTGCTATAAGCTGAGCTGGTGCTTGGGACCTACTCCCTCTGCAACTGCATGAGTGGGGAGCCAGATATCTAGGCACGCAATGTATCTGAGGAACCCTGGAACATCAGATAAGTAAATCTAGATGATCTAAAAGAATCTAAGAAATAATCTTTTGAAATCTTAGAGGGGTTTGGGAGTGCAGGGTTGGGCCTATGGCCATGACTGCTTTTTTGAGATTACGCTTAATTGCAGAGAGATTAATCATTCAAAGATAAGTAAAATTCAGAAGGTGGTTTTGCAAAAGACTGATTATGGAGAGAAATCGAAATCATAGCCTTGTATTCTTTTCTATTTGGAAAACTGCAAAATAATGAAGGTAATGTTTTCCATCAAGTAAGTTTTATATCAGGAAAAAAAGAAACAAATCCGTAAATAATTCCTTCTTCCTTCTTACCCCAACATGGCCGCCCACATTAAGGTATTGGCATTATTGGAAATAGTTATTGGCAGTTGGTTGTGCCAAGATGGACAGTCAGAGTATTCTGTAATGAGTTCATTTTGATTCGGAAATCGATGTAACTGAGAGCCATTGGGTCTGCCTCTAGCAACATGAAGGGACATTACTGCTGGTTTTTTTCCCTCCATTTTTGTTCTTTTTGGATTTCAATAACAGAAATGATAGTCATAATCCTTATGACGCTAACATAAAGATGATGAATCATTCCGGAAAAAAATGGAGAGACAGATTGAAAATGAGGTATTAAACATTCCGAAAATATAGGTTAGTGAAGATAACTGGGTCTTGGCTGTTAGCCTGCCGAGTCTCAAAAATAGATGATGGCAGATCTTCAACAGGCAGTTTTCAGGTCAACCAATGATTTCAGCTCAAGTAAAATTAATCAGAAGTCATGAGTGAAAATATACTTCAAAGTACTGAAGCAATTAAAAATTTTGAAGAAGGGTGATCAATGAATAAGTTACTTCTCTTGCTATTTATTAGATCACTAAATAATCTGAATGTTTTTTTTTTTTAAAAGAATGAGCATGAACGTTGTGAGAGAGAAACTAAGAGACCAATTTAGTACAAAATCACATTGTCAACTGAAGTCCTCACTAAATAGAAAAAAATTTTTTCTTTAAATGTATTGAGGTAAATGTTCAAACATTCAGCCTTCTTGTTCCATTGGTGCAGCCTGTACATTTGACACATACATAAATTGCAAGCCAGATTCACTTGAAAACCTCAGAAACTTTTTCAACAATTTTGCTTGACAGTCTCTAATTAACTGAAAGTAGCTCTTCTCGGTTATAATCAAATAAGTTCTTGTAATATCTTTAATAATAGCAAGATGCAAATATTAACTTCAAGTTATAACAGCTTTCTTAAGCTGTCCGACCTATAAAATGGATAATACTATAATCGTATAAATCTCAAACAAGAACTGATGCTTTTAACATGAAATTTCCATAACCCATATCTGTCACAGGCATAATAAAATGCTTGTAAGGAACAAAATTATGTTTGCAATTGTTTGCTTTCCATGATATCATAAGCTCTGCATATGACACCAAAGGCTATTTATGCCATTATAATAAAAATCCACAAAAATTCTGGTATTTAACTTAGACATTTATTGTTTCTTCAGAGTTATTAATTTACAAGTTTTGCATTATTTTATTCTATCCTGATCGGTTGTAGGAATTTTTCTTTTTCTTCAATTTCTTCTTAAACCATAAAATCTTGTCTCCATTTTCTTCTCACTCTATTTTGCTTTCTCTCTCTAAATCTTTCTAGATTTTCCTTCCTTTCCTTTTCTCTCCTCTGTCCTTGTCTTTCTTTCTTTCATCATCCTGGACATGTTATGCTCAGCTTCTTCCACAGCTAATTCACTCTGGCGGTCATCATTTACTTCCAAGGAGCAAATAAGTTTGCTGTGGGTGCACTTCCTGCCATCAACTCTTTAAGGTTACGCAGTTGGTTTTATGACACTTAAAAAGACATGGAAGGTTTACTGGAGTTACAACATACTCAAAGCTGACTTGAAACTTTGCAACGTTGAAGCATTCAACTTCTGAAAATGTACACTGAACAGGTCTGGTTAGTCACTCAATAGAAACTGTCATGCACGCTGAAGTTTAAAAAATAAACAAGCAGATCAATTTAGCAAAAACTAACATTGCAAACTAAACCCTCCCTCTTGAAAAAGTTTGGGGTTTTTTTGTGAGGGGTGAGATTTTAAAAAAAAAAAAATAGTTTTTTTTAAAGATATAATAAGGAGTAAACGTCTAAAATTTTCTATTTCTCCATCAGTTTTTCTCCATTTGTAGCCAGCCAAACCAACTTGAAAACTGAAGAAATTTATGGTGACAGTTTTGTTTCTGTACTCTATGTGTATTCAATTTAGAGATTGGGAATGTAACTGCTACGCCCCATCCATTCAGCTCAAAGACGCTGGGTGCTCCAAAGGCCAGTATGAAACATGAATGCTTTCACTAATCTTCCTCCATCTATCCATCTGCGACTCTCTGTGTGTCTGCGTGAGTCTCCGAGGAATGCTCACTCGTTGACTTATGTGCTTAACCCGTCCCTCTCCGGCCAAATACCATATATTCATGATGTGCATTCAAGCTACATGACAAACGGCATTGGCTGTTTTCATTCAACCAAGTGTGTTACTGAATATGAAAGACATGTCCCTTGATCACTCCACCATGAATATCTTTGGTCAAGCCATGTTGTTGAATATATTATAATTTATATGGGGGCGATTTGTATTTGCTCACAGTTCTCTGTATCATAACCTAACATGCGTTATAAATATATTCACACACATATATATATATATATATATTATATGGCAGTTATGATATCTGACAAATATAAATTAAATGTTATCACATGACAATATGAATAGGAAGAAAACATTTGATTTAAATTCAGAATTCTATCAATTGAAATAGTCCTTAGAATGAATCATATGATAAACATTTCATTTAAACTAATACATATATATGAATTAAATAAAGATTTTTTTTTTCAATGGGTCATTACAAATTGTACGTTCTGTTTTACTTGAAGAAAGATTTTCAAATGAACAGATTTTTTTTTCAAGTGAAACAAAATGTAAAATCTGTTATGAGCTGTAGATAAAAATCTTATTTTTATATTTTTAATTTTATAACTGCTCTACTTATGGTATTGAGCACTTTTTGAACTGATCCACTTAATACATTTATATGTATACATATGCTTGATATATATTTTACCATTATTTTCTTATACATTATATAAATATAAAGCTCTACAGCTTTAAACATTAAAGACAATTTTCTTTTTTGTGTCACTTCAGTCACTTATTTCTCGATATCTGTTGATGTAATTTATGAAATTTTCTTCAGTGTTTTTGTTTTACATATATTTTGATATTATGGTACTATGTGTAAATTTTCTTTTGTTGGGATCATTAGTTGTTTACCATGTAACTGTTTCAAGGATTTATATATTATATCATCATTATCATCAGTCATCATGTCCGCTGCTGGAAAAAAGGTCTCTCTCAGCTCCCTCCATTCCTACTGCGATTGCGCTACCCTCCACCATGTCTTATGAGCAAATCTTACTATCTCCCTCCATCTTATGTTTGGTCTTCTCTCACTGCATTTGCTATACATTGGGCACCAATTGGTTAACATTTGGACCACCTGTTGTCTTCCTTTTTGCCAAGTGTCCAGCCTATCACCATTTTTGTCATTTGATTACTGGTATGATTTCTTCATTTTGGTCTGCTCCACACTGATCTTTGTTTGTTATTCATAACATTGCTCTTTCCACTGCTCTCTGATTAACATTGGAATATATATCAAATGGAAGCACATACATTGTATTAGTCTATCTGCAATCTCTATCATACCAGGAAGAATCAAGTAGTAGATTTTCTAAGATATATGAAATGTAAGTTTACATACATATATGTATATATGTACTCCTACAAATATAAGTACATTTTTGTATGTATTTCAGAATGGTGTAGATTACAAAGACCTATGAGATTAGTAACCCTGTTACAGCTCTGATTCAGAAAGCCTTTGTATAGTTTGGGTTTTATGCTGAAAGTACAATTGAATTACCATACTCCCACAAATGGCCCAACCGACCAACCAGCCAAAAGGGCTACAGATACTATTTTCTGTGTGTGTCTGTCCGTCTGTCTCTGGGTACTCCTGGTCACATTTATTGGGCTCCAACCTTCAAAATGTCCATAAGTACATCACTGGGCACCACCTGGAAACTTTTTTTGTTTTATCATTTAGGACAAACAATGCCTCTTGTGCTGGTATATTTTAGATAATTTCATATTAAAGATCCAATTTTTCATGTAATTTTTTTAGATAATTAGTTCTAGTACATGTGCAGGGTATGATGATTCATTTATTCAATGTATGGATATTGTTACTATAGTTAAACGACCAAGATTATTGCTGAGCTATTACAATATGATAAACACAACTTTTGTCTTTCTTGATCATATATGTATTTGAAATGTATCTGTAGAGGTCTATAAAGAGTCACGAATAAATATCTATTTTTAGAAACAGTCAACTGAAACTGTCAACGTGGGTTTCTCCAGTTTTCAACTTGGTTTGGCTGGCTGTCAGTGTTGTACATGCCGTTTGCACCAGTGGAGCTAAAGGGCTGAAAATTTGAACATTTACACCTCATTATATCCAGAAAAAATGTTTTTTCACTTTCTGAAAATACCCCATTAAATAGTTTTTTAACGTAAGCTCATGCTAATTTGGTTTGAGTCTGGCTGCATTTATGTTCTAGAGATCACTGCCCAACAAAAGAAATGTTACTTATTCATACCTTTTCCCAATTCTTTGATTGATTACCCAACACGGCATGCTGTCAAAAACAATTGTCACTTGATGTTTTCGATCAAGTGACTAACCAGACTGGTTCTATCCTTTATGTTCACTTCCAACAAATATTCTTTTTACCTGAGAATTGTTTTTGCTTTATAGTAAATTGTTGAGGATGTAACTGTCTTTTAGCTTGTTGTGCAGTAATTCAAATCTTCTTTTCCTTCTCTTCCAGGTGAGTCTCTCTTGATTTCTTCATGAAGCTGACATGAACCAAAGATGAAAAAAAACATCTTCAGGTTATTTTTCTTGAAAAGCTATTTGATTTCTGAGTCTCAAGACCAGGTGAAAGCAAAATGTGAGTAATTTTGCATCTCTTCTGCCGACGGAAAACATCGCTGTTTGTTTTTAACTCCTTTGTTTTATAAAAATGCACCATACATTGCACTCAGGATACTAATCCTTGTAGCTAAACCTATCAGAGACTTTCTAGGTGGGTGGGTGGGGGGGGGAGTAATGGAGGGAAGGTGAACCTTTGGCTGTGTTATTGAACATAATTACAGAGATCAGTCTCCTCCTTAGAAAATTGCCACAGCAGGCTCTGGCTGATCCCACCAGCTATATTACCAATAGTCAAGGGTAGAGATGGATTCATGCCTCTCCCTAGGGCATTAGTGTGGAGTGACCATGAATTGTTCCAACTGTCTGTGCCGTTACCCCCATGACCAATGCCAGATTTGAAAATGATATTTTGAAAAGGGAAAAAAGTTAAGAAATTTGGATTTAGTTTTTATGAGGCTGACAACAATTAGAATTCAAACATTTTCTTCATATAATTCCTTGGAAACAAATTTCTTGAAAACCTCAAATTGTAAGTCATAGATTATTTTGAATCACCATGAGAACAAGTCTGTTATGTTGTTCTTAAACATCGCAAATTGTCATATGATATATATGTATACAGAATTGTTTTTTTTTTACACACACATATAAATGTATATATATGAAAGTGCAGTGAGAGGAGGGGTCAGGACTAAAATTATCTATAGCCACACTGGTTGGAGATTATTTTACATGGAAAAACTTGAATATTTTGAAAGATTTTGTGTTCATAGTTGTATTCTGTGAGCTGAAAAATACAACTATGGACAAAAAACCTATTTACTGAATATCCAAGTTATTCGATATGAAATATTTACCAACCAGTGTGGCTTTTCCTTGCTTCTCCCTCATCTCTTAGGCGCACACACACACACATATATATGTGTGTGTGTGTTTGATATTTATATAATTGAACCTTTTTTAAATAAATGATTTAGAGCATGTTGTTTGATTCAGCATTCACAAATAAATCAATTTTTCACTGAATCTTTGGAGTCTCCCAGCTGGTAGGGCCAATGGGCTGTAGCCCCAAAAGAGCCTATATCTTACACTTATCAATAGTATTGAATACTTGTTCAGTCATTGGTTGGAGTTGGAGTGGCTATATTTTTTAGTCTTTCCATCAACATTTCACTCGGTACAATTCTTATTAGAACATCTTTTCCTCTTTAAGAATCTATGACTAAATTACTTCTTTTGACTATTCTCTTCACAACTCCGCAATACTACCTCAAAGCAGCTTCTCTCTAAGGCACACATAACACTCAACTCAGGAATAAATGCTTAGGAGAGACTATTTAATCTCCTAAATATTAATTTTTGGCCAGAATATTCTTCGCAAATGAAAAGTTGTCAGCTACTTATTCATGATTGATGAGAGAATTAAATGAAAGCAGATGAATCGATAACCTCCTTCCAAGACACGAAATATTGACTAATAGTTTGTTTTTTTAGTCAGTTTCTGACTATTTTACAGCTTTTCTCAGTTGATATTTGTTGAACAAAGTCAACTTTAGCACAAAGCCGCATTTATGGAGAAGATAATGAGAAACAAATTCACTAGCAGTGGCTTAAACAACGAATGCAGTAAACCCTTGCCCTATGGCTAGTACTTCAGTCTCTCTCTGCAACAAAGGCACCATAAAAATTGAGGAAAGCAGGACAGCTGTCCCCCCACCTTCTGGGTATAGGGTCAGCTGGGGTAGCTGTGTGCTTTCTATATAAATGCGACAGAGCTGAAATATGAAACCTTACCAAGAGACAAACCCGCAAACTGAGAAGCATGCTCAACCTTACATGGAGAGATCACAAGACAACACAGTATATTAGGAAGAGTACGGGAGGCCGAGACATCAGAGAATCTACAAGAAAACTTAAATGGCTATGGGCTGATCATGTTACAAGAATGGCAGACAATCGATGGACATCATAACTCACAACATGGATCCTCAGAGACCAGATGCGCAACCAAAGTCGGCAGAATACTAGATTTTGAGATGAACTCAACAAATTCAGAAAGTACCGGCTCTGCGACGCCCTTGATAGAGAAGTTTGGCAAATCCTGGGGAAGGTCCCAGTTCAACGACGGACGATAAGACTGATGATGTTGATTATCTACCACATTGTGATAATTGAATATCTTCTTTGAAAGTTCAATGTAAGGGCACTACCATAGTTTTGTGGTCAAGCCTTTCAGGGTCTTCAATTCAAGATCAAAGTGTAGCAATAGTTTCCCCATTTCTAATTTTAAATAGTTGTAATAGCTTTGTGAATTCTAAGGGGTCAGTAGCTCCCAGGTTTGGAATTTCCCCTTGCTCTTTTGTCATAACCTTGCAATTTCACAATAGAAATAAATGTAGTCAAATGCCCTTTCTGACAAGCAGCACCTCCCTGATCCGAATTGCTCCTGGCACCCATGCTCCCCATAAACACTCCTCTCAAGTCTTTCTTTCCACTTGACATGTATGTGACTTCTATTCATGAAACTCACAATAGATATTCTCGTTTATACCATCAATTTATAACTGTCTGCTAATTACCCAAATCAATATGGTTCGCTGAAATCAAAGGGTCACCGTAATTCTCAAGACATGCATTTTTACAGATTATTAGGATGTTCAGAAAATAATTAAGTATTTCATGGCTATAAATCAAGCCAACCAACGGAAGTTGGATCAAAGTTGAACAGTACGAAACGTCTGGATTTAGTTTATCTTATCTATCCGGCAGTGTTTCATTTATCATCAACATCATCATCAGTCTTTCATCACTCGTCTTTGGACTTAGACCTTCCCTGGGATTTACCAGACCTCATTATCACGGGCGTCGCAGAGCCAATACTTTCTGAACTTGTCAAGTTCGTCTCTCCATCATGTATTCTGCTGGCTTTGGCTATGCATGTGATCTCTAGGGATCCATGTTGTGGGTTGTAATGTCCATCAGTGTCGTTTGTTGTGTTTAGGAAAGTTTAACCATGTGGGGTAGAGAGATTTTACAGAGAATTAAAAAAAAAGGTGTCTGATATTTTTCAACAAGGAATAAAAAATTTGCCCTCCCGTTGGGCTGCTGTCATTGATAATGATGGTGATTACATTATTGATAAATAGTTTTTAATTAATTTTCACTGGAATTTGTTTTTATCTCTTTTTCTGGACACGAAAATTCCTGATTAATTTCCAAACACTAAAATGTGTAATTACATTCCCAGTACAAAAATACATAATTACTTTTGGAACACGACAATGCGTAATGACTTTCGGAACACAACAATGCGTAATGACTTTCGGAACACAAAAATATGTGATGACTTTCCACTACTTCTACCTAGGACAGCGAGTCTCCACGAAGCCATCACAAGAAGAAATCAAGCCATGAATCACACTGGGTTGGCAAGCTTTCAGTAGTCCTAGAAAATCCTACTAGTCCTAAAAAGAGGGTTAAGCAACCAATGTATCCTACCAATAGTCACATATGGAGCAGAAATGTGGAACCTAACCAAAAGACGGACCCACAAACTAAGAACCATGCAACATGCACATGAGGGAATCATGCTCAACCTCTCATGGAGAGATCATAAGACTGCAAAGTATATCAGGGAAGAGACAGGAGTCTGAGATATCATAGAAACTATTTGAAAATTCAAATGGTAATGACCTAGTCATATTGCGAGAATGTCAGACAACCACTGGACATAACAACTCACAACGTGGATCCCCAGAGGTCTGCAGCAAGGCTGTGGCCAAGAGAAAGCAAGATGGCGTGACAAGCTAGATGAATTCAGAAAGTAGTGGTTCCACAATGCCCATGATAGAGAGGTCCGGCAAATCTTGGGGAAGGTCCATGTCCAACGACAGACGCTGACTGATGCTGATACTCAAAGATTATTATGATGAAAATCAAAAAAATCAATCCACACAGGAAAAACTTCCAACCTCTTATCTTTTCATTAGTTTCCGATTCATTGCATAGAATTTCTGCTTCTTCCAGTGGTTAATGTATAAAGGCTTGGCACTTAACATACATTCTGTATTATTCTCTAACAGGAGTATAATACTAAAACCAACTCCCAAAGTCTTCATACCTTTGAGCTTTCAACAACTAAAAACTTGAAGTAAAAAAAAGAGAAGAAATAGAAAGTGCAACTTATAAAGAATTATACTTCTTTTGCAACTAGCTTTATATTTTATGACTTACTTGGCATTTCTGATTCAACGTCTGCCGCGATCCTAAATGCATTGAGACATCGAGCACTTAATGCATTTTCAACTTTGATCTCCCATAGAATTATCTTGCTGAACTGGCTCCCAAAGTTTCCTTTGCCTGGCGCTGTTGACCTCCAGGTGTTGAGCTCATGCTTTGGTCTCTTTCACTAATGGGATTTTCATCTCGGATTCAATACAAAGTGATGTGTAGCCTGTTTCTTCCTTCTGATTTTCCTTCAAACAAGGTAGGAGAACAGAAAAGTTATAGGTGATTCTATTCTGAATAGATAACCTTGATCTATTTTAGGTGCAATGAGTAAATATGTTTACGCTGCTAAAAGAGAGAAAGGAATGTTTTTCCTGATTTTTAGAGAACGTCAACCAAAACTGTCACCATAGGTTTCTTCGGTTTCTTAGTTGGTCCAGCTGCCAGGCTGGCTATGTACAGCAGGTAGGGACCGCATTGATAGAGTCAGAGGGATGGATATTTCAATATTTACTCCTTATCATGTCAAGAAAAAAAAAACATTTTGTTTTGTTTTCTTTAACCACTTTGTTAAATAGGTTTTTTATGGGAGAAGTTCAATTTGAAATGTAAATTTATTCTAAATTTGTCCCTACGCAGTGCTGCATTCAGACTCTTTTGTGATCCTTATAGTTCCCCCACTTTCCCCAATTTTCTAATTGATCACCTCAATACATGGCATACTGCCAAAAGACATTGCCCAGGTGACTGTTTCTATTGAGGGACTAACCAGACCTGTTTTTATAACTTTCACTTTCACAAATTCTCAACCAAGGAATGAAGAACTCTTTTATATTTTCACTTTAGCTTTCGCACAGAGTATTGGCAACATCTTTGCTTTGTTAATATTTTTTCATCTTTAAATTGTGAGCAGGGAGAACTTTGCCAATATTTTGCTCTTTATCTAAAATCTACTGGAAATTAAGTTGGCGAGCGTTAGATAACTTTAAATGCTTTGGGATTCCTTATTTCATCTCGCATTTTCTCATTGCCAAAATGTTTGCTACGGGCTGAAATAGTTTTTGGGGGGAGTCTTATATGTCAGCACCAGTTTCAATGCAATATTCTCTGTCGTACTTTCTTTTTTTTTTCTCTCTTTTTACCTATTCTATAACTTCTAGCAATTAATTACTCATCTCCTTCTCTGTCTGTCTCTCAATTTCCTTCACTCTCTCTTTCCCTTCACTCTCTCTCACTATCATCTCCTACACTCTCACTCTCATTTTTCTCTCTCTCTCCTTTCCAGATTCTTATGTTTATCTCTTTCACACTCTCTCTCACATCTCCTTCATTTTTTCTCATTTCTCATCTCTTTCTCTCATCTCATCTCCTCCCCACTTTCTCTCTCTCATTTCCTTTCTGACTCTCATCTCTTTCTTTCTCTCTCCCATTTCCTTTTCTCTCTCCCATTTCCTTTTCTCTCTCCCATTTCCTTTTCTCTCTCCCATTTCCTTTTCTCTCTCCCATCTCCTTTTCTCTCTCCCGTCTCCTTTTCTCTCTCCCATCTCCTTTTCTCTCTCCCGTCTCCTTTTCTCTCTCCCATCTCCTTTTCTCTCTCCCATCTCCTTTTCTCTCTCCCATCTCCTTTTCTCTCTCCCATCTCCTTTTCTTTCTCTCCCTCTCCCATCTCGTTCTTTCTCTCTCTCCCTCTCCCATCTCGTTCTTTCTCTCTCTCCCTCTCCCATCTCGTTCTTTCTCTCTCTCCCTCTCCCATCTCGTTCTTTCTCTCTCTCCCTCTCCCATCTCGTTCTTTCTCTCTCTCCCTCTCCCATCTCGTTCTTTCTCTCTGTCCCTCTCCCATCTCGTTCTTTCTCTCTCTCCCTCTCCCATCTCCTTCTTTCTCTCTCTCCCTCTCCCATCTCCTTCTTTCTCTCTCTCCCTCTCCCATCTCCTTCTTTCTCTCTCTCCCTCTCCCATCTCCTTCTTTCTCTCTCTCCCATCTCCTTCTTTCTCTCTCTCCCATCTCGTTCTTTCTCTCTCTCCCTCTCCCATCTCCTTCTTTCTCTCTCTCCCTCTCCCATCTCCTTCTTTCTCTCTCTCCCTCTCCCATCTCCTTCTTTCTCTCTTTCTTCCGTTTCCTCCTCTCTTTCTCCAATCTTTTTCTTTCTCTAATCCCCCTTCTTTTCTTTCCCAACTCTCATTTAATCTTTCTCCCCAATCTCTTTCTTGCATTACACACATACACACACTCTTTCTAAATGACTATTCTTTTCTTTCTGCTGTGTTTACTTGGACTTTTTTTTAACCATATCTATTTTAACCTCTCTCTCTCTCTCTCTGTTATTTATTTCTTTTTTTCTAGGTATTTTCCACTCTCTCTATCCTTCATTTCTTTCCTCCTCTATTCCTTTGTCACATTCTCCCCATTCATCTTTCTTTACTTTCGTCTCATATTTAATTTAGTAGTTTAATTTCTACAATAAAATCTGGATTAGATTTCTTTTTTTATCTCAGACATGTTTCTTCTCCTCTTTCTCTCTATCCCAATCTTTTTATTTACTCAATTCGATCATTTCCCCAGTTCAGGTTGATGATATACACATCATCTATTGGGCATACTTTCAAAAAAACAACCAGTTGATCGAAATAATCAAAGTTATTTTGTCTTTCTCACAAGCAAATGCGTTTGCCATTTAACTATTTGAAATTTTCTAGTTGGACCTAATACCAACAGATATCACATCTGCACATGTCTTTAAAAAAACAATTGTAGTCTCTACGTAAACAAAATAATTGAATAACTACCATTATAAAGTACAATAACATCGAGGAAAAGATCCATTGGCAAAAATACTGTGAAATGAGAAGAAAATGGTGTTGCTGGAGCCTATAAGTTAATGGATTTCTTCAAACTTGGTCATATTTTTCTTCTTTTTATTACAATGGTTGAAGTAGATTAATACATGATACTTGAATAAATGTTGTTTGAAATTCTGGTATGGACTATTGTTATTATACCAGAATAAGTTCAAACTAATAATCACGTACTTGTTTGTTTCAACACAAGATTCACGCTGAGGCATTCTTCAACCTTTCTCAGATATATATATTTCATCTGGTAGGACTGGGGTCATATTTTAGTTTGTTCTAGATCCTTCACTTAATGCACCAGCCACTGAGGTTCTCAACTGTGGTAACTTCAACCCAAAATGAGTGATATTCTCTTTTTTCTATTTGAACATGTTTAGCAATGCTGAGCTCTGGGCAGAATTTATAAGCAGTGACCCTAATATCCTATAGCGTGAATTGGACCATATATTGCATCCTTCTAAGGAACTACTAATCATTCTAAATAATATTGGAACTTGCAAAAAGGAAGACAAGCATGGAGAATATTCTAGGACTATTATAAGCCTGCCGTATATAAGAGGAGTGGCCCGAAATATCCAAGTAGTTTGTACCCGATATTGCATCCGGGGTGATTTTCCACAGCACTTCTATGCGCAATTTCCTCACAGAACTAAATCTCTAGGTGCAATAAATATGATCAAAAACTCTGTGTAATATCTCATGCAGTTATGGTTATAAATGAAAAGTCTCCTCTCAATTTTGACTCCTAAAAGTGAAGAAAAGTTCCTGCTTGATTACTTAATGGATAATTTTTCTCAAACTAATTAGCTCCTTACGGCAATTCTCAAATACAAAAAATACGTAATTGATCTATAATATAAATAATCATTGGTGAATGAGCCAGAGTACAACTGCCTCTCCAAATCTGGGCAAAATAGAGAAAATTCCAGTTAAGTCAGTGTAATTCAGGCTAAACCATACGAATTTTCTAGCAAATCAAGCTTGCTGCCCCCTTAACCAAAGAGTTCCCATGTGTCTCCTTAGATGATATAATACAATGAAAGGTTTTAAATCCACATCTTCATTTCTTGCTCTTAATTTCAACTTCTTAATAATTAATACGTAGAGATGATGTATTAGTTAGCTGTTAGTTAAATAGATAAAAATCAAAATTCTTAAAAGCCATCTGATAGGTCACATAGAAGGAATATGAAAAGACTCTGCATAACTCTAAAAGAAATAATATTGCACCATATACATTGTATCTGATAAACAGAGAGATTCAATTTTATGTAAATTGATAACATTATCAAAGCTTCGAGGGATATATAGCAGGAAACTTAGAAAACTGATAAATACAGCTATGTTAGAATTTTATATGCAAGTGCCAAGTCTCCTGGGAAGTCTGCTTGTGTGCCCACAAATGTAATTAATGTGATCTTGGGGTACATTAAGAAGTCTGTTCACTTCATGGTATAGAAATAAAAAAAAAAATGAAATCTGTCTGGTTAGTCAATCAATAGAAAATATGTGATCAATGCCATGTTGGGAATGATCAATGAAAAAAAAAGTGGCGATCAATGAATAAGTCAATTCTCTCCCCTTTAGTTGGGTAGTGAGCACTAAAGAAGTCTTGATTTTCAAAAAACAAGCTTGAATCATGCCGGACCTGAACTAAGGGACCAATTCAGCAAAAACTACATTGCAAATTGACCAACCCACTAAAAAGCTATTTAGCGCCAGAATTATCAAAAAAAACAAAAAATGTAGTTCTTTCTAAACATAATATGGAGTGAATGTCTAAATTTTCAACCCTCTAGCTCCACCAGTACAGTCTTTACGTATGATAAATGTAGAAATAGCCAGCTAGCAAGCTAGACCAAGATAAAAACTAAAGATATCTGTGTTGACAGATCCAGTTGATGGTTTCTAAAAATGTATAAAACTTTTTTTTTCTCATTTTTGTACTAATTAAAAAGAATGAAATTATTCAACTTCTTGATTGATTCAATTGTTTTGGGCATTTAGATGGCTGTTCGATAAAGAGAATAGCTTGCAGATCATATTCAGCTATAATATATTTATACTAGCATGGAATCCCAGCGTCACCCCAGGGAAAATTAAAATCAAATTTGACACGAGAAAAGGAATAATGCTAAACCGCACACAGTGGTGGGTTGGTGTATGTATGCACACCTAAAATGTGTGAGAAGTTATTTTATCCCTTGGGTATTCAGGGAATCCCTGCCAATTTATCATAATTTAATTTATGTATTTGAATGTTAAAATTTAGGATCTTTCAGTGACCGAATGTTCAAATTTTCCATTTCCAGTGGCAGGCGTTGGAATTTAACACCATCCAGTGCCTAGGGTACAGAATTTAGCATCTTCCAGGGCCCAGGCTATGGAATATAGAAACATCCATTTCCAAGGTGTCGGAATTTAGCATATTCAAATGTCCAGGCATGAGAGTTTAGCATCTTCCTGTGCCTAAGCATTGGAATTTATCATCATCCAGTATCCAGGCAGTGCCTGGTTGTCGGAATTTAGTATCTTCCAGGGTCCAAGCATTTGAATTTAGCCTCTTCTTGTAAACTGGACATATACATAAATATACAAACATTTTATTTATCTATATATTTATCTATCTATCTATATATATATATATATATATATATATATATTGATTATGGTAATTCTGACAAAATTAAATGACAATATCGGAATACCTAAGAACGAATGATTCTTTATCTGCTACATTTCAATCCTTTACAGATTATTCTGAAGAATGAGGTGTCGACAAAAAAAAATGGTATAAGTAAGATTTGCGACTTGTGGAGAGGTAGGGATGGTAGTTAATTTGAGTGCATAGCTGTGTACATCTAAGGAAACTGACATCCACGGGTCATAACTTACACATCACCAAACGGTTCACAAAGCAGGATATACCTAGCTATACACTCAAATTAACTATCATTCCTAACTTGCCACAACACTTAAGTCTTGAAAAATCTGTTAAAAACTGAAATTTTGAAAATAAAGAATCATTTGTTCTCAAGTCTTCTGATATTGTCATTTCATCTTCATATCTATGTATTCATGCATACATATGTTTAAATTTTTCATATATATATACATATGTATAACATTAAATTGGGCAGATTATGTTTGACCAAATGTGATAATTGTAGAGACATTATTTCAGGTGAACATATTTTGTCTGACACTGGCATTAACCAAGTAGTTAATCAAACTGCCAACCACATAAATAAATAAATAAAGAAATGAATGCTGAATTGGACTCAAATAATAAGGGCGCTATTTCGAGTTCCTCCTTGCCAAGAGTGTTGTTAGCACAGCCAGTAGAGCAGAGTTGCATCCTGGTGGACGCAAGTTCAAGTCTAGCACGGTACTCATTTTCTCATTCATTCATGTGGTTGGCTATTTGATCTACTATTCAGTTGATTCTGGTGCTGGATGAAATATGTTTCCTAAAATAATGTCTCTACAATCATACATCCAGTTTTTACGTTCATCCAAAAATATAGGATTCTGAGTGGCAGGCTTTCAAACATCTGTCCCATAATTGCTGTTACATTTGCTCCAAGAAATGTACATCCAATGGAACAACTATTATGGGACAGAATGCAAAAAAGGAAAAAAAGGTAGGTATTACCCTGGCGGGAACACGGATCTGGATTATATTTATTCATGCATTATTCTCGGATGCATCTGAGATACGTTTATTATATCAGGTTCGCATCCTTTCGTCAATTAAAAGATTCTCTAAGTGTTTCACAATATGTTAATAGAACTAAAATTATTTGATACGAGACATAATTCTTACTGTCCCAATTTGAATGTGTGTAGACATAGGAATGGGTCAAAAGCCGTTCACCACGGGAATAGATTCATTCAGTTTGATTTTGGTTCTTAATTGTCTGTTACTGATTTCGGCTTCATGTTTGAACTTCACTGACAAAGTAGTGTACAAGCCAAAATTATTGCCAATGTCTCAACCAGATAGGTCAAAAGTCATGAATCATCAGGATAAATATATTTCAATACATATTCAAAATGGCCATCATCTATTCTGGACTATCAGTTATCGAGTGTAGGTCAGATATCATTTGAATATATTTCAGTATCTCATGGAAGAGCTTATCAGTTAATTAACATCAAATAAGGACAAACTCAAGCTTCAAGAACAAGGAAATCCCACTAGTTTTATAAAGGAGTGTCTATGACCAATGTATTCCTCCCGATAGTCACCTATGGAGCTGAAACATTGAAGCAAACTAGGAGACTAACACTCTGACTGAGAACCATGCAATGTGCACAGGAAAGAATCATGCACAGCATAACAAGGAGAGATCACAATACAGCACAATATATTAGAGGATGAGACATGCACTCATCAACCTTCACATATATATACATACTCATGTGGGTTAACATATGCATGGCACACAAACAGAAGTGAGTGTAAAATATTATTTTATCACAGTTCTTATATATATATATATATATATATATATATATATATATATATATATATAAAGCACTTTGTACAGTTTTGTCATCTTCAGAAGGGGAAATGGTAAATGAAAGCATCGGTCATGGTGAATCCAATTGAAAGTATTTTTGTCTACCTCTCTTCAATTGATCTATCATATTCCATCTGTCAGTGGGGCTTCAACTGACTGTTCTTTTATCACTTGGGCCTCTCCTATATATATATATATATATATATATATATATATAATATATATATATATATATATTCTAGAAAGCTTTACAGCTTCAAACATTTAAACTTTTTCAAAATCTTTTTGTGTCACTTCAGTCACTTATTTCCCAATATCTGTTGATGTAATTTTCTTCAGTATTTTTTTAAATGTTTTACGCATACTTTTTCATTATGGTAATATGTGTGAATTCTCTCTTATTGAGATCATCAGTTGTTTATCATATAACCATATCAGGGATTTGAAAAACAAAACAGTTATATTAACATTGCATCCAGTAGTGTTGATCATACATCACCTTCCTTTTAAATGTGATTTTGATGTATAGCTCATGTCAAACATGTGGTTTATTCAATATGGGGAATTATCATTATGTATTGTATATGGATGTTATTTTATACAACAAAGCATTTGATTTCTGAGATAGCACTTACTTATGTAGGTTATCCAAAAAACCTATTTAGCAATGAGGGATCAGTAAATATAACGACAGACATGACCTGCTGTTTTTATCACTTCTAATATATATATATATATATATATATATATATATATATAGTTACAAAAAATGTCTATTAGCAGTGATCAGTGCCAAAAGAGCTTCAACTAAGTATTTGTTGTGGGTGTCAAATACTTATGCAAAAGTCATTATTATGAAATATTGATAATTATGGAAATGAAATAATAAAATTAATTCTCTCTTATTTATTATCTATTCACGTAGTAAACTGTTCTAATAATGTTAATTGTGTAGATAAATGTCATCAAATCATATTTCGGAATAAATAAATGGAAAAAATAAGGAAAATAATCTAGGGGTCGCATACTTTTGCGTAAAAGTTTATATGCATTTGATCATATATGGATGCAAGTTTGCAATTATTTATGACTGCAAGCCTGTAGATGTATATACTACCATCCCCAAAGCATAAAAATATGTCCTCTGCTCAGTTTCCATTTCAAAGATAAAGTATCAATGTGATAATGTATTTATGTGTATGTACATGTGAGTGTTTGTGTTTAGATGAAAAGAAAATGAAATCACAACTCCTCCATCCTTTTGGATGCATGCATCTATTGCACTGACAGCTGTCACTGACTAACTGACCGACAAATCGACATAACAAATACCTCACACCATTTCCATGAAGCATTTCCAGCAAACTCCTTTGATAAATCTAATCTCACTTAAGTCCTAAGTTCTATGTATCTGATGTCACTCAAGATTCATTTTGAAATCTTACATTTTCAAGTTCTCTTTGAATATGCTCATTTTTATAGTCATTCACATACATATGTACATTAATTCAAAAATAATATAAAGTCCATACAAGTATAATACATGTAATAGTACTTGAAGATATGCTCATAAAAGTCTTTACTTTATCATATACAAGTTTATTTTTGTACTTTGTTATGAATTTATATAAGTGTTTGTTTGATGTATGGATGTGAGATGATCTGACAGAATGATTGATGAAAATGACAATTGGGAGGTGGAGAGGAAAATTTGTGAGGAAAGCAGCCATAATCTCAAAATATTCATTGTTACAAGTGCATGTTTCAATACATTTTGATGGTTGCCAGCCATCTTTTTCAGAGAAACTTACAGCGATGCAGAGAAAACTATGCTGTTTATATGTTTGAGATTGAGGAGAGAAATGGGGATATTCCTGCACATGGGTCATTTCTCACCTGCACAGATACAAATACTCCCTCTTCCACTCCTACTTAACATTTCTTTCCTAGACCTCAAACACGTAAACAGCATACAATTTTCTACACACTCTGTGTGTATCTATTGAATTATCATAACCCCCAACAAACCAGCCAAGTTGGCAATAGATTCTTCTCTCTTTGGTCATTTGTTTCTATGTCTGTCTGCACATATTCCTGGTCACATTTTGGGGTGACAACTTTGAAAATTTGCACAAATACTCAGCACCATCTAGGAACAGATTTTTTTTTGTTTCTGTTTTTTTTCTCTTTAGAAAAGTGCTCTTTTAGGTCTCTGAGGTCTTTTAGGACCAAAAATGCCCAAATCTTCTTCTGGTATTTTCTAGATAATTGCAGCTAAAAGATCAATTTTTTTATAGATGATTTAAAAAAAAACTTTTTTTTTCGATAATTAGTTTTTGTATGTGTGCAGGCCATGATGATTCATTATGCAAGATATAGATATCTCTATCAATCAATTTATCTATCTATCTATCTGTCTATATATATATATATATATAGGTTTTTAATACCCTCTTATATGTATATATATATATATATATATATATATATATAAGAGGGTATTAAAAACCTAATGAGTAATTCAATAAAACCATTCCCACCTGGAGATCATAAAATTATAAAACAAATTTGTTGTAGGTTTCCTTTAGTATATAATTCTACTCACACACACACACACACACACCCATATATATATGTATACCTTGATGAGTGAATTTGTAAAAGTGGACAGTTTTGCAGACAGCTTTCATCCAATAAACACAAGTATTCTTTTTTCTTAACTCTGTTCTTTACTCTAAGTTTGAATTAATCCTCTGTCTCTACAAATATCGTATTGACCAGCTTTAAAAAGATCTGTGTGCATTCAACCTACCAGTCAGCAAGTTCGTAAATTTTATTCATATTTATTTACACGTCTCTATAGTTTGCTCTTATTTCTCTTTCTTGTTTCTTTATATTCGAATCACTATAGCCCCAAAAAATGGCCCGGCCAACCAGCCATGTAGGCTATAGATTCTTCTCTCTTTGCGTGTCTCAGTCTATCTACCTACTTATCCATCTAGATATTTTTTTTGATTTATTATTATTCAGGTATAGTGAGGTAATTTGAGTCACTTTTGAAGTAATATAATTATGTTAAAATGAACTTTTTGAAATTTACTGGACATAATAGATTTCTATTCTTATTAATGTTTCTTGTTTTATACGATTGTCACAAAGTCTAACATCTAATAAAGTAGTATAGAATAGTATGAAGCTACAGGGCTGAAAATTTAAACATTTACTCCTTATTATGTCTGAAAGAACATTTTTTGAACCCCCTCTCTCTAGATAGGTTTATAGTGGCGGATTCAATCTGCAATGTAAGTTTATGCTAAATTGATTCCCTAGTTTGTATCCACTTGCTTTCTGACGAAAAGTGATAGAATTAACCTATTCATCAATGATCCACTTTTCCTATTTTTCTGATTGATTACCCCTAACATGGCATACTGCCAAAACACATTGGATGCCTGACAGTTTCTATTAGGTAACTAACCAGACTTGTCCTTTTATTTACAAGAAAAAATTCTACAGATACAAACATTCTGCTCAAATAAAGAAATAGTAGTAATTTCTTTAGTCGAGATGAAGCGAATAATTAGAAAGATGATATTTTGGAGAACGGATAAGTTAAAGTGCTTCTGTAAGAAAGTGTTCAACTAGTTTTGAGAGGTGACTACCAATCCTTTATCCAATTTTTAGTGGCTCCGTGCCAAATTCCCAATACATGTAAGTAAATATCATTGCAGCTTTTCACGCATTGTTTCTATCTATCTATTCATCTATCTTTACTGAGTTTTTTTTTTTACGTGCAACTTGAGGGAAAAAATTTCACTTCTAATTTCTTCTTTTCGTCCTGTTTTTTCTCTCGCATTATCTGCTAAGCTGATTTGTGATCATGAAAAATTTTATTGGGAACCATTTTTTTCTTCTTTTCATTTATGAATACTACTGAACTCAGTAAACTTCTCGGGTTATTCTCCTGGGCGAATGTCCGTATTTATTATTTATGGCTATTTTCTCTCTTTCCTACTTTCTCTAGGCTTAAATTGGAGGTCTGGAACATTGTCTTGGAAGCTTCAGTTCATATTACCAATCAAATGATACTCTTTCATTTCAGTCATGTTCTAGAAATGGTGAGTTAATTCTGAATCAAAAGAATAGTCCTCATTTCTAAGTTTGCAATTCAAAATCTCTAATGGTGGATTAGTACCACCAATCACAGTCAATTAGATTTATTAGAAATATAATACCATATTAGAAACCTTCAACCAAAACGGTGAACATAGGTTTCTTCAGTTTTTAAATTCATTTGGTTGGTCGGCTGGCTATGTATGTATATATTACTCATACAGGCTAAAAATTTAAACATTTACTCCTTATTGTTTATAGAAAAAACATTTTTATGTTTTTTCAAAATTCAGCCCTCAGAGAGGCATTTAGGGGGGATTTACAATGTACATTCATGCTAAAATGGTTCCTTAGATTGTGTTCAGCAGCATTCATGCTTGTTTTTTGAAAATCCTAACTTTTTTAGTTTGACTATCCTGCAAGAGCTGAGAGAAATAACTGATTCATTGATCACCCATTTCAAATTTGATTTTTTGATCTCTCCAAACACAGCATGCAGATGAAAGATGTTGGCTACACAAGAGTTTCTCTAGAAATTGCTTTTTGTTAATTATCAAAACATTTTTATGAACCTTGCCCAGCAGTTTTTTGGCTATCGTTACAAGACTCTGAATTAAAGGATTTTCAAGCATCATAAAGAATAAAAGAGCGTAACTTTATCAACACTTTGTGCTATTGTATCGTAGAGCATTTTACAGATTTCAAAAAGAGGCAGCCTAGTTATGCCTCACTGGCAACCCGGAATTTAGATGAAAACGTATTTTGAATCACTGTAACCCCAGAAATAATCAGACCAACTAATTAGCCAAAAGTTGGTTACAGATTCTTCTCTCTATACTCGTCAGTTTGGGTGTGTCTCCGAACACTCTTGGTCATATTTTGGGGGCTAAAACCTTTAAATTTTGCATGAATTCATCACTGAGCATCATCTAAAAGGGTATTTTGGGTTCTTTTTTTTTTTTTTTTTTTGGTGGGGGAGGTCCCCATGGTCATTTATGACCAACAATGCCCAAACCCTGTGCTGTTTTTTAATGACAATTTTTTCATTAAAAGATTGTGTTTTTTTAGATAATTAGTTCTGGTACGTGTGCAGGCCTTGATGATTGATTTATACAAGATACAAATGTATCTTTTATGATTTTACAAGTTGAATTAGATTTATAGTAATATTGAATCATCAAGTTATCATTTTAAAGTATTTTATGATCCCGAGTAGATTTTCTTGATTATGGTTAATCCAATATTCAAGCACATTTGTACCATTTTCTATTAGTATCACTAGCTCCCTCTTCATTTTTCTTTATCTTATAAGAAAAACTGTGAGAATACTCAACTAATTCACTGATTTATCTTACATAAATTCCTAATATACATATCATTTCCTTTTCATAATTTCTAGTAACATGAAGTGGTAATATAATTCAACAAATAATTATTTTTCTTTAAAGCAAAAGAAGAATTCTTACTTGTTACTCTCTTGACTGCTGCACACAGCTGACTCACCCCTTTGCTCAATCACACCAGTAATTTCATTGTTATTTCATCTGAAGCTCACTGCCTCCAAAATACAATCGTTATAACTTTTTATTCACAACGACGGTCGCTTACCCTATGTATAATATCTGATGCACTGATTACAGGATCTCCAATCTTTTTGAAACTGGAACTTTTTTCCATGTGAAACTCCCAGAGCTATCAGCTGTCGTAATGAACAATCGAACTCAGAAAAGGGTTGACCTTGATGCAAGAGGAGGATGCAAGATCATAAGGCCCTTTTTTTTTTTTTTAACACTAGCAAAAACTTTTTGAAGGAAGAACTCTTACTTTCTTTTTCAGTTTATCTGTACTCAGTTGCAATTAGTAATTTTTATCCAGTGGCTGACTGGGCTGGAAAATTTCTAACGAGAAAACGTGTGAAAGGGCCCACCTCATCCCGAAACTAAGTACAGGAATCTAACCTACATAGTGGTTTTGAGTAAGCAAATAAAATACTCTATATCTTTGATATTTCATCAAATAATCTTAAATGATATAGTTCCTATATAAATAAAAATTTTAATCATAAGGCAAATCGAGCATATCAACTAATAAATATTCTAGCAAAGAAGGGGCCTACTGGAAGATTCCCCAATATCCTAGTGGGTCAGTCTATCACTGTCTTTATCATAAATTTGTTGTCTTTTATTCAAATTTTTCTTACCACTATGTTCTTTTGTTACTCTTAGTAAACTAGGTACAATTGTAGTCTTTATAAGTCTGTCTTGTTATTTGAGGTAAGACTATTACACCTGTCGAGAAAAGACTTGGTTACAGTTCACTAATATCTTTAACTTGTTCTCCTGCCAATGCTATAATGTAATTGATCATAAATTTACAAACTAATAATATTGTCAGATTCCTTCACCGTGCAAACAAGCCATCAAATATTTCCCAGCCAATATTTATGCTTGGTGTAAAATATATAGACTGGTGCTATTGAAATTCAAGCCATAACAGTGTACCCTTACTGAAAACTTCCTGGCTTGGGTTCCAGCAAATTCTATGCTCTTTCTCTTCTCTCCTGCCCAGTGGAGTTGGCATTGATTTTATGCCTGCCGCATTTCATCTGCCGCACACTGTTCAGAAAATAGCAATCAAGCACCGATGGAAATATTGCATGACACTGAAATAGAGAGTGTCAAAAGACAATCAGTAGAGAAAAAAAGAATCCAAAAAAAGAAAAGAAAACCATCAGAAAAAGACTTGGTTCTCTACTCTCTGTAACATCCTTTCCTGCGTACATGCAACATTTCGCAGTCAGTTTTTTTTGTCCATTTATATCTGTGTAGGGATGTAATAACATGTTTAATGTATAATTTCAAAGATGGTGGATAGAGATGCTTGTCCATCTTGAATTTACAAACATTGATTGGCTCTCCTTATGTGACTTGGGTTTTTTTTTTTTTTCTTTTATTTCTTTTCCGTTCTGGGCCTATTTCATTGGATGGACCAAGAAAAAGGAAACAAAAAAACCCATCTATTTAGCAGAAAGAATCTGATTTTTTTTTTTTTTGAATTCGTTTAGCTCTTATTTTTTTTTTTGTCTTTGTGTTCAGTTTTAGTATAAAAACAGCTTGTTTAGTTCAGATCTATGATAGATGACTGACCCAAGGTGGAAAGGAATATGATTAGAACACTTCCTGAACTTTTCTTTAACATGTTTATAAAATGAACGAATAAGTTAGGTACGAGAAACTGTCAACCAAAATTGTCAATATAGGTTTCTTTCAGTTTTCAATTTGGTCTGGCTGGCTATGTATGTATACATGTATCATGCATACAGGCCACACCAATGGAGCTAGAGGCCAAAAATTTGAATATTTATTCCTATGTCAAGAAAAAACTTCTTCCTACCCCAATAACTTTTTAAAGTGGGGTTCAGTTTGCAGTGTAAGTTTATAACATTGATCCCTTAATTTGCACCCGCTTATTTTATGAATATTCAAACTTTTTTGTGATCACTGCCTAACAAAAGACAGTAGAAGTAACTTATGCATTGATCAGCCATTTTTTCAAATTTGGTTTGCTGCTGAAAGATAATAGTCACATAATGGTTTCTATCGAATGATTAAGCAGACCTGGGTTGTTGTTTTTTTTTACAAGTTATCAAGTTACAAGTTAAAGAAGTGTTTCATGAGATAAGGACCAATCTTGAGCAAACATCTGATCATAATTGTAAATAAATATCCGATGAATTAGAAAAAAAAAACATTGGTAAAAGACAAACAAAATTACTGTTATCTTATTGTTTTAATTAAGGTTTTACTGAAAGCAATTTGTCTGCTCTAAAAGTTTTTGCTTCGGGTTGATGTTTTTATCTTTTGCTTCCATCAATTTTGTTGTGTTATATTATTTCAATTCAGTCATCTTTCCTGTCTTTCAACAAGAATATATATTTGAAATATTTCTTACAAAGTATTTGTTCTCATTTTATATACCTAATTGTTTGAATTTGCTATGAACCATCCACGATCTTCAGTTACAAAGACTAAGCTTCATTATCAAAGACTAAGCTTCATTACCAAAGGATGTTATTCACTTGTTAACAATTGAATTTCTCTTGAAAATTATTGGAATTCTCTTGGAAACAATTGGGATTCTCTTGAAAACAATTAGGATTCTCTAAGAAACAATTAAAAATGAATGCATACAGGCCACAGTAATGGGGCTACCTGGCTGGCTATCTATCAATTGAGTTACAGGGCTAAAATTTCAAACATTATTATGTCTACCAAAAAAGTTTTTTTTTTTTTTTTTTTTGTCATTCTTCTTGAGATCCTGAGAGTTAACTACATCGTTCAATCCACTCACTTTCAGTCTCAAAAGTAGAAAAATTGAAATGGATTAAAAGATAAGAATAGGTATGTATCATTTTCATGAAGTTCAAATGATGGCATCAGTGATAAATATCACCAATGCTATCTACACTAAGAGAAAATGGTTAACGGTACTGTAGGACCTATTTCTCCCTTTCCTCTTCAGGAGCTTATATAGATCTAAGAGCACAGAGATAAGTGTCAAAAGGGTTAAAGCATTGATACTAATGTGTAAATATGTTGTTTTTGAATACTGACATTTGTATACTTTTTAATATATTGTTGTAATTTTGGTAGTATTATTTAGATTTATTATTTGAAAAAACAAGCATTAAGGAAAGCCTTTGTTTATTTGTTCAAATCCCATTCAGTTTTTATATGATAGGTGGAAAGCAGTGAACATTATCTATCACCTGACCCTGAATATTCAAGTTGGTCTGGCTGACTACGTATATATAGGTGACGTGTACCAACAGCACCAACAGAGTTAGAGGGCTGAAAATCTAAACATTCACCCCTTATTATGTCTATGAAAACTTCTTTTTTTTTAAATTTCTCCTAGTAAGGGGACGGTTTGCAATGTAAATTTATGCTAAATTGGTTCCTACTTTGCACCTGATTGATTTTGAAAATTCAGGTATTTTAGTGATCCCTGCCCAACCAAAGGGCGAAAGATTTAACTTATTCATTGATCACCCCCAACATGGTATGACTATAGCTAGACCTATTTATTTAGGATTTATTTCCAAAGGCAACAGTCCATCTGAACCAGCAAAATCGGGATATTCTTATTTTGGAGGACATATAGTGAAAAAGCTTTTGTTGTCAGACATGAGTTTCACTTACATATAACAAAGTAAATACTGACATATCATTGTAGATCGTTGGAAAGAATTGACTGGGGAAAGAAGTTTCCAATCTTTTCTCCATCTGGTCAGAGAAAGGTGACCTAAAGGTGAACCAACAAAGCCTGCTCACCAAGACGAGTTTAAACAGTACTCCTGCATGTTTTTCATATTCAGGCAACTGTAAGTGAGCACCACAGACTGCCCAAACTTTGGCCAGTCTGCAAAATGAAGAAATGATGTATTGCTCACAGTAAGTGACCGGTAACTCCATTATAAAAGATTTGTGGCGCTCCTCACCGGGACACATATGGAGATATCTAGTGAGAGAAATTCTATTTTGTGTATCTTTTATCAAGATTGTTTTCTTACTCGATCTGCGTCCTCAGTCCTGGTAATTTGAAATAACCCTTCATCTCAATTATTATTTCTACCTCTCTTTCTCACGGACTCTTCCTTTTTCACCAGTTTCTTTTCTGTCATTTTGTCCTAGCTTCCTTTGCTTTGAAACTTCTTCCTTCATTCCTATTTTACATTCATAACTCTTCATTCTATTTTTTCTTTTCTCTGTCACAATCTCCGTATCTATTACTCACTCAAACAGAAATTGTCAACCAAAACTGTCACGATAGGTTTTCAAATTAGTCTGGCTGGCTGGCTATGTATTTAGGAGACTGGAAAAAGCATGCTAGATTACATGAAAGTTTTGTACCTGCTACCCTCACTGTGAAATCTCTTGTGCGCCAAATTTGCACCAGGAATTTTAAATCCCTGGCTGGGTTAAAAATCCGAATCAATTCTTGGCATAGTCGGATGATTCCCTTGACTGACATCATGTGATGGCCATACTCACAAATGAGGTGATAGCCTTCATGAATGACACATATGGATCGAACCAATGGAGCTAAAGGGCTGAAAATCTAAACGTTTTTTTTTCAACTCTCTCCCAAAATAAGATTTTAGTAGGGGGTTCAGTCTGCAATGTAAGTTTATACTAAATTGGTTGCTAGTTTGTGCCTGCTTGTTTCATAAAAATTCTGACTTTTTATTGATACAAAAGACAAGAGTAACTCATTTATTTATCCCCCCCCCCGCTTTCTTCTAGTTTTTTGATTGATCACACCAAACACAACATGTGGCCAAAAGACATTGGTCAAGTAACAGTTTCAATTAAGTGACTAATCTTTTCATTTCTCTCGTTTTCTTCCTATCATTCTTATACCTTCTCTTTCTCTTTAATGTTTTTGTCCTCCCTTTTGTCATTTGTCTTTATCTACATTTCTCACCTTTCCTTCCTATTTCTGTTGTTCCCCTCTAGATTCTTTTCATTTTCATGCAATCTCTTCATGTTCCCTCTTAATTAATATTGAACAACAGTAGCTATCAAAGACAGTGAAGGTTTCTACCCTTTTAAATATGTGTGTACATTTGTGTGTTCCAGTGCTCCTGGCCGTACCAGTTTGTCTACAGACTTGAAAATTGGCATCAGTACTCCGCTAGACGCTTTTTTTTTTTTTTTTTCAATTTTTTTGATTTTTGGAAAAAATACTTTTTTTTTTATCTTTTAGGGGGCTTCATTTTGACAGGTTTGTTAGTAACAATAAACTTACCATAAACAGAAAGGGATAAAAACAGGTCTGGTTAGTCACTCAACAAAAACCACTTTGTGATGAACACCTTTTGGCTGCATGCCGTGTTCTGGGATAATAAAATAATGAATTAGAGAAAAGGGTGATCAATGAATAAATTTCTTTTCTCACCTTTTGTTGGGCTATGATCCCTAGAAATGTAAGATTTTTAAAAAAAATACAAACATGAATGCCCCTGGAAACAAATTAAGTGATTAATTCAGCATAAACTTACACTGCAAATTGAACCTCCACTAAAAACCTATCTATTGAGGGAATTTTAAAGAAAATTTTTCAACTTTTGTAGACATAAGGAGTAAATTTCTAAATTTTCAGCCCTCTAGCCCCATTGGTGCAGCCTGTACAGACAATTAGAACCAGCCAACTGAAATTTCCTGCAAAATTGTTGAAACAGGTTTCTTCAGTTTTCAAGCTGGTCATGTGTACATTATCTTACTCCAGTACAATATTCACTCACTTATTTTGTATGCTGCATGTCTTAGATATTCTTTCCCATACAAATAGTTTTGAGGCAGCCAAATCAGGCAGCTACCTATGGTCATCCATACAAAAGAATGCCTCAAGATGACATCAGTGTTTGATTCTGCCAGTTGCATAGGGAGCTCTGTCTTTTAGTTGGGGGAGGCTTGATTTGCCCCTAATTTAACATGGTTTTGTCCAAATTACACTGATTTTCCTCAGACTTACCACGCTTTGCCTAATTTTGGTAGTGGTTATTTGCACCCGTCCCTTCTGGCTTATACACCTATGGGCAGTTATACCTGATGTATTTATCTGATAGGTTACATTATGGTGCAGCATCAGGCTGATCTAAATCATCAAATTTATTATTACTTTGATGCTACATACTGACCTATCAAAGTATGATGACATAAGTGATTATAGAAGCAATAAAATACATCAGTTATTGACAGAACATTAGTTTTTTTACAAAAGGGTAAAATACATTAAAAAAAATCATTACTTTCTCTTAGTTTGATTATTGAATAGAATCTATTCTTTTTACTCAAAAGAGCAAAGAAATTTAGTTTTGATATCAATGAATCTATCTTCCAAGAATGATAATTTGCATAATCTTTTATATAAAACTTCTTTATGATCATTATAATGGACTTATAACATTGAAATGCATCTTTGAACCAAAATGTGAAAACATCTTGAAAGTTAAGAAAACACACACACACACACACAAAAGCTCATATACAAAAAGGTTGTGTTAAGATTTGTGTAATTTTAGAACATATGAACTCAAAAAAACCAAGTTGGTCCACATCACCTTTTTCAATATAGAAAGTTATGATATATATATATATAGATATATATATATATATACACGATTATAAATTGTATTAAATAGACGCTTATTTGAAATGATCTCCCGTCATTACATGGTTAATGTATCACTTTGCATAGACAACGTAAATAGAATATTCCTGCAGCAGCAGCCCCATTTTCTTTAATTACTTATTCTATTTATGTTGTCTAAATTGAGTGATACATTAACCATGTATTGACAGGAGATCATTTCAAATGAGTTTCTGTACAATATAATGCAATTTAAAACCATTCTGTTGGATCATATATATCAATTTCCTAATACACACACACACACACACACATACATATATATATATATGTATATTTGTACCACGTATAAATGAATCACTGTTCCTCACATGCGTACTAGAACTAATTATCCAAAAAAATTATCTTTTAAAAAAATAGTTTTTGATAAACAATCTTTGAAGAATAAATCTTTTATCTAAAATCATCTAAAAAATACCAGCACAAGATTCGGGCTTTGTTAGTCCAAAATGATAATAGGGACCCCAAAGAGCACTTATTTTAAAAAAAAAAAAAAAAGACAGTTTTTGATGGAGTCTAGTGGTTGTACTCATGCAACTTTTCAATATTGTAGCCCTCAAAATGTGACCAGATGCACTTAGAGAGACACAGAAACAGAAAATCTGTAGCCCATTTGGCTGGTTGGTCAGGGAAATTTTGTAATTCAATGATAAAATTATTTGCTTATACTCATTTACTGAAAAGGTTTTCTAGTTGTAAATATTAATGACAAAATAATCAGATCTAAGGGTATATACCACCATCAAAAATTGCATTAGTACCAGTAGGGAATTTCTCGAGTCATCGGAATGTTTACTATAATTTTATTTTCGGAGAGCATATGACAAATAAAAATTAGTAATATTTTTGCCTTACTCTATACAAATAAACGCCTTCTGCTAATTAGAAAGGCATCTCATAATGCTACAGAACAACCACGAATTATTAGATTTTTGCTAGCAATTATTTTTGCTATCTTAATGAAAATCTCTAATTTCCAATGATGCAAATATATTGTTTAATCATATACATAAGGCATGTAGGTAGTCATCAATAACAGACAAAACAAGTAGGTTAATGAAGCCATTTATTACAGGTAAACAATAAAAGATTGAAAACTCCAAAGATTCACAGGAAAAGTATAAATAAATTTTTCCAGAAGATTCTGACTGTCCTCTTGTCATAGTATCAGTTTTAAAATCACTTTGCAAGAATTAATTGTATGGGAAATTTAATTTTTTGCCATATAAGAAAAAACATCATTCAATACTGCTGGCAATTGTGAGTACATATGATTTCTTCTATATATGTTCGTCCTATCCACTGCAAATTTAAAAAAAATAAGCTGAATTCAGGAAAATAATTAGAATTTTAAAACTGAAAATTTCCTAGGGAAAAATTCCTCTGGATATTCATACATAATAATTTGAATATAAACTGCATTTTTTGTCTTTAGTAGTTTTGAATATATCTCTATTTATATAGCATCTCAGAAATTTGTAAAAGTAACTTATGTTACCATGGAAGATTTAGACGTCTAAATCTATAATAAACACAAGTGTCTGTTGCTTTATTTCACAGAAATAGTCACATTTTATTTTTGCTTATATTTAAATGTACTGCTCAGCTACAAGTTTCATGTTTTGAAGGAAAAGGTAAAAAAAAAAAAATTGTACTTGAATCAGGTTTTTTGTTTTTTTTAAAATGTTTTTAAAATCTGGGGGGCATAAAGTGATATATTGGGTATCTATTGTTAAGTAATAATAGAATCCCTCAATAATCAATACATCTTGGTGTAAAATATCACAAGCTATATAGAAAAGGTCAGTTTTTTTTTATTGGTACTTAGTCGTAAACAACCCTGCCCCAAGATTGATATATCCCTATCTATTTCTCTAAGTCGTAAGTCTGTATCAGTTTTCTATCATTGTTAACAGATAATCCTATCCCTCGGATGATTAATGAATCCCAGTAACTGCGGCTCTGTAACACTCTGAATATCCATGCTCTGTATAATTATATTTGTTGAGAAAAAATTCTGTTATCAAAATATCTTCCCTCAAAAAAGTAGCTTTTAATTTAATTAGGATTCATGATGAAAATCAGTCGATCTAATAATTTTTAACTGGATTTAAAAAAAAAAATATACATTCCTTTTTACTAGAAATATTGCGAAAAACACATTTGCTGTGTGCCTGGAACTCGTAAAATCAGTTCAATCGCAAAGTTACTATTGAGTCCTTTCTCCTTACCCATAAATAATGAAAACCTGCTTAAATTTACAAGCATTTATGAGACAGCTAAATGTGGATAACCAGTATAGAGAAAACTTGATATCATCCAAAATGTGTAAGTATGCATCCTCCCGATAGTCACCTATGGAGCTTAACTATGGAACCTATAAAAAAAATTGACCCTTAAAATGAGAACAATGCAATGTGCATAGGAGAGAAACATGCTCCGCATCACGTGGAGGGATCACAAGACAGCACAGTATATTAAGGAAAAAACAGGACTCGGGATATCATAGATACCATTAGAAAACTCTAATGGCAGATAATTGCTGGACATCACAACTCACACAGTGGATCTTGAAAGATCATATGTGAAACTGTGGCCAGCAGAAAATAAGATGGCATGACGAACTAGACAAGTTTAGAAAATGCTTGTTCCACAATGCTCATGAAGGAGGTTTCTTGAGAAATGTCTCTGTCTGACGTCAGGCATTAAAAAGCCGATGACAAATACTTCTGGGCAAATTGCTTCATGAGGTAGTTGCAACAATTAGATGTGAGCATAACGCAAACTGTGTAAATGTCTCAATCTAGTCTTCCGGCCATAACGAATTAGAATATTTTCTGCATGCGATAAGTGCTGTGTATGGCAAGTCAAAATGGAATACTTGATGCTGGATATGCCCTCTTCATATCCCTTTGACGCTAAAACGTTGATGACAATATGACGGGTAATATTCTAGTAGATGTATAATGATTACTGCCAACGGTTTATGCACATTCGACATAGCAAAAACTTGAATAATTGATTCTTTTATATGAAGGAGACGATTCAATATGAAATAAGCTGAAAGATAAAAGAATCTCATCTATAACAGGAAAGAGGTTTATTAGAAGTGCTTTGGAAAGTGTAAGTCTTTCACTTGGCCGCAAAAAATATGGTAGATGATTTTTTGCAAATATTAGAAACTGTCAACCAAGGCTGTCACCAGAGGTTTCTATTGGTTTTTAAATTGGTCCGACTGGCTCTGTATGTACGATGCATACAGGCAGCACCAATATAGCTAGAGGGCTGAAAATTTGAATATTCATTACTCATTATGTCATCAGAGAAGTTTTTTTTTTTTTTTAAATTCCTCCCTGAAATAGGTTTATAATATGTCTGTGCGTGTGTGTGTGTGTGTTTGTGTGTTTGTGTGTGTGTGTGTATATGGGGGTTCAGTTGTAATTTTATGCTAAATTGATCCCTTAGTTTGTTTCTGCTTGTTTTTATAATTCAGATTCTTTTAGTGATCACTGCCCAACAAGAGGTGAGAGAAGTAACTTATCCATCGATCACCCTTCTTTCCAATTTGTTTAGATGATCACCCAAACATCGCATGCTGCCAAAAGACGCTGGTAACATGACAGTTTCTTTTGAGTGACTAACCAGACCTGTTTCTCTGCTTTTTTTATGTTGATTTGTGTATGTTTACATAATTTATCTTTGGGTAATCATTATCTCATAAGAATTTTGTACAGAATGAATGGATATTTGATATCAGAAACCAAAACTGTCAGCATAGGTTTCTTCAGTTTTTAAGTTGGTTTGGCAGGCTATGCATGTATGTTTCATACATATATGCCACACCAATGGAGCTAGAGGTCTGAAATGTTCAACATTTACTCCTTATTTTATTTGGAAAAAAACACATTTTTGTTTTTTTCAATCCCCCCCCTAGGTTTTTCGTGGAGGTGGGGGGGGGCTCGATTTGCAATGGATGGTTATACTAAATTGGTCCCAAGTTTGTGTCCAGCTGCGTTCAAGCTTTTCTTTCTTTTAAATTAGGACAATTTTAGTGATCATTGTTTGACAGACTTCCAAATTTTTTGATTGATCACCCCTAACACAGCATGTTGCCAAAAGACATTGACAGCTTCTATTACTTAACCTTTTTGTGTAGTGATTTACAACCAGCATTTAGGCACTGTTGAAATGAAGGATCATTGGGAGCTATATTTCATATTGGTGTTTGCGTGCATGTCAAGGTGTGCATATATTGAGAGAGACAAATCCTGTTGAACACAAAGAACATAACCAGACATTTTTGAACCGGGGAAAAGAATAGACTCTGTTCAAGGCCTGCGACATTTGTCTTTCTGTAATAAAACTATTTATATCTGAGTGATTAGAAAGAAAAAAATAATCTAAAAGCGGTCAAGAGATTTCTTAAAAAGTCTCTATAAAATCGACGCTGTTTTTCTTTAGCCTAGTTACCTCTTTGTTTTATCGAAGAAGCATGTATCTATTTGTGTTCCCCATGAACAATTTTAACCAATTAGAAAATGTAACATTTTACCTGAAGCACCACAAGATAAAATAAAAAGTATTTTCGGTTATATGATTTGGAAATTGTACGTTTCACAAGAAATGATGCCTCTCATATGACAATAAAAACTGTCCGCAAAATAAAAAAAACAGAAGCTTAGAATAACTTGGATTGTAGAAAAAAGTTCTGAGTAAATAATTTAAGCGTCTATAATGCTATAAAAGTAAAACTAATCATTAATTCAATACTTACATTGTGATATACACAGCACAACTTCAATTCTATGTTGCAATGTTGCTTACATCAGAAAAACATGCTATGACTACAAGTGAGCACAGGAATCCCCTCCCATGGTTATTTTATTTCTTTTATGAATTCTCTTCCCCTGTTATGAATGTATTTTTTATCCAACTAATTTTTTTCTACTGAAGAATTTTTATAAATTCACAAGGAAAAACTCTTTAAAATCTTTGTTTTTTAATTTCTATATTTTTTATCTACGTAGACTTTTCACATTTCTTCCATACATAAAAGCATTGCATTAAATAGTTGCTCTCTGCCGTCCATATTCAGTTTAACTAACCTCTGCATTTTGACAGGAAAAATATTCTTATTTGACATATGGGGAAGAAAAAAAAAAAAATGTTTCTGATGTGCATAAAAACATTTCTTTGAATAAATTTACATCGCAGAGTTGCTTCCCCAAAATCTAACATATATGGTGGATAAGAGGTATGACCTCTCCCCCCGAACAGGTAGCTGTTAATGGGTTAAATATGTACATTAATCCTCCCCCCAAAACAAGATGCTTCCATTTTAAGGAACTCCTGCTTAACAAACTCTCATCCTAATGCAACTATCTACGAAATGAAAACATATCTACCACAAGAAATGAATGTGTAAGTTTAGACAGATAAAAACCAATATTTAATGTAAACATAGAAATAAAAACCCAAAAACCCAGCCTGGCATTGAGAAATCAAAATCTGTTTGGAAAAGCCAGCAGTGGCTACACTGATTACAACATCAAATTTAAAATCTAAAAATCAAAAATTTTTCAACTTTTAAAACAATATTTTTTCAAGCAAAAATTTCAGATTCATGGCAGATTAAGAGTGTAACCCCTTCGACCCTCAGCAGTTGATGGGTTAAATACAATAAGAAAATACAGTTAATCTCCCCTTAACAAAATGTTCCTGTTTTAAGAAACTTCAGCAAGATGAACTCTCACATTTAGAGCAACCGTCGGCGAAGTGAAAATATATACTTTCATCTCTTGAAGTAGATACGTTAAGACAGATAAAAATCCACATTTTATAGAATAATGTAAATGAAACCCTAGAAACCCAGCCTGGCATTGAAAGACCAAAATCTGAATAGGAAAATCCTGCAATGGCAACACTATCAGCAAATAGAACACTTCACAAGAAGAACATAAAAGATTTCTCATCGGATTGATTTGAAATCTGATTTTTTTTTTCCCAAGTGGGAATCATCAACTCATAGTAAACCAGACCTCTCAACTTTGGTTCTCTGTTCTATAACAGATGTCTACAAGAGGCAGGAATGCCCTCATCAAAGTAATGCACTTCACACTAAGAAGTCTGAAAACTTGACCACCGTCCCTTTCGAACCCAATTACTTATTTCTCTTACAAGCAATCCATTTGTCCGCCTGATGACTCAAGGCCATCTGTTGCTGTGCTCAGACCTTTGTGTCTGAAATTCTCTTGTAGCTTGTAATTTTCCTCTGAGTAAACAGTTATTGTCCATCTGTCCGTTTCCATAGTGTGAGGTGCCTCCGGGGCAGGTAGCAGCCACCACACACAGATAAAACCACTCTATAGAGCCACAGAGTTCCAACTACAACCATCAGAAAAAGCAATCGTATTAACGCCAGCATCTACACATATTACCGCATTATATTTGACGCAATCACTTAATAAATTGGGCTGGAATTGACCAATGAGACTGAAAGCTTTGCGGGGAGGAAATTAGAAATTACTGGAAATACATCAAATTCCGGGTAGAAGGTCATAATAAAACTTCGTGAAAGATGATCTCCTCTATAAAATTGTCTAAATTGAGTCTTAATCCTATCCGCAGCAAATTGACGTTGTCCCGTCGTCCCGGGGATGGTAGAAAATGTGTTTGAGATGAAAAGAGATCTCCTTCGGGACGCCTCTGGTAAGAAAAGGGTTTTTTTTTTCAAAACTGTCGCTTTAGCAAATTAGAAACTGAACTGAGGCAAAGGGAAATAAAGAGTTTAAGTGTACAGTTACATACATATATGTAAATATATACTTTTCACTTTTCTCTGGCACTTCATATATATGCAAATCTATACTTTCTTGCTTCCTTTTTACTCTGTATGTATTTGTCCGTCTCAGAACCAACCCTGTGAGAGCAGTCATATAGGGGTGACTGCAGGGCACAGGGATCTCAGTTTAAAGCAGAGTTGCCATTTTATTGTCATATTTGGCCTTTTTGAAAAAGATTTGGCCATGAACTTTTTGGTTCAGCTACATTCATTATTTCTTTTCTTTTTGATGAAGAAAAATGAAACAAATCCATTCCTAAAATTGCACATCTATTTAATTATTATTATTAGTAATATTCTTTATAGATGGGTTGGGATTTCTGAGGGGGTCAAGAATTGATTGGTGGGGATCAGTGGTCTAAAAAGATCAGGGTACCCTTGCTTTGGGACTTTGAAATCTAGGATTGATCGAGGTAAGCAAACTTTGTTGAAGTATATCAAATAAAGTCTTTTTTTTGGAGAGTGGTACAGTATTGCAATGTTTTATAAACCTTTTCACATTAGCTATTTTTAGCCAGAAATATCAACAACAAACTAGTGACCCTGGCTCAAAGACCAAGAACTGAGAAACATAGAATTTCGGTTCACCTATTGTTCTTGATTCTTTGATTTTTACGGTTGCTCCAACTAATCATTCTTTTCATTTCTAATTAATCTGTTGATTATTTTCTTAATTAAGGGTTTGTTGTCTATGAAATGTGTTCTACATCATCTATGAAATGACAAAAAATTGCCAATCACTGTTTTTGCTCAAATATCTTGTTTTGTCCACAACCCAAAGATATTCAGTTTACTGTCATAGAGGACTATGTTGGTGGTTGATTTGATAGTCAAGTAATCAATCAATTGTTGCTGTTTTACAGATTACAGATAACTTTTCAGTTGTTTAAAACCAATTTATTTGACTGGAGCAAAATAGATGTAATTTGAGGTGGCTCGTGGGACCCACAGTCCATATAACTGTGAGGGACACTAGAACTCAGGGGGTTCAATGTATCTTTTGACGATTTAATTGTTTACTAATCAATTAATTGCTACAGCTCTACAGTTTACAGATAATTTTTCAATTTTGTTAAAAACTAAATTCTACTTGAATGGAAGAAAATAGATATAAACAAAGATGGCGAGTATCGAAAAATCTTTTAAAAATTTCATCATCTTTGTATACTGAAGTTGATAATGGATACTTGTTCAGCATCACCCTCTCTCTTTTACACACACCATCAATTTCATTCTAATTACAGGATGGCTAAGTACAAGGAAGTTTAGGTTTTACTGAATCTTCATAATGCTAAATATGGTTATGAATTATGAATCACATTTATCTATCAAACCAAGTCTTTTTTCAGTTTTCAGTTATCTCCCTTAGTTACTCGATGGGGACATCTTTAAGGATGTCATCTTAAATTCAACTGTGAAAGAGATGGAGACATATATTGAATTGGATTGTCCACGTGGTGTTTTCAGTGGTTTTATGCAAAACACAATATTGGTGATGATGATGATCTTCTGACTCACACGGGGATACCCCAATGGATTAGCAAATTCAGAGTAATATAACCAGTATCCAAGATTGGTAACCAAATGATTTTGCCATTTTACACTTATACAAATTTTTAGAATCACTAGAATAATAAGAAAAATAATTACTTAGCCAGCTCCGTGTCAATCATTGGTGCATATTTCTTATAGATGCTCATGATCAGTTTTCAAGATCAGATAGCCAGGTGAGATTTTGAATGATGATTTTCAAGGTAGGAAGAGCTTCCTTGCTTGAAAAATTGATGCGACATATTCTCTCTACTCTGAATTTCTCAAATTTGGCCTTGTGCTGTATTAAGCTAAATAATGATAGTGACACACCATCACAGTGAATAATTGAACAACTGTATTAACAAAATTTGAAGTCATGCAAAAAAATTCCATCAAAGAGTAAATATGGTCAGAATGAATTCTATTTATGACATCACTGACATTTTCAACCTGAAATCAACTAAAATAGAATTAAAAAAAGTACCTGGGTATCAAGATGTTATTAACAAACCTGTCAAAATAGGGCCTGAAAAAAGCCCAAAAACTTTTTTTTTCCAAAAATCAAAAAGACATTTTTAGAAGAAATCTAATGAAGTTCTGATGCTAATTTTCTGTAGACCAAACATTATGGCCAGGAGCACAAACTAGCACAAGCGCACCATCACATAAAATAAAGATAAAGCCTTTCGCCATCTTTGATGGCTCTGGTCATTCAATGTTAACACAAGTGATAAAATTTATAATGTACCTAAATCCTGCTATGTTTCCAGATGATAAAAGAGAGTAATAATCTCTATTAACTTGCATTTAGCAACCATCATGAGTAATTCATGAAAATGAGTTATCAGGTTTATATTAAGAGGTTGATTTTCACCCACAGCAAATGGTTTTCTCAAAGGACTAAAATCTTAGACTGACCAAGAACAAACATTTTCCATCTTTTTTATTTTCTTTTCATTTCTATTTGATAAAGTATTACAAATCATTATTTTTACAGCTACCTTTTGCCTTAATCTCAATTCTATAACTTGGTTTTCATCAAAACTTTTTGCTGAGACTGATTGCCTTCTGGCAGTGAGCAAATAGCATCATCTAATAGAAATGAAAAAACAGGAAAATATATGAAATACTTTAACTACCAGTATGTAAACAAACAATCTGAAAGATGGATGGGTTTTGAGGGTGTTTTTCGAGATTTAGTTCTCGGTTGAAGCCTCGGTGGTTTAATTGGTAAAGCAGGTAGGGCTGAACCATGCTTTCGAATCCCACCTGAGGCTTATTCTTTATTTTCTAATCAATGCTATTTGCTCACTGCTGGTATGGGGAGGTGGGTAATCTGCCGAGGCAGAAAGTGATCATGAAAATGATAACGGAATACAAACTTGTTCAACTTTGGTGAGCAATTAAGGACTGCTGCTGTCAAAACATCATAGATGCAAACAATCTAAAATATGAAATATTAGATTGACAGCCATGTCACATTCAATCATTAGAAAAAACATTTAGTCACAAAATGGGTCACAAGATAGATCCTGGTAAGTTGGGTTATATTTCATGTATAATGTAATCTCATACAATCACATATTACATACTGGTTTGATTGAAAATCACTTGATTTTGGTTCATTACAGTAGTTTTAAAACTGGGGTCCATGAAACCCTGTGGGTCCGACAAATAATGCTTCAGGGCCAACAACATGTTCTCTCTGAACCGAACATTGCGTATCTCGTGACAGAGAAACAGCTTCATCCATTGCTCAGTTGTCAAAAAACATTAGCATTGTATACAAATGTGTACCATATACTAGAATTTGAATAAATGGAATCCATTTTAAATAGACAAGATTTTCAAAGGTCAGAATAGCTTTTTATCATAGTTCATTGATTATAGTTCTAAGACTAAAAGCTAAAAATAGAGGTGTGCTGGAATATTTCCTTTATAGAGGAGACCCTTGATTTTTCAAAGTTTCAAAATCACTGGTCTATTAGACGGGAACTTGTGCTCGTGTGTTCTATGTGTAGAAGTAGTAATAGGCTTACCAAAAATACTATGGAGAAAAAAAAAAATCATTTCTTGGATATGAGCCTAATTTTCCTGAGGTTAAATGATTTGTATAAAGTGAGAGGTTGAAAAAGTAAAAAGGGTTTACATGACTGGAGTAAAAAGAAAGCAAGATGCTCAAATAAGGAAGCTCTAGGAAAAAAAGAATGAAAAAGGAAAACTAATTTCCTCCCTCGTTGATCTCTATCTGCGAACCCCTAAAGTTTCCCCTTTTCCAACCTCCTTGACTTTGCCTCTTTTTGAGATTTTTGAGGATATTGGTAATTGGACTCTACAGGAAGTCATTCAGCCATGACTCTCATCATAATCGAGGTGCAATTTCCAAAGCTACCCACCCTGCAGACAATTGGGCTGGTGTCCAGTAAACCAGTTGTTTAGACCATTTCTAGGTAGGCTGACATTTTCTATAACCAATATCTATGTTTCCAAGTCATTCTCTTTCTTGTTGCCCATATTGATATCGTTACATTTTGGCATTGAGAATGTTAGTTTTCATGCATTTAACCACTGTCCACAAAATGCAAGAGAGGTAGCCCATTCATTGATGGTTCTTTTCCCAATGTTTTCAATTGATTGTCTACAACACGGCATGCTTCCAGAAGACGTTGGTCATGTGATAGTTTATATTGAGTGACTATTGAAAGACCAACCAGACTTGTCGGGAAATTTGTCTTTGACATCAAAAATGTAAAACTTTCCCTGACGTTCCTGAGTCACTAATCTTCCCAATGTCCCATGATTTATTCAATAAAAGAAACGTACTAGTTCAAAAATGTTCATAAATAATATCTGTACTTCGTATAAATAACCAACATAGCCCACACATGTACCAGAACAAATTATGGAAAAAAGCAGATCCTTCATCAAAAAGATATCAGCTCAAGATGTGGGCATTATTGGTCCAAAATGATAATGGAGACCCCAAAAAAACACTTTTTTTTTAAAAGAAAAAAATTTTTTATGGACAGTGCATAGTCATGCACAAATTTTCAAGGATGGAGACCCCTAAAAATGTGACCAGGAGCATTTGAACACTCACTCATACACACACACACACACACACACACACACACACACACACATAATCATGAACACTCAAGGAGAGAAGAATTTATAGCCAAGGCTGGCTGGTCAGTCATTTGTAGGGTTATGATGATCTGATTAAAATAAGCTGTTCTGGGGATGACAACCAGGTTAAATTTCTGTGATAAATCTTCAGAATTCTGGGAAAAACATACATCTTCTGTGATTATCCAGTTGTATATAATGGAGCAAAAGATTGTTGTATTCCTTGTCAGTACAAATATAATATTGCTCGGTGATATGTATCTATCTGCCCAATTTTTTTTTTTTTTTATTCAACAATTAAGAAAAATGTGGACCAGCACAATGTCTTAATATAATTGTGAAAACTTTTTTTCTGAACAAGAATATTCAAACCTGAAATAGACAAAAAATACTAACGCAGTGGTACAAAATAGCTATTTATAGTGACATGTACCAACATGTGACTAAATTTCCTATAACAAGATTTTTCAATTTTGCCACTGCATTAATATTTTTTGGTCTATTCTATGATGAAATATTCTGGTCCGGTATTTTTGATGTTTTTACAATTACGTTAACATTTTATAGGTATGTACTGGTCCTGCTTTCTTTAATAATAATATGTGCAAGCAACATCCTCAACTACAACTACTATATATCTCTGAATTTATGAGATGGGGTATTATTATTATTATTTCTATTATTATTCGGACGATCCTCATCTTGGTTGTTTTTCATACAACATTTCGGCCGTTGTACTCTACGACCTTCATCAGGTATCATCTGGTAGGTATGGGGAAGTAACAAACCAAACCCTCGATTTTATGTAGAGTACAACGGCCGAAACGTTGTATGAGAATCAACCAAGATGAGGATAGTCCGAATTATAATAGAAATAACTACAACTACTATTGTTTAAAAAAAAAAAAAATGTAGTTCTTGGATAGATTTGAACCACCAATATCTCAATTACAATATGAACCTAACCAATTGCACCATAGAAACATATGTTCTAGAAATAATTCATTGTTGAATATAAATCATTTTAAAATTTTTCACATCTCCAACTTTAAAACTCTTATTATATGTTTAAGAATTGGTGAATCCTTGTTTTTTTAGAAAGAAAATTTTCGCAGATTCATATAACTTTATATGGAAAGTTTGGTGTAATTCACTTCTATTGTTCAAGGATGCATTACATTATATCAAATTTGAAATAAAAATTCCCCTAAAAATTCATATGTAGTGGTTTTCAGGGCAATCTTTGTGAGTCTACTTTATTAAAAAGTTATTCACAATAAATGTCTCTAGGAAATGACATAAATTTTATTAAAATTAGTTGAGTTTCACAAAATTTATTACAAAATTAAAGTTGTCGATTTGTGTAAAAACTCAACTTGCTCATATTAATTCATATTCAATATCAGAACAGTGACGGAAGGATGTAACATATATTTAGAACCTATCTTTCTAAAATCTTCCTTTCTCAGACTTATTAATAGAGGTTAAACTTACCAGTGAAAGCAGAACTAAACAGCTAGGAAAAGAAAGGTCGATATTTCTGTTAACATTTAAATAGATTTTTATTTATGTCCAAACAAGATACACTTCAGAGTACAAATTTCCTTTGAAAAAAATCTCTAAATTTCCTACCACAGAAATCTAAAACAAAAATTACAATATATTTTATAACAGTTAAAATTGCTAACACATCATCTTGATTTTTCTGTATTTCTAATTTTTTGTTTTCAAGTTTCAAATCCGAAGCAAGCAATAAATAACTTGTATGTTATTTATCTCTAGCCGAAGACAATCAAATACATTAAAGTGTTTGATGCTTTTCTTCATATGCAGATAATTTGATTCTGCATTGAAAGGAGAAGAATGATGTAAGCTGTTTTATGGTGACAAAAGATACACGTGTGAAATGCATTTTTAGATAAAACCAAGACAACAAAAGCAGAAGAATCAAGACCATCAATTTCATATTAGATTCATATTTTTAAAATCAAATTATTTTGTTTGATTGCATTTTAAAAATGAGCCTTAAATCACCCAAAATAATTATTTCTCTGTCCCAGTCGAGGTTTTAGGAGGAAAACAAATTCTCCCACTCTTGTTAGTTTCTCTTCACAGACATTCTGACCAGATGCATTGTTATTCAATATTTTTACCACAGAATATTAGAAACTGCTAACCAGAACTGTCAAAAAAAGTTTCTTTCAGTTTTAGAATAGGTCTGGCTGGCTGGCTGGATAAGTATATATAATGCATATGGACTGTTGAATGAAGCTAGAGGGCTGAAAATTTCAACGTTTACTCTTTATTTTTTCTAGAAAAAGTTTGTTTTTTTTTAAGAATCTCCCCCCTTCTTAAATACTTTTTCTGGAAGGGGGTTCAGTTTGCAAAGTGCATTTATGTTGAACTGAGCCCGCAATTAGCATCAGTCTGTTTTTAAAAATTCAGACTTTTTAGTGATCACTACACAACAAAATGCGAGAGAAGCAACTTGTTCATTGATCACACATTTTCCCAGTTTTTTTAATTGATCACCCCCCCAACACAGCATGCTGCCAAAAGACGATGGTCATGTGATGATTTCTATTGAGTGACTAACAAGGCCTGTCTTGGTTATTTTCAATGAACTCGTTTTTGTTGAGAGATTCCCTCATTGTCTTCAGATGTATGTGACTTCCAGTAATGTTCAGCGAATTTTGAATGACCCTCTTCCTTTCAGTGAGATGTGCTATTCACTACCAATTCTGTGATGTGTTATATCCTTCATAAGGATTGACCTGGCAATCTATTTTACCAATCAATTGTCTACTGTCCTTTTTTTAAAGAGGTTGCAGAGATTTCTCACCAGTGCTTTGTATCTCTGGTGTGCTCTCTGCTACTGATGAACAAAAATATAAAAATATTTTAGTGTCTGTAAAAAGCAATGGACAGTTGAAATCTTTTCGCATAATGTTGGGAAGGTGGTCCCTGATTGTAGAAATTTGAGAACTAGTAGAAAATAAAATTATCAGCAGATAATAGTGTCCAATCCAAATTTTATTTTTCTTTCATTGATTCTCTTATTTCTTTTTAGTTGTTCACCATTGGCAACGTTGAATGAGCAACATCACGATTTACAATCACTTTCCTTACATACTAAAAAGGCTTTTGCTGTCTATTGCTTTTTAGGGACGCTTGAATATTTTCCTGTATTTGCGTATCCATAGCACATAGCACACCCAAGATACAATATACCATACTCCACTGCTGCTCACTTCAATGTTTTTCACAATTCATGCAGCCGTGAATTCCATGGAGATGCAGATGTTAATTTGAAAAAATCATTGAATGATTTACCTCTTTTGTTTACAGCTCAATACAGAGAAGAAAAAAAAAGCTAGTTTCATAAACATTTCTATTTATCAAGCTCAGGATTGCCTACTAGGAACAATCAACCAAAACTGTCATCATAGGTTTCCTCAGTTTTCAAGTTGGTCCGGCTGGCTATGTATGTATTTATATATCAGTGGAGCTAGAGGGCTGAAAATTTGAACACTCCCTCCTTATTAAGTCTACAATTTTTTTTTTTCCTTATTCCCTCCTAAATAGGTTTTTAGGTGGAGGTTCAATCAACTTTCTGCTAAACTGGTCCCTTGATTTGTGTCAGGCAGTGTTCACTCTTGTTCTCTGAAGATTCTGATTGATCAGTCCCTGACAAATTTTTTTAAATGATCACCCTCAATATAACATGCTGCCAACAGACATTTGTCATGTGATGGTTTCTATTGAGTGACTAATCAGACCTATGTTCTTTTCCATGTGGATTTATGTAATTTAAGATTTCAGAATATTTTTCCAGAATGAGTCCTACCCATAAAATCTTACCCGGTGTCTCATGCCTCATCATCTTGAATACCGTTTTTGAAATAACATTTATAAGATGCCTCGATACATGGAATTGCTTTTGATGTGGTTTGGGCATGGACCCCAATTTTCAAAATGTTAAAGTTGGCTCTCAAAATAATAGCTGAATACATGAATAGAAAGACCCCTAAGAAATGTTATGCAAAGGCTACACCACTATAAAAAAGGGTGTTCCAGCAGTCAATAAACAAAGCTAATCGACCCCTCTTCCCTTTCATCTGTCACTAAAAAGATTACTAATGCACTGTCAAACTCCTTCTGTGGAGGTGACTTCATTCTTCCATGTAATAACAATGATCCCGCCATCCCTAGTACATTGGAGATAAAATAAAGTGATAGAAGAGAGAGAAAGAGAAATGTATTCTTCTTAGTAATAACAATGAATGATATTAATATTTCTTGAATAATTTTGTTCAAAAACCCAAAAGCTTCTGATAAATTAGTGCAATCATTTTGATTATTTTATTGGAGGTGGAGAGAATCTCCAGTACAATTTTCTTTTCTCTCTTTTTTTTGCTGTTTTTTTTCCCTTTTTACTGTTTTTTCTCTCTCCCTCTGCTATGTTTTATTTCTCTCTCCCTCTGCTATGTTTTATTTCTCTCTCCCTCTGCTATGTTTTATTTCTCTCTCCCTCTGCTATGTTTTATTTCTCTCTCCCTCTGCTATGTTTTATTTCTCTCTCCCTCTGCTATGTTTTATTTCTCTCTCCCTCTGCTATGTTTTATTTCTCTCTCCCTCTGCTATGTTTTATTTCTCTCTCCCTCTGCTATGTTTTATTTCTCTCTCCCTCTGCTATGTTTTATTTCTCTCTCCCACTGCTATGTTTTTTCTCTCTCCCACTGCTATGTTTTTTCTCTCTCCCACTGCTATGTTTTTTCTCTCTCCCTCTGCTATGTTTTTTCTCTCTCTCCCTCTGCTATGTTTTTTCTCTCTCCCTCTGCTATGTTTTTTCTCTCTCCCTCTTTCTACTATGTTTTATTTCTCTCTCTCTCTTTCTGCTACGTTTTTTCTCTCTCTCTCTCTTTATGCTATGTTTTTTTCTCTCTCTCTCTCTTTCTGCTACGTTTTTTTTTCTCTCTCTCTCTCTTTCTGCTACGTTTTTTCTCTCTTTCTGCTACGTTTTTTCTCTCTCTCGTTTCTTTCTGCTACGTTTTTTTCTCTCTCTCTCGTTTCTTTCTGCTACGTTTTTTCTCTCTCTCTCTCTTTCTGCTACGTTTTTTCTCTCTCTCTCTCTCTTTCTGCCATGCTAATTCCTTTCCTCCTTTCAACTATGTCAATACCTCTGTCTCTTTTTGCGATAATTTTTTTCTCTGTCTCTTTCCGCTATAACGAACATTTGATTTTGGGGGGAGGGGTAAGTTAAGGTAGGTTACATAAAGATTTCAAATTCGTTACAACACGAACTCACACATAACGTGGTAGAAAATTATGGACCCCAACTTCTGTGTTATAATGGGTCTACAGTGAAGTTTGTGTTTACTCATATCTATATCCAGCTGACAACAAGACTTCTTTGTTAAATGTCTTCCCAATATCCATTATCTATTATCTTTATTGATTCTTGGTTTTAAGATGGTTTATCATCCAATTAGCCAACAACTTGACTGTTTTATCTTTTCATAATTACTGGTACAAAGAAGATAAGATTCAAAACCATCATCCAAAACTCTGACATCGGTTTCTTTCTGTTTTTTTGTCAGCAGCATCTTTTATGCATAAAACCGTAAAGTTTCCCAGACCACGGCCGGCTTCAGGAGCTGCAGAGCCAAATTGGAAACATTTTTTTGTGTTGCCCCTGGTTAACAGTTAAGGTCTGTCGAATCTTGGAAATATGAATGAACTTTACACCTCTATGGTACAATGAAAAGCAACCAGAGTGTGCATCTGAAAATTTTGCAGAAATGATTTTTCAGGCTTTTCTATAATTGATTAACCTTTATTCTAATTCAAGTACAATAGAAAAAAAATAAATAAAGATAGAAAATATAGACAGTGTAATCAAACATTGTTGAATCTTTAGGAATTTATAAGAAAATTAATATTGTTGCTGTTCTATGTAAATAATCTTGTTTGTCTGCAATGTGATGTTTGTATTTGACAAGACTAGGATATACCCAAGTACTGAACTCCCTTAGGTGCAGGGCCCAATTGATTCAAAGCCAGCCTATTCTAGACAATATATATATATATATATATATATATATATATATATATATATGTATAGAGAGAGAGAGAGAGAAACACTTACATATAGACAGACACTCAGGGAGATGACTTACCTGATAATAAATTCATATAAAATTCCTTCTTCAAAAGTTGAGAGACAAAAGGCTGATGTTGAATCATCAATTTTTTCTCAAGAGAATACATATTCCACCTGTGCCAATGAAGTTGGAAGATATAAATGTACTTATTCATGTTTGTCCCTTTATCTACACAATATATCCAAAAGTCCTCAATGAATCTCAATAATATGGGCCAAAGGAGAATCGATTGAATTTTGAAGCCAATCCAAGAATTTCCTTCTGCATGCTATTTATTTTGTGTATTGAGACAATAGTCTGAAATATGGAAAATCAAAAACTTGTACAGTTACCACTTCTGCATTTTAGTAATATATGAACTGATTTTCATTCAGTTTTTAGTTACCGTATGACATTGGCCAAAGTATGCACATTCTGAGTAATTTCTATTTTTTTATACGTGGATGATAGAAACGGTCTACCAAAACGATCAACATAGGTTTCTCCAGTTTTTAAGTTGGTTTGTATCGCTGGATATGTATGTATGACATGTCCAGGCCACACCAATGAAGCTTGATAGCTGAAAATCAAAACATTTACTCTTTATTATGTCTACAAAGGCTGGCAAAAATACAATATGGTTTGATAAACTATACAAGTCCACAGAGAGAGATGACAGAGAGTTCTGGCAAATCCTGGGGAGGGTCTTTATCCAATGACAGACATTAAAATGCTGATGAAAATGAGGATGTCTACAAAAAACTTCTTTTTTCTTTTTTTCTTTTTTAGATTCCTCCCAGAAATTGATTCTTAGTGTATGTGCATGGGAGGGGATTAGCAATGTACATTTATGCTAAATTGATCCATAGTTCATGTCCAGTATTCATGCTTGTCTTTTTTAAAATTCAGTTTTCTTTAGTGATCACTACCCAACAAAAGATGTGAAAAGTAATTTTTTCATTGATCATACCTTTTTCCAATTTTTCAATAGACCACAACCCCACGCACACAGAATGCTGCCAAAAGACATTGGTGATAAGCCAGTTTCATTTAAGTGACTACCCAGACTAGTATATACATATATTCAATCTGCTTTTCTTTGCATGCATGTATTTCTTAACTGACACGTCGAAATGAATATAAGGGAAAAACAATACCTATAATTACTCTTTCAAAGAGTTTTTTGATGATTGATCTCCTTCTTACTGTTTGTGTTGTTAACAAGACGTTTCAGCCAATCCATTCTATGGCCTTCTTGACTATTTGAATGTGATGATGGTAAACAGAATCTTTCTCCAATGGTATCAACCCTTATAACCCCCAGATTTAAGTAATATCTTTTTCTCTCTGTCTTAGGCCCAAATTTCCGTACTTTGTCCCTGTTGAATAGAACTCCGCACTGGTCCGTCTTATTCACTCATCCAATGTCATAAGCATTGCTACCGTTGGATGAAAATTCAGTTTATGACCATCAGTTTCAGATAGTACACATGGAGAAGGCTGTAGAATAGATCAGTCAAAACGTTATGTTGGCAACACAAACAACAAGGAGTTCAATAGTCAAGTGTTAATGACCCATCTCGAAACTATAGATAGTAACTTCACTGTTTCTCATAATTATCTCTTTCTAATGAAGAAATTAAAACACCAATGAGGACGTATGGAGGAACAAAATTATATCTTGCATGAACAAAAAAAAAATAGTTTTGTATATCTTCATCAATTTCAAAATAATAATTGCTAGAAACATCAAATATATGAAGTGATTCAACAGTCTTGACACCTTAAGTTGTTTATATAGATATTATTTTATTATTTGAAAATATTTGAGATTTAATGGGGATGATTAAAATATCCAGCTGGTAAACTTGAGCTGGTGAAAAAATTTAAAATTACATTGCAATGAATGCTTTTTACAAATATTTGATTAACGAGCCAAAATTACAACTTTGATTGTAATATCTGATACTAGAATATTCCTTAATTAGAAACCGTCAAACAAAACACACACTGTGGGTTTCTTATTTTTTTAGTTAGTCTGTCAGGCTGGTTAAATTGGCCTCTTAATTTGTATCTGGCTGTGTTCATGCTTGTTTTTTTTTTTGTGATCACAACCCAATAAAAAGTGAGAGAAGTAATCTATTCATTAACAAATTTTTTAATTGATAACCCCCAACATAACATGCAGCCAAAAGACATTGGTCGCATGACAGTTTCTATTGAGTGGCTAACCATATTTTCTTTATTTTTCCCAATATAAAATATGTATGGGCCAATATTATCCTAAGTTTATGTTTCAATGTTTTCAAATTAGAAGATTGTTATCAACCATACCTTTCAGGAATTTTCCATAGCATGAAGACCCTTAACTGATCTTCAGCTTTCCTCCTCAAGTCGAGGAAAATCTTAAGATCACAATGTACACTGTATTTATTCTACTTACTTTGCAACTTGCAGTTTTTACAAGCCAAATAGAAAAAAAAACCTTTTACAAGCCATACAGAAAAACCTTCCTACAAAAAGGATTAAGTCTTTAGTGGCATTGTCTAAATAAGCGAGGACCTTTTGTTTTCTGGGAAAGACAGGTTCCCAAATCCAATAATTATTCACTGTGAAGTTGGCCTCAGAATAAGTGCACAAATAAATCCCTTAGTCCGCTCTGTAAGCCGCACAAGAGTGCCCGTATGTATTATATTATTAGATTTAAAAGTTCAGAGTTAAAATAGATAACAAAAATCTTTCTTTGATTTTTTTTTTCTATTTTGTTCTTTTCATCAGTTTTCCTTGAGATGCAACAATATTGTTTCTTGATGTTAACATTACATACATGTGTGTATATATATAACTATAGTTTGATAAAAAGCTTTAATATATATATATATATATATATATATATATATATCTTCTTTTTTTTTCCTTTATTAGTATAGAAAGTATTTAAGTCTTGAAACACTTGAGGAGTTACTATGGCAATTTTAATGAGCTTACCTACAGAAGTTTTTCATTTTTGTTTGTTTTTTTCCATTATACGCGATGAAAGTCAATTATTCATGAATAACTGTTAATGAAAGATGTTCAAAGGGATTTATGTTTTACTCAGAATTATAAGTAATAGTACAACAGAAGGAATTCTCTTGTGTAGATCATCAATTGTCTATAGATAAAGAGAGAGAGAGAGGGAAAGACATGTCCACACAATATATCCAAAAGATCTCAAATAATTTCAATGACATGAGCCAAGGAAGAATTGATTAAAATTAGGAGCAGATCCAGGAATTTTCACATCCACAGTTATTTTTTTGATCTATGACTCAATATTCTAAAATATGGAAATCATTCAATATTTGTCTGTTCATCCAAACAATGAGATTCACTGATATTTTCTGGAAGGACTAAGCCATGGCCTTAAGAAGAAATGATTAAATTTTGGCATTGATCTAGGAATTGTTTTTGATTGAGAGCTATTTTTTTATATATTAAGACAACAGCGTGAAATATGGATATTCAAAATTTTAACAGTTACCTCCTCCACATCATGACTGTGTATGAACTGCTTTCCATTCAGTTTTTAGACAGTGTACAACGTTCACAGTGGTTTGCATTCTGTGAGTGCTTTCTAGTTCTCAGTGTGACAATATTGCTACATATGTTTAAAAATGGTTTTATAAAACGCAAACAGTTTGATTGTAAATACTTTTGAGGGGAAATGAATGATCACGCGATATCCCTCTTGACAAAATAGACTCCACTTGATAATTTTTTATAGATATAGAAATGTGTGTATGTTGTGCATGCGCATATTTTACAAACAATAGAAAATACTTATTCATGTTTCTCTCTCCTGTGTAGATATTATAAAATACAATTGCTTGATAATGAAAAGCCAAACTATCCAAGTTTAGAATATGCTTATTAGTAAATGTTCATCTTCCATCCATTTTATATTGATTGTTTATGAAATTGGATGCAGGAAGAATTAATTATGACTTCAATAAAGGTCTCAGTAAAAAAAAAATGTTTTAAATGATATATATCACTGAAATCTATGTTTAAGATGCCTCCCTTGATTTTATTACCCAAGATTTTTATATATATATATATATATATATATATATATATAAAGAGAACAGTCTGAAACCTGGAAAATCAAAACTTTAACAGTTACCTTCCCCACATCAGGGCTATATGAACTGGTTCCCATTCAGTTTTTAGTTAGTGTAGGATGTTGACAGAGGTTTGCACTCTCTGAGTGCTTTCTAATTCTCAATGTATCCCATTCAATTTCTCATTCGAATTTTTGTCAGGACATAAACATTTCAAACAACAGAATCAAAGTTCTTTTTAGATGTACTGGCACTGATTGAGATCACTGACTGACTGACAAATTGACATAGCAAATGCATCACAATATCTCCTACAAAGCATTCCCTCCCACTCCTATGAATTTGATGTCACTTGAGTGACATTTTATTATTACGTCATCAGAACATAAAATTCTATTTCACCAAGTCAGAAGAAAAACATAAGTTATTTAGATGATTGAGATTCTATTTTACCACAATACTAGCGTTAAACAAAGGTTTCTTTTCAGTGGATAGGGTTTTTAAAGGAGGGAGGTTTGAGAGGAAACGACTTTTAAAGGCACCAAAGATCAAACTAGTATATCTATGGTCTGACTTTCAGGCTTGTTTTTCTTTACTTCATCTACTCTTAAACTCTATAATTACATTGTAAGTGTCAGTAGCCAATCATCTGTTTTCTATCAAAGGAAACAAGTCTCTCCTAAGATCCTCCTCATCAAAAACAGTCAGAACATTTGGAGTGGTGTGCACTGTATTCCTTTGCCAATACTTATCTACCTTGTTGACATGTATTTAGATGATTGTATTTATATCCCAGCTGACCTAGCCATTTAACTCTGGAACGGTCCCAGTCTGGACCCCAGCACTTTCTGACAGCCTTCTCGGTGATCCGTACTCCTCCATACAATTTCAAGTGGCAATCTCTGCACTTATCTTGACATGCCAGACATACTGATTTGTATTTTAATATACAAATACAGAGGATGAGGGAAAAGAAGTTGTAATCAGGTTTTTCATGGTAGCAAATGAAAAGGATGGAGAATAAGAGGCAGTCAAATTGCCGGACTGACCAGTGATGACCAAACATTGGAAGTGACCAAAAGAACACAACGCTCGGCTCATTTACAACCTCCTTTCCACTTCTCCGTATCTCAATTCAATGAAATCTACTTCTGATGGAAAGAGCATCGAAAATCAGCTATGATTCCCCAGTAAGATATTGTATGGTGAAGTGCTTTACATTCTAGGTACAGAATGATTTCTTTGTTTTCCTCAGTGAATAAATGAATTTCTTACGTTATTAGCTTTTTTTTTTTTGCTCTTTCTCTATGAAACACCTAGTTAGAAGCCAATAACTAAAACTGTCGACATCGGTTTCTTCAGTTTTAAAGTTGGTCCAGCTGGCTGACTGCATCATGCATATAGGCCACACCAACGGAACCAGAGAGCTGGAAATTTAAACATTTACTCCCTATTATGTCTGTAAAAAACAAATCACCTATATAAATACTTTTGTAGAGGTGAGGGGTTCAGTTTACAACGTAAGTTTCTACTGAATTGAACCCTAGTTTGTTCCTGCTAGGTTTGATTGAAAATTCAGACTGGTCAGTGGTCACTGCCTAACAAAAGGCAAGTTTAGTAATTCATTGATCACCCCTTTTTTTCCTATTTTTGAATTGATCACCACAAAAGATGTTTATCACATGATCCTTTTCAAACCACCCCGTACATCTGATGCTATTGTACAACTAGGAAACTAATGGAAAAATATACTTCTAAGCAATTTATATTGATAATCTTCTGGTCAAGATATGAAGAAACATTGGAATGTCCATAAAATATCTCTACTGACATGTTCCCTGGGTCAAATAGTGATTACTCACAAGTTTTGGAATTACTTCCACCCTTTACAACTTTTCTAATTAACCATTATAATAGAAGTTATTTTTACGAGCCAAAACTTGCAAGAGGAAAGGAAGAATAAGAATTAGAGCAGTTAATTATTTTCAAATATGGCTTCCTTTTTCTTTTAAAAGGACTAGGATCTTCCATAATTTATCTTCACCTCTCTAATATAATTCCAAGACTTGATTAAAATGAGATGGAGTCAAGATCAAATAGCCAAAGGATTATGTCGAAGAGAAATTCCACAAGCATTGGATTCTAGTACATGATTTGATTAAGTACGTGCTTTATTAATATTTTCAATTGATAATGTTATCTGTAGATATTTATATATGTAAGTATACAATGAACCATATTAGAAACCATGAACCAAAACTGTAACCATAGGCTGGCTTGCTTGTTGGCTATATAGATATGTGGTAAGTATGGGTTACCCCAATGAAGCAAGAAGGCTGAAAATTTCAACAATTACTCCTAATTATCATTAGAAAAAATATTTTTTCTTAAATTCCCCTGAAATGAGTTTATATTCGAAGGCTCAATTTACAATGAAAGTAATGCTAAATTCATACCAAGTCTGTGCCTGGCTTTCAAACTTTTTTTTTTTTTTGTTTTTTTTTTTTGAAGCCTGATTTTCTACTGATCCAACAAAAGGCCAAAGAAGTAAGTTATTCATGATCATCTCTTTTTTGTTAATTGATCACCCCCAACATGGCTTGCTTCCATAAGACATTGGTCCCATGACAGGTTTCTATCGAGTGACTAGCAGACCTGTATCTAATCTTTATAGAAATTGTATAAAAATAATTGATTATCTTAATTAGATATATGATTAATTGATTATTCATAAATTTCGTTGGTATATCATCAGTTATAATCAGCTTTTAATTTCAAATTTTGTGATCTTAACTCGGGAGATCTTGGTTGAACCTCACACTTGACGATGCACGAAATCTGAGGCATCCATTTTCATTTCCATGACTGGATACCAGTTGCAGAAGTGTATCTCTCATGTTACAAAGCTCACTTTATGCTTTCCATTACCTCTGAAATATCTGACACAGATTTTGAGGCCAAATATCCACTTTGGTATATTTGCAACAAGGTCAAAAATGTTGTGAAAACAGCATACTAATAAGAGCAGGTTCAAAAATGAAAAAAAAATAAAGATATCGAATTCGCTAAAATATTACGCTGGCATCTTCAACGCTTCCTGGCATATTTCTTTCTTGTAAGCACTATTCTCTTTCTTCCGTGTATAGGATTACTTCATATTTATTCTGGGTAAATGCCCTTTACTTAAGTATGCTTTGTTTCTCAGACTAAATGGAGATCAGTTTTGCTAGGATGTGAACTCAATATCATGAATCAATTATTTTGCCTATAAATGTGCTTGTGTCTAACTCAACTCTTCTGCATGATTTATACATCCAATGAAACCATTTCCCTGTCAAGGGTCTGGTTCATACAATGTGAGAGCCAGCTGCAGTATCTCTCGAGCAAACAAATCAAAGTAAAAAATGCTGAACAGCCTTAAATAGTGTTTATCAGTGCATCCAAATATATCATAGCTACATAAGCAAAATTCAGCCAATCAGTTCTACCAAGAGACATTGTATAAGGTCCATGAACCTGAAAAGCAATGCCAGATTAAAAAAGAAGTTCAAGTGGAATTTACAATTACCTGATCTGGCTAAATTTTTTTTTTATGCCAATGTTAGTGCCCCATTAAGCTATGACTATAAACTATATTTTGATTTATCTACATACTCCTATGCTGAGGACAAATAAGATATACATATTTCTTTTAACTCAAAGCAAATTAAAAAAAATACCCTGCACTGAGTCAATAAATGACCAACTCATCCATTTTGTCTTGCCAAATAACTTGAGGTCTACGAAATAATTTTACTGGAAAACGCACTTGCTAACAGAGCATTGAAGAGTGCAAATCTGATACCAGAAAACGAACGTTTTGTGAAAGCTACGATCGGTGAGTTAACCTTGTCAGCTATGTTGAAACGATTGAGGAAGATAATGTGCAGACACAGTTCTCAATGCTTCGTCAGTCAGTATTCCACCAATCATAGTAAAAAAACAGTTTGGAAGTTGTTTATAATGAAAGCAACCAGTAGACCCCTAAGGAAATGTGTTATGGTTGCTGGTCAGGCAAATGTCCTTCTCTTTTAAAAAATTCTATCTGCTTTTTAACCATATCTCACCTGGTGTTCAGAATTTCTCCATTTTCCTGTAAGTTTTATTTGTTTTTGTTGTCAGTTTAGGTTCCTGCCTAACTTCTGAATTCTTGTTTCAGTATTGGTATGTTGTCGTTTTAGTTTCACACTTCATATTGCTATATAGAGAATAGTGGCTCAAGAAAAACTATTACAAGTAGCTTATTCCCTGGGTTGTACAAAAATAAAATTTCTAGACTATATTATTGGAAATCTAAACTCTTCTCTTGTCCCTCATGTCGACACTTCAGATATCTTCTAATTACCATATATTTTACTATATCTGTTACTACTACAGACACTAACATAACTAGTTTATGATCATTATCATCAGACTTCTTCATGATGAATAGTTTATTTGCTATAATAATAGATCAAGACACAACAAATATCCTACCAAATTGACTTTTGTCAGAATTCTTGTCCTACTAAGCAGTGCCAAATACACATTTCTGTTTTTTTTTTTCAATTTCCTGCTTGCAAAAATTGTCCCAAAAAGGTTTTTGGAGCTGAGCCCAGGACTCAAGTAATTATGAGGATGACATTCACTCTTACATCCTGCTTTATTTTGTATAAAATCTAAATATTTTTTTCTATTTTCCTGAGTTTATTCACTTCTTCATCAGCAAGATTATATCTAATATTAGAAACTGAAAATTCAAATCTCTACCCTTCATTTTGTCTGGAGAAAACCCTCTTGTTTTTTTAAAATTGCCCCTCTAAAAAGATTTCAGTTGGGGAGCTTAATTTGTAATGCAAGTTTATGCTAAATTTTGTTTGTCACTACCATATTCATATTGTATACCTGAAGAAAGCCGCAAAATGGATCATCCAAAATATTGTGTAAACAACACAAACAACAAAGAGTTAAATTTTCAAAAAAACTCTTAGAATGTTTGTTTGTGTGTTCCAGCGCTCATGGCCATACCGTTTTATAGACTCAAAAATTGGCATCAGTTCTCCACTAGACCTCTTCTGAGAAAAAATCTAATTCTAAATTTTTTGAAAAAAAACCCAACTTTTTTTTTACCTTTTTGAGGCCTTATTTTGTTTGTTAATAACCTCTAGATTCTCCAGAATCTAGATATTTTTTCAATTCTATTTCATTCTATTTAGATGTTTTCCAGTGGAAAACACCTATGATGTCATAAATTGAATTTACACTCCAATCAATTTTTTTTTTTTTTACTTTACTTCCAATTTTGACGCTACGGTTGTTTAATTATCAACTGTGATGGCGGGTTATTTATATTAGTATATTGCTTCTTTGTCTTCTCCCACTTCCTCTCTTTCTCTTTCTTATCCTTTTCCCTCTTCTCCTTCTTCATCTCCTTTTCTTTCTCTTTCTTATCCTTTTCCCTCTTCTCCTTCTTCATCTCCTTTTCCTTCTCCTTCTTCATCTCCTTTTCCTTCTCCTTCTTCATCTCCTTTTCTTTCCTCTCTTTCTCTCTCCTTTTCTTTCCTCTCTTTCTCTCTCCTTTTCTTTCCTCTCTTTCTCTCTTCTTTTCCTTCCTCTCTTTCTCTCTTCTTTTCCTTCCTCTCTTTCTCCCTTCTTTTCCTTCCTCTCTTTCTCCCTTCTTTTCCTTCCTCTCTTTCTCCCTTCTTTTCCTTCCTCTCTTTCTCCCTTCTTTTCCTTCCTCTCTTTCTCCCTTCTTTTCCTTCCTCTCTTTCTCCCTTCTTTTCCTTCCTCTCTTTCTCCCTTCTTTTCCTTCTTCTCTTTTTCTCTTTTCCTTCTCTTTCCCCTTCCCTTCTTCTCTTTTTCCTCCTCCTCCTTTTTATTCTCCTTCTCCTTGCTTTTCCCTCTCCTTCTTCTTGCTTTTCCTTCTTTCCATTAATAGTAGTATTAGTATAAGCACTACCCCTACATTGTGTAAATTAATATTGTTAACAAATAATTCAAGATGGACGCCCATTCTCCATTAGTAAATCATTTCAGTTTTTCCCTCGTATTGCTCTGGTTGTTCTCTCATTTTTCAATTCTTCCTTTTCATTACATAATTCTCTTTCTGCTGAAAGATGCTCAACTATTTTTTACACTTCCAAAACGGGAGACAAGTCCATCTAGCTGTTTGCAAAATGAAATCAAAGATGGAGCACTCATTATTTTTTTTTTGTTTGGATAGACAGAGCAAGGCAAGGCCCTGGGAAAAAGAAATGACATTTGTGCTAAATATCTTGATATTCAAGAGAGAAGTTTATTCCCTGATTTTTTTTTTTTTTTGAAAAATACTTTAGACACAAAAAGGCTATTAGATAAAAAGCAAAGAATAAGTAGGAAAAAAAATTAAATATACTGTCATGAAGAAGAGAATAGAACTGTCTGCTCCATATGCATTTCATAAATGAATAGTGACAAAACATTTTTTTAAGAAAAAGCTAAGTGCAAAAAAATTAGATCTTCCGAGATCTTATCTCAATGAAAAATCATTTTTTGCTATCTTTTCTATTCTGTTTTTAAACTAAAATTAAATATAGATTTTATCCTTTTTTGTTGAAGAACTGTTCAAGATTTATCTGCTGATGTCATCATAGATATTGGATAGAGCAGCCAACACTGTTGTTGCTTAGTTGTTATCGTGGAATGATTGCATTTTCTGGTCCCACCACTTTCTCTTTTCATGTCTTATAATTTGCAATAAACTAAAGACAATTGACATAAAATTTTTAATGTACATTGTTGGATAAAGATCTTCCCCAAGATTTGCCAAACCTCTCTCATGGATGTCATTGTCCCCCCCGCATCTTATTTCTGCTGGCTGCAGTTTCACATATGATCCCTGGGGATCCACATTGTGATGTACAGCACTTGTCTGCCATTCTTGCAATGTGGCCAGCCCATTTGAGTTTTCTAATAGATTCTATGATACCTTTGACTCCCATTTTTTCTTAAATATATTGTGCTGTCTTGTGATCTCTCCATGTTATGTCAGTGCATGTTGCATTGTTCTCAGTTTGAAAGCCAATCTCTCAGTTAGGTTGCAAGTTTCAGCTCCATAGGTGACTCTCAGGAGGATGCATAAGACCACACAACTATGTACACACATACATAAATTGCTTCAAGTCAAATACAAGTAAGAATTGAACCATTACTTTCACTCTTAGTCACTTTTAGCTGACTGTTTTTCAACACAAATGAAAGACTGTTGTATAAGAAAGTAATATACCAATGTTGTTTAATATAGAGCCACTGAATGTTTGTTTTTTTAAGGAAAAACTTTCAAGATTGTGAATGCCTGATGATTTAACACATCAATCAACTCAAAAAAATATAAGCAGTGATTAAAATATTTATTATCTATTTCTTGTCATTTTGGTACTGTGATAAAAATGTATCGTTTTTGTTTACCTAATCAATAACCTCTGATTTGCTGACAACATTGTCTTTTTTGCTGACAACCTCCGTGATATCTGAAGAATGCTAGATGAAGTGAATGAACAAAGCAAGAAAGTACGCCTCCACATGAACTTCAGGAAAACAAATGTCATGTTCAGCAAACACAATGATCAAAATAAGCAGAGCTAAAGAAAGTAGACCACTACATCCATTCAGGATAATGAATTTCCATAAAATCCTTAAAAGAAGAAGAAATAAAGCCAAGAATCACTCTAGGTTGGCAAGATTGCAGTAGAACCAGCTCACCTTCAAGGACAAGAAAATCCCACTGAAGAGAAGGGTTTACAACTGATGCATCCTCTCAATAGTCACCTATGGAGCTGAAACATGGAACTTAACCAAAAGATTAACACTCAAACTGAAAACCATGCAATGTGTACAGGAGAGAATTTTGCTCAGCATCATATGGGATGATCACAAAACAGAATAGCTCAGAAGAGAAAAAAACAGGCATCAGAGACATCATAGAAACCATAAGAAATCTCATAGAGCAATGGGCTGGCCATGATGCAAGAATGGCAGACAATTATTTGACATTGCGACTCATAATATGGATACCTAGGGATCACATGCAAAAATGCATATGGCAAAATATAAGATGGCAAGACGAAGTAAACAAGTTTAGAAAATATTGGCTCCATGACAGCTGATGATAGAGAGGTCAGACAAATCTTGGGGATGGTCGATGTCGAACAACGTACACTAAAAGGCTGATGAAATAATGATTTTATCTTATTCTACCTTTATTTTTAGCAAAATCCTTCTCTCAATGATTCTATTTTCTTCCTTCCTGAGTCCTGAATCTATTGACAATTAAAAATGATAAACAAAACTGTCAATATAGGTTTCTTCAGTTTTTGAGTTGGTCTGGCTAGCCCTGATTAACCCATTAAGCAAAACAAGCTCATGTTCAGGACATAAACAGAGAAGGGGGCACTACAGGTTTCTTGCAGTTTCCTTTGAAAGATTACAATAAGTTATTTAAATTGTTTAACATGAAAGTTTAAATTCTAAATTTTTTCTCTTCTTTATAAAGTGAATTCAAACATTTCAAATAATTCAATCGTCCACATGAATAATTTTGCAAGCACAGGTTTCATTGGCGAAGATTTTCTGCTAGTGAAGTAGTATCTATATATTTTTTAATGTATTTTGATGTGTCTTAAATGAATATAACCTTCACTTATGGAGGAATGTTACATTATTTAAAGTCATTAAGTATTTCGCTGCTATGAATAAAAAGCCAACCATCTAAGACAGGACCAGAATTGAGTGGGATGGAACAACGTCTGTATTTAGTTCATTATCTCCTCTATCCAGCAGCGCGTCATTTATATTGAATAGTAAAGTTCAACCTCATGGAGAATAGAAACTTCAAAGAGCCCTAAAAAAAAAAACAAGCAACAAAATTTTGTCCTCCCATTGAGCTGCTGCCATTGATGATGATGCTGATTACATAATTGATAAATAAAAAATGTAAAGCGTCATATCTCTTAAGAGACAACCCCTGATGGAGAATGGGGTCTGATGATAAAGTCCTGGTCTCTGTTGCATGTATCAGCTTAGTGATCGTTGCAAGTCTCAAGTCTGGTCAAGACCAGGACTTTTTATGACCGCCTCTTTGGCAGGATGCAAGTTCACCAAAGGGATACCTTTACCTTAATCGCATAACTTGGAGTGTATACAATTAGCTGCTAAGTGTACAGGGGAATTTGTCCTAATGGAGAGTTTTCCTGACACTGCGCCCTTACCAGGAATCAACCCCAAAACCCAGTGTGTGTGAGGCAGATTTGTTAACAATTACACTGAGTGGACTATTGATAGAGAGTATTTAATCGAACTTCTCTGGCATTTGTTTCCATCTTCTTTTTGAAAATGTTATTTTCCAAAAATGAATACATAATTATTTTCTGATAACACCAACAGGTTCCTGAGAGAGAAATGAGTCTCATTCAGCTCTGAATTTTAGCTTCATTTTATATTGATTTTCTTGTAAGTTCATGTCCTTTCTTGGATAATGAGAATGCAAAATTTATATATACATATATATATATATACATATATATATATAGCTTTCTGTGATAAATGTAAATTGTCACCTGACTGTATATAGATTTTTTGAACAGGTAAGAAATCTGAAAAAGTCAGGTGAAAATTTCATAGATCACAGAATGCAATGTGATCATTGTTCATCGATTGTGAAAGAAATATATATATATATATATATATATATATATATATATATATATATATATATATATATATATATTCAGTCCAAAAATACTTATTTTCGTAGTATTACAAAAGAGTATCAACCTTCAGGGATGGACTAATTGGGATGCATAGGGGACAGCCCCCCCAGGGGGACATCATCAGTGTAGATGACACTAAAAAGACTGCCAAAGAGGTTTTTATACGTTTTTTTGGTAGTTCTTTTTTTCTCTCATGAGATATCTATCCGTCCACATATCTCCAAAATGAAATTTTTGTAAAAGGGTTGGGAGAAAAAAAAATGTTCTTCGGCAGATCCAGGAATTTTTTTCATTTGATAGATATTTCATACATTCTTGTATATGTTAATGACTCTCCACATTCTATCTACAAAAATTCTCCAGGAATTACCTTGAAAATTTATAAAGGGATTAACAATCGTCTACGGAAAAAGTAATTAAATTTTAGATAAAAGCCTTTTTTATGGTAGCCATTTTTTTCCTTCATATTGATTCTCAAAGTCAGAACGGAAAAATTGAAAACCAAGCATGAATTGAACTGTTCGTAAATGTAGGCTTTTGTCATAGCATTAAATAAAAAGGGAGAATCATGATGAATAATTCATGATGCATTAGTACAAAAAGATCACCAACATTCTAGATATCCTGGGAAGAGAGCAAGCTCTAAAAGAGGGAAGGGAGTTACCACCCAGAGCGGCACCAATCACAGCCCCGCCACTATCAACACTTGCTATATTTGCTGAAAATCTCTGAACGTTCTGTATTAACCCCTTTTGCCAAGGTTTTCCAGTCGATCAGTTCAGCTGAAGATTCTTTTGGCAAGTTCCACTGAGAAAATGATTAATTCAATAGACTTCAGTTACATTCATCTATTTTAAAATGAAACAATAATATTCAGGGCTTTTATCGATTAACTGTCTCCAATACTGTCAGAAGATGTCAGTAGATTTTTTAGGTTCTTAGGGGCTTATTTTTCTCTTCTAATTTGGCAGGGCCATCTAATTCTTGCTACCAGCCAATAAGGCTCGATGTTGGTGATTCTGGATTTGGGAAAAATATTTCTAAATAGCAAATGTATTTAGGGAATTTAATCATTTATCTATCAATGTATCTGTTTGTTTCACTCAGTACCTATTCCTCTTTACTTACTTTTTCAACTTATATCTATTTTAACATATATATCTAACATGTGCGTGTGTGTGTTTGTTATAGAGAAATAGATATATGATCCAACAGAATGATTATAGAATGCCCTATAGTAAATTGAAATTTGTTTAGTCCACTTTGATTCCTGTAGCAGCCCAATTTTCTCTAATTGTTTATTCTTTTATGCTGTCTAAGTCAAATGATACATTCACTGTATTATAATGGGACATTTCAAATAGAATTTCAATATGATATAATGCAATTCATAATTGAATATATAATATATATATGTGTGTGTGTGTGTTTGTCTATGTATTTATGTATATACATATATATATATATATAAGTGTGTGTGTGTGTTTGTCTATGTATTTATGTATATACATATATATATATATATAAGTGTGTGTGTGTGTTTGTCTATGTATTTATGTATATACATATATATATATATAAGTGTGTGTGTGTGTTTGTCTATGTATTTATGTATATATATATGTGTGTGTGTTTGTCTCTGTATTTATGTATATATATATATACATGTGTGTGTGTTTGTCTATGTATTTATATATATATATATATATATGTGTGTGTGTGTTTGTCTATATATATATATATATATATATATATATATGATATACACTACCTGTCATAAGTATTTGAACAAAAACACACTTTATTTCTAATCTCCTGGGTTTGAGTTAAAAACAGGAATATTATGAACAAAAAACCTAGTTTTTTGCCCACAACATTACTAAGCATGCATTTAGTCATCTTCTGTGGTTCTGAATGCTACATTTCCGGACAATGATTTTTTGTGTGATGAACTGGAAATGTTGAATGACAAAAAAAGCAAGTTTTCTGGTTTCTATTCTTCTAAAATCTTTGAAAAAGTGAACTTGCATTGCGATATGGAAGAGTTGCCAAACTTCCTCCCACCCGCTCAAAATCAATCATGGCCTCCGCAATATCAGGAAATAAAAACAGATTTTGTGCTTGTTGAAATACTCATGAGCAATAGCTTTTTTTATGTATGAATTTTCATTGATAAAAAATTATTCCTCATAAATATCTGAACGAACGCAAAATCTGTTTTCATTTCCTGAAATTATTTCATTCAAATGACAGATGGCAGTACAGAGTGCAGAAGTAGTTTATTCAATTAACGATCACTTTATATGTGTGTGTGTGTATATATATATATATATGTGTGTGTACAAAACTTTCATTAAAAATGACAAAGAGCATCTTCTTTTTTTTTACTAATCTCTCCTTGTTTTTGTACAAGTGAATGCTTCTCTGCTTTCAATGTATAGAGATATCTTCCAAAAAGATAGACCGCTTTCAGCTGCATCTGCTGCCATTTTCAGTATCAAGGGAGAGATGTACTGTTCGATTTCATTGTTGTATCTTGTTTGATGTTATTTTATGATTTAGTTTTACCGTTAAATCAGGCATTTGCAGTTTGGTGCTTGCATTTACTGGTTGCTATTAGTATACCAGTGACGTCTTTGGTGGTTTGTAAGCATTAGAGGAATTTTTTTCCTTTACGTTCGGTTGAGTTTTTCAATTATCAAATGTACTCAAGTAATCAATTAATTATTCATTTAAATGATTAATAATCAGTCAACTAACTAATTATTAAATACTTGCTTCTCTTATTTGCTTTTGTTTTATAAAATATTTGGGTATTACCTACAAGTATTTCGCGGATGGGTGTATGGTCATTCAGTGGTTCGCGTATCTTTAGATACGTTTAATTAATGCACTTTGATTTGAGAGGTGAAAGGTTAAATGTTGTTATAATGTTTTTATTTTTAATGAAAGATGTATTAGAGAAAATATGCTGCCAAGTTATATTTACTCAAACTCACACATTTGTTGAGCGTGCAGTTGTCATTTTCCGTACCATTTTTTAATTCTCTTATTTTTCTCTATCTTTTATAGATTTTTACAACTGTCAGCTAATATTTTTAGAAGCATTGGGTATTTTTATATTCACATGGAAACATCCAAACACAACTGTCAACATAGGTTTCTTCAGTTTTTCAAGTTAGTTCAGTTAGTTGTATGTATGTATGCATATACATATCATAGGCACAGGCCCTTTTAATGTCGGTAGGAGTCTGAAAATTTACTCTTTAATATATCTGAAAAAAATGTTTTTTTGTGTTTTTTGAAAATTCCCATCCTAAGTAAGTTTTAAAGAGGGGGTTTAATTCGCAATGTGAATTCATGCAAAACTGGTCCCCTGGTTTGTGCCCTACAGCATTCATGCTTGTTTTTAGAATATTCAGATTTTTTAGAGATCACAATCCCCAAAAAAAGGAAAGAGAAGTAACTTATTCATTGATCTACCCTTTTCAATCTATCATCCTCAACATGGCCTACTGGCAAAAGATGATGGGCGTGTGACTTCTATTTCTATGGAGTGATTAACCAGACTCGTTTTTATATATTTCTCTTATTTTTCTTCATTTTTGAAAATTTTTGCTCAGCCATTGAACAACCAAAGGTTCCGACCTTTTTTTAATATGTGTTTTCAATGCTCCTGGCCCTACGGCTTTGTCTACAGACTTGAAGACTGGCATCACAGCTACACCAGACCTCTTTTAATATTACTTTTTGACCTCTTTGGGGCCTTATTTAGACGGACTTATTAATAATATCTAGATTCTCCAGAATATAGATGTTTCTAGATTTATTTTTTATACTGCTTTTTAGATATTTCCCAGTGGAAAACACCAGTGATGTCATAAATAGAATTTATTCTGACCATATTTATTCTTTGATGGTATACACAAGCACACATAAACATAAAAAAAGAATAGAACCCTTCACCATCTTTGATGGCTACTGATGTTCAGTTATCAAAACTGAAATACCAGGTAATAACAAACATGGCGCAGAAGTGATCAGGATAAGGAGTGAATTTTAGGGTGTGATTTGGACTACCGCTCATCCTTGTGTTTTAGTAGTTCAGTGGTAAGAATTGTCACGCTATGCAAGTCAGCCTCTGGCATAGAGGATCATGAGTTTGATTCTCACCTGGGACTTATTCCTAATAAAGAATTGAGACAAGGTGATCCCTGCTCATCCAATTTCTTCACACCTGCCTCTACACAATCTTCCAAAACCTATACTGGGAGAATTAAAGATTCAGAATAGATGGAGAATACTAAAGTAACTTTAGATTTGCTGAAAACATTTGCAAAAAAACCTTCATGATTTCCAAGTAATGCTAGACAAGCAGAATAAAGACAGCAAGAATGTTGGTCTTCATATGAACTTCAGTGAAACAAATATCACGTTCAACAAACATGTTGAGGACAAGGATAACAAATAAGTAGACCACTACATCTGCCGAGGACAACAGATCTCCATGAAATCTTCTTCCGAAGAAGAAACCAAACAAAGAATCACTCAAGGATGATAAGCTTTCGGTTGAGCAAACTCAACCTTTGAGAACAAGAAAATCCCATTAATCTTAAAAGGTAGGGACTACTACCAATGCATCTTCCCAATTGTTATCTATGAAGCTGAAACATGGAACCTAACCAAAAGATTGACCCTCAAACTGAGAACCATGCAACATGCACATGAGAGAATCGTACTCAACGGTTTTCAAGTTGGTCTAGCTGGCAGGCTATGTATATATATGTTATGCATACAGGCCCCATCAATGGAGCCAGGGGGAGGAAAAATTTAAACATTTATAGATAATTTTATAGAAGAAATTACATAGAAATGTTGTAGAAAATTTCCCCTTTAGATAAATTTTAAGGAAGGGGGTCAGTTTGGATTGTGAGTTTATTTTGCATTGACCCCTTAATCTATTCCCACTTTATTTTTCTTTTAAATTCCAACGTTTTCACAGATCACTGCCCAAACACTAGGCAAGAAACGTAACTCATCTATTGATTGCCCCCTTTTTTAATTGATCACTCTCCAACATCACATGCTGTTAAAAGAGGTTGATCACATGATGGTTTAGATATTGAGTGACTAACCAAGCCCCTGAGAGAGAGAAAGAAACTGGTGTGTGAGTGTATATATATATATATATATATATATATATACATATATATGATGTATGGGTGCACATAATGTGCAATATTCATTTGTGTATTCCTCTTTATCAATCCCTGAAATTTATGATATGGCACTGTTGTTGCATCAATCATTGTAACCATAAGCCCTTCCATCAGTTTTATCTCTGTCTACTTCAGATGTCACTGTAATTAGGCTTTCAATTCTTAAGTCAGATTTAGCCAAAGAACAATCCTCTTATGCCTTGATGGCAACAATGCAAGACAGAATGGCACTGCCTCTATTTTCTTTCTCTCTCTCTTTTTCATTCTTTCATCTTCACTCCTTTGTTTGCTTATTTATATTAGATAAATAAAACAAAGATGAATCTCAAAGCAGGGTAATGTTCATGGTTTCTGTTACTCCCACATTTTACAGAACACCAACCATCCATAGCACCATGCCTGACATTACATATGGAATGTCTCAATATGTACACATAACCGTATGTGTAACTACTTAAGCGTGCTATACACCGATATTTAGCGTTCAGTATAAAGCTCATGAACACAGAATGTCAGTTTAACCAAAGTATTTCATAGTGTTATAAACTCTTGCTTTTTTCTCTTGATTTGCTGAGAGGGAAATAACAATTGACCAAATCGAATCACTGTTGCCCCTCAAATGGACAACCCAATCGAACAGCCAAGTGAGCTACAGAGTCTTCTCTCTTTGGATCCTCCTGGTCATATTTTGGTAGCTACAACCTTAAAGATTTTATTGATTACACCCCTTCTGACCATCAAAAAACTTACTTTTTGTTCTTTCAAAAAAATGCTTTGTTTGGTTCTTTATGGGCATTTTGGACCAACAACATCCGAACTTTGTGCGGCCATTGTTTTTATGATTTTAGATAAAAGATCTTTTTCTTTCAAATAATTTTAATCAGCTTTGGTAAACATGCAAGCGGCTGTGATTTATTCACATGAAGTACGGACATTCCTTTATTTCTCATGTAATGCCTGGGCGCAATGAATATGTTTACTACTTCTTTTATAAACCTCAGTTTTTCACTCATCTTTAATATCTATCTCTAGCAAAGGTCATTTGGTACTCAATTAAGGTAATTAGACCTTTAACCAATTATTTTTAGTACTCAGTATGATAAGCAGTTGCTGTACAATGAATCCTCATTTTCTGAATCCTCGCCAGTTTGATTTTGAATGTATTTATTGATGGCTGATGATGATGATGATGATTCTTGCTAGATAAAATATAGCTGTATTTTCCATCTGATTATCTTAATCTCAGTGAATTGAAAATTGCATTTAATAGCTTTAATAATGATTGGTAGATAACCTGAGAGGAATATTTTACATATTACATTCTTAACTGAGAAATTAACTTTAACCTAAGTTATCATTAGTAGATGTTTTATATGATAATTATATTTAACATACAAAAATTCAAATTCCCAATTTAGTAAATAGACAGGATGAATAACTTATATTATAGGCTTGAGGTGAAAGAGCGCTATTAATAATAGTTTGAATCACACTGATTCAACCGACTTCACAGTTTGAAAATCTGCAAAATATTATCATGCAGGTCTCTGTCATCAATACAAGGGTGCTGAAAAATTTCTCGGCTTGAGAAATAATGTCTGTTTCTGGCCTGATCCATTTCCCAAAACCTGAGTATTTTCATAAAGTTATTTTAACTGGAAAAAATATTCTTCATATAATTAGCGTCAAATTGTAAGATCCTTGCGATTATTATTGAATTCGTTATACATAATACTGTTATTATGACCATATTGTGGCCTCATCCTGAAAACAAATTTTTGCATCGAAGATAATTCAATCATGAAATCAAGAGTTTTTGAGAATATTTTGGCTTCCTTAATATTATTTTGCATGAGTAAACAACCAAGTTACTCCCACAACAAATATCTTCCTGGATAGTTGGTTGATTGGCCAAATAGATTGAGTTTACGAATGCATTGAGGTAATTCTTTGCTTGTTATCGCCAGCTGTATGAAACCATCACATGGCCAACATTTTTTAGAAGCATGTCGTTTTGGGGGTGATCAATGAATAAATTACTTGTCTTGTCTTTTGTTGGGCAGCGATCCCTAAAAATGTCAAAATAAAAAAACAAAAACAAATGTGAATGCTTCCGGACAGAAACTCCATGATACTAATGATACTTAGATAATTTGGGGGTTACCTATTAAAAAGCCAATAATTCGTTTCAATGATATATCCGAATTGATTTAAAAATTACAGTTTCTGTGTGGATTTTTTTGATGAGGGAATATCATCAAGTGAAATTTTTTGCTGATTATCTCCTCATCTTGGTCCATTAATTGAACACAATGGTTTGCCTGTCGTACCCAACAACCATATTCAGGCGATTAGTGACTGAATTTTTGACCTTTCAAACAGGGAGGCCCTGTTTTGGCTAGTGTCTTGAATTTTCGCATTCCCCTGTTTAATATCATCGATCTTTTTTCTTTTTTTTTTCTAAAAAATTATAGTTTGACATAAACCTTCAATCAAAACTGTCCGTATATGTTCCTTCAGTTTTCAAGATAGTCTGTCTGACTTATAAGTTATGTATGTATGCATACATGTATCATGCATACAGGCCACATCAATCGAGCCAGAAGGCTGAAAATTTGAAAATTTACACCTTATTATGTATAGAAAAATCATATGTGTTTTTTTTCTCAAAATCCCCTCTCACAATAGATTTTTGTTGGGGGGCGGGGGGGGGCTGCTCAGTTAGCAATGTAAGTTTATATTAGATTGGTTCCTCTCTTCTAAATAGAAGATGATCACCTCTTAAACTAATTTTTAAATTGATCACCCCGAAAACATGCTGCCAAAAGATGTTGGTCTCGTGATGGTTTCTATTAGTTTTCAGACCTGTTTAATTTTGTTCATTCGATTCTTATATTCTTATTTCATCTTCTCACAGTTACCATACATTGATAGTATAAGAATGGAATTGGCTAGTAACCAATATACTGCGCTGTCTTGCGATCTCTCCATGTGATGATTGAAATGAATCTTCCCTGTGCACATTGCATGGTTCTCGGTTTGATGGTCAATCTTTTGGTTAGGTTCCGTGTTCCAGCTCCATAGGTGACTATCCAGAGGATGCATTCAAAATCTATTGGAGAAAAAAAACAATCGTCAGAGATAACATAGAATTCATGGCAATGGGCTGGTCATATTGCATGAATGGTAGACAACTGCTGGATATCATGGCTCACTTTGTAGACCCCCAGAGATCATATGTAAAACTGTGGCTAGCAAAATATTAGATGGCATGAAAAACTAGTTTATTTCAAAAAGTACTGGCTCCACAATGCCCATGAGTGAGAGGTCTCGGGAATCTTGGGGAAGGTCTTTGTCCAACAATTGATGATAGAAGATTGATAATGATGATGAATTAAAGCAAACATTGTAATTCAAACATGTCTCTGTCAAGTATTTCAAAGTAAATAAGAACTATTTCTACAAAATAACACTTCATCAGTGCAAAATAATGTTCATCAATTTATAAATAGTATTGATGTACAGAAAAACACTGTTTCATATTTTCCTTTAAAGTATTATATTCTTTCAAAATCATACATTCTACATTCAACCAATTCAAATGTCTATTCATGTCGAGACAATTAGATTTCAACAACCAAAACTGTTTCTCCAGTTTTTGTGTTGGTCTGGCCAGCTGACTGGCTATGTATGTATGCATGACATGCACAGGCTGCATCAATGATGCTAGAGGGCTGAAAATTTAAATATTTACTCATTACGTCTAGACAAAAAGTATTTTTTGTTCTTTGAAAATTCTCCTAAATTTTTTCTTTGGGGGGGTTACAATGTAGCTTTAGACTAAATTGGTTTTACATTTCTCAACATGAAATGATCACCCTCCATCAAATTTTTTCTATAGATCACCCCCAATACAGCATGCTGCGAAAAGACATTGGTCACATGATAGTTTCTATTGAGTGACTAAGCAGACCTGTTCAATATGGATATTTTCATTTTGATATACAGACCAAGTTATTAGAAACTGTCAACCAAAACTGTCAATATTGGCTTCTTCAGTTTTTCAAATTGACCTGTCTGGTTGGCTATATATGTATGTGTCATGCATACGGACTGCTGATAGAGCTAAAGGTCTGAAATTTTCAACATTTACTCTTTATATTTAGGAGAAACAGCTTATCAAGGTTTTTGAAAATTCCTCCCTCAATAGGTTTTTTTGGAGATGGAGTAATTTGCAATGTAAGTTCATGCTAAATTGATCCTTTGTTTGTGTCAGCATGTTTTTTTTTTAAAATTCAGACTCTCTTTAGTGATGATTTCCCAAACAAAAGGTTAGAAAAGTAACTTGTTCAATGATAACCCCCTTTTTCCAAATTTTTAATTGATCACCCCCAACAAAGTATGCGGCCTGAAGACATGAAGATTTCTATTGAGTGACCAACCAGACCAGTTTTTATAGACTTCTTCTGCAGAAAAGCTAGAGTAAAGTTACAACTGCTATATTTTTTTAATAAATCTTGCAGACCAAGTTATATGGCTCAATATTTTTTGATTTTATTGAATTTTTGTATGTTCCTCTCAAGCAAATTCCTGTAACAATCAATATAAACTATTGTGTCAGCTTGACTCCCAAAGGGAATTTGCTACCTATACCATTGAAAGCCTTCTTCTTGTTATGACATCCTTGAGTATATGCTTACAGTCCATTTAACACCCCATGTATAAATTTATAAGATTGTCATTCGTCGCAAGTGACTAGTACAAAATCACTGATGCATTAACAATATTTTTTAATCACCACTACCCACAAAAGACCGGTTTAATCATCGTTGGTGGGTTTAGGTTATTTATGTGTTCTGACTTTTATATGTATCAATTTATGTACCTATCCTGACTTTGCTTAGCCGTATTCATACCTTTTCCCAATTTTTTAATTGATCACGCGATGAGTGACTAACCAAACCTTTTTTCCTTTTGGTTTTGTTTTTTTCAAATCATAGATTTATGATTCAAACTATACCATAGTATTTTCATGAAAGTAATTTCATTTTACCATCACCACTGCTTAATTTACAAGGTAAAAGCAGTTTATATGGATGGTGGTGATTAATAATTTCCCTTGGAAAACTTTGCCCATAAGAAATGAGTAGAAAGTTCAGAATTCAAGCATGAGGTCAAAACTTAGCCCAACTTAGAACAGTGATTTCTACAAGTTTGTATTATTTTCCAATTTGCTGAGGATATTAGAAATTAATTTACAAAGTGCTTTTACTTTTTAATGATGCAAATATTAATTACAGAAAGCAACACATAAGTGAAACATTTTGTGGAAAACAGGAAGATTACAATTTTAATATGTAAACAAAAGTTGTGTTTCTACATCTCTCGCTTTAATAAAATTAAAGATTTTCAGTGAAAACTATTCTTTGTGTGTATTCTTGTTTGTGCTTCTCTGTCATATTTTGATGACTTGTTTTAGTTAATTAAATGAACAGCCCTTCCTAAAGCCATGCCTTGACATCTTTCCTGTAGTTTGGTTTAACACTCACTCCTACAAACATAACGAAGGAAGCATGGCTACACTTTGTCATTCACTTTCCATCTTTTTTTCTCTCGGGGATCATATGTGCAGAGCACATGCATCTAGAACCTAGCACAGCATGTTTAATATTGAATTGAACAAAGCTTTAAAAACACAAACTTCTTCCATTTTCAATCATATAACAGCTGGTATTGAGCAAAAAGTTATTCTTGCAAGGGGTAAAGAAAAGAAAAACTACAGCTAATATGTTCCTGAGTTGCTCGTTCCTGCAAAAGCCAATATACACAGTAGACCCGTTAAAACATGGCTTGATATAACACTGAATTACTTATAATGTGGTTTGAGCAAGGAGCCCAATTTTCAAAATGTTAAGAATGGCTCTAAAAATGATTGCTAAATTCTAAATACAAAAATAGAAAAACTTCTACTGGATCAGGTTACACCAACTGTAAAAAAAGAAATGAAATGACAAAAACATTTCAGTAGTCAATAAATGAAACTCATCACTCCTTTCCCTTTCATTTGTTGCTAAGATAATTACAATTGTATTGTCAAACTCATACTCAGGACACTCACTACATATGACTCTAAGTTTTGTGAAAATGTAACTTAGTGAGGTATCATTGATTTTAAACATTTTTTCATACTTATCTTCGTCTTCATGTTGGACCAGACACTAAGTAACCCCCACTTCACAGTTCTCTCTTCATTTCTGTATGAATTACAAGGGTCGGAAGTTCAGGGTTGGGGGCATCTGGACTTTGATTAGAAATAGAAAATACACGACAAGACAGACTCACTGTGGTAGAAAATTATGGATCCCTACTTCCTCATTATGAGAGGTCAACAATTTATATGACTGCGTATTTTTACTTACTGATTTTCAAATATCTTTTTATTAGCTCATATTTGATTTTTATATGTGAGCACTTATTTGAAAGATTGAGTGCAATGTCAGTCTTCATTATATAAGGTTGGCCAAATAGTTAATTCAATTATCGTCATTAAATGGCATTAGGATCATTAAGTTTTGATTTTGGTGTGACAGCTTTAATATCAGCAAGCATGTTTTTGAAATTTTATCTAAAATCAGCAGATTTTATTGATTCTAACACTGAAGATGGAATGAAATATTCAACATTTTTGGCTTATTACACTTATTCTATTTTCGGAATGTAAATTGCGACTCAAATTTAGAAAAGGTGGTGCAGTTTATGGAGAATATACCGTGAATGAAAGAATGTGTCAAAAATAATTTGCCAAGTTTCATGCCAGAGAATTTTTGCTGAACAATGCTTAGGATTTAAGTTGACTAGATATAGTTGATAGCAATCAAATCAAGATGTTACTTTAAAAACATTTGAAACATCTATTTTAGCGTGAAAGAAAAGCATACAATTTATGTATAAAAGCACACATCATATAATCACACTATATCTGACACTAGCATCAGCAGTTGTGTAATAAACATCATAATTCACTTAAAACTCATTCACACTACATATTCCAGAAAATCTATTCCTTAGTCCGACCACTCTGTTGCTAAAAAAGAATTTTTCTGATTTTCTATCAACTCCGATTCATTTCCACTGTATACGCATGACTTCTCAGTCCCTTGTCCCCCCTTTTGGGGGAAAAATGCATAGGGGCCAACTGAATCTATACCCTTCATAGTCCTAAACATTTTTATTAAGTCTCCCTAGATCCTTTTTTTTTTTTCTAAAAATGTCAAAATATTGATATCAAAACGTTAAAATAAACAACATTATTGGGGAAGGTCTTTGTCAAACAGCAGATACTAAAAGGTTGACAATAATGAGTGGAGTACTGATTCCAATTTTCAAGTCTGTAGTCAAAACAGTATTGCCAGGAATGCTGGAACACAATCATATACATATATAAAAAGGAATAGAACCCTCCACCACCTTTGGTGGCTACAGTTGTTCAACTCATGTTTATGCTATCTTTATTCAAAATAATAATCTATTTACTGGTTTAAGCCACCATAGGCTATTCTATATGTTTCTAATATTCTATAAGCTTAAACCAGAAAGACTTTGAATGGTCTTTGATCAAATACTATTTTGAAACAATACAATGAAGAAATAGATGGAAAATATTATCTCCTACTTTGACAGTCTTTCAAGACTGGAGCACCAACTTGAGAAGTGCAAAAATAAGTATAGCCTTATTGAAATGGGAAGTCGGCCATGTTTGTTTCTTCTTTTGGACCATGCAGACAGAACTGAGAAGGCCAAGTAGATACAGGTAAGTATTAACGTAAGATTGAAATCATAACTTGCAGAAAAAGAAAAAGAGTGTAAATGATATCATCATTTATTTTCTCTAACTCAATGCTGGAACATCTCATTTGTACTCAGATGTGCCAAGCAAGAGTAGAAATTATCCTACACTAGGCTGGGACTAAGTTCTACTCTAGTCATATACTTAAAAGTGACATGAATATTAAAGACTGTCCCTGAGAAGTGACATAAACTAAAAAGTAAAAGTTCCAGACTTGAAAAAATACTTTTGATCATATTCACTATACCTATGAAGGGTTCCATGACAAAACACACTATATCCAGATTTCTTGAAATGAAAAAGAAGGGATAACGTTAATCCCATATAATGCATTCTTCAACAAAATGCAATTTTCTCTTGATCCAAGACAAAGAAAGGCTTAAAATGTGTTTTGCAGGAAAAGCATGGCAAATATCAATAGATCACAATCTGGAGAAGTGACTTTGGGCGGGGGCTCATTTTTTACTGATTAGGCATATAATGCATTCTGTCATGGTGCCCTTCAAATATATATATGTATGTAGTACAAAGAAATAATAAAGTAGCAGAATTCAAGCTCATGGGTTGACCAAATTGGTAGTCTTTATATCTTTCACCAAAATAATTCTATCAGTTATTTTATAATATATACTCAATGTCTGGAACTTTTAAAAAATATAATTAAAAAATAAAAACAGGTCTTGCTAGTTACTCAATAGAAACCATCATGAGACCAACATCTTTTGATAGCATGCTGTGTTGGGGGTGATCAATTAGGAAAATTGGAGAAAGGAGTGATCAATAAATAACTTCATCTTTCACCTTTTACTATGCAGTGATCGCTAGAAAAGTCAGAATTTTCAACAAAAAATAAATAGATGTGAATGTTGCTGGATACGAACTTTACAAAAACTTGCATTGTAAATTGAACCAACACTAGAAAGCTTTCTTTTGAGGGGAGCGGGGTTCAAAAAACAAAAAACATTTTTTATTGTAGGAATGATAGGTAAATGTTTAAATTTTCAGAGGTAAATTTTCAGTCCTCTGGCTCCTTTGGTGCGGCCTGTATGCATTATACATATATACATAGCCTGCAAGTGAAACCAACTTTAAAACTGAAGATACCTATGTAGACAGTTCCTAATAGAATACTAATTATAAATTGGGAGAAGACACTGTTTCAAGTTGTTTATTTCGTGTTGACTTATTGCTAATACGTCTCATTAAACAAGCACCGTTGATTGCCAGTGAACTATTTAATCTCCTAAGCTTTTAGAGACTTTGCACAGAGCTCTGGTTTCCAAACCAGGGTTCAGACCATTTAAGATCAGACAGATGCAGATGTGATGCCATAGCCAGTTGGATTTTTTTCTGTAAATAGTCCAAGGGGCTCAGGATTTGTCCTGAGAGCTAAAGACCAGCACTCTTATGTCCTTGTGAAAATAGTTGTGAGGACTATGGAGAAGTTTCTACACATATGTTTACATGTTTGGTATCCCCACTATAAACCAACCTTGTGTCACATCATTTCTTCGTGAGGGTTAAGGTGAATAGGAACTTATGTATATAGCATAATTCTGCTTTTCCCCTTTAAAAAAGACAAATACAGAAAGATCTATCCATACGAAAGACCCACATGCTGATAAGTATGTTTAATAGTAGTTGTGTCTCAGTTTCTCCAGATTGCAGTTAAAACCTCAAAGTTATAATGGATGAAATAATGAGAAATTGAATAAAACAAAGGGTTGTAAAGATGCGAGATTGTTTGTTGTCATAACAAGAATTATGTGAAAATTTTTATGTATCAATGAGATGATGCGTGAGTGACTAAAATTGCTTTAGTGATTTACAGAAAGGACCAATTATTTAGTGAGAGACTGAGAGAGACTCTCTTTCACCGAACAGTTGCCAATTTTATGACAGCCGGACAGGGGTAAGGGGATGCACAGTTGCTAGATAGTTGGAGATGTTTGGGGCCAAAAACTCTCAAAAATGGTCAAATGTAAAGATAATCATGTTTGTTTATAGTCAAAATGGATCAAAATTTAAATATGGCCAAACAAAATTGATGGCCAAATATTTTTTAAAAAGGCCAGATTTATTGAATTTGGCAATAATTCTTTTTTAACAACTCGAGTTACAAATAAAAAACCTGATAAATCTGCTTTATTCTCCTTTTGGCTAATCCTCACATTATTTAAACCCGTCATCTTTTTACGCATACATACAAGAATACCATAAAATATATTGATATTTTGATGGCACCTTCAGTCACGTATTAAGAATAAAAAAAAGTACCTTCCAGAATATTATAATAATTTCGTTTAGACTTGGGCAGACTTTGACACTAATTTGAAATAATTTAGGTATTTTTTTAATGATCGTGTTTACTAAACAAACATCATTGGTCTGACACTTGATAAATCAAAGTGAGCTGAGAATTGCCCAAGTTTTAATTGATAGCACAAGAAGATAGATAAGACTTGAAATAATTTGGCTTCATTACTATTGAGTAGTGATATGTCAACTCAGCAAAGTCAATTAATACACTGAAACATCTGTAACGTGATAGCCATTTAAACTTGAGGTTTACTAATTGAAAACCCGACAGTGACCTTCATCTTTCATACTGATAAATATTTATTCCCAGTATGGAGTTTGTCTAATGCTCTCCAGGATTCAATAGCCTGACACTAGCTCCAATTTTTCTTAATTTATTTCATAGATTTTTAATACATCATTGCCCCCATGTTGTGTGGTTAAATTTGGTCAGTTAAAGCAATAATGCTATATTTATATAGGCAAGTCATATATATATAAATGATTTATTCTAAACTCTGACATCAGTGATAAAATATCATCTCAAAATTAGTTTAATAATTTCATATCATTTTAATTTCTATCATTTTAAAGACTTCCATAATGTATTCATTGATATATTAGAAACTATCAACAAAGGTTTCTTCAGTTTCCAAGTTGGTCTTCTTGGCTGGCTATGTATGTATCATGCGTACAGGCCACACCAATTGAGCCATAAGGCTGAAAATTCAAAAAACTACTCCTCATTAAGTCTAGAAAAAAAATGATTTTTTTTTTGTCTTTGAAAATTTCACCTAAACTTTTACTGAGGGTTTCAATTTGTCACATAAATTCATGCTAATTTGAACACTAGTTTCTGTCTGGCAGTATTCATGCTTGTTTTTTTTAAAATTCAGATTTTTTCTTAGTGATCATGCCCCCCCCCCCCAAAAAAGGCAAGAGAAATAAGTCATCCATTGATCACATGTTTCTTTTTAAATTTTGATTATCACCCCTAAACGGTATGCTGTCCAAATAAGTGACAGTTTCTATTGAGTGACCAACCAGACCTGCTTTTGTTGAACAGATTCTGATTTTTATGCTGATACAGCAAAGGCAATATAGAGTTTTTGACACCTTCTCTGGTTAAGAGGAGAGAAAAGGGTACAAATACGATAGTAGGGTCCAACGGATTTGACAGATGAGTTACTCACCTTGCTCGGTTTGGCCTGTATACGTGATAAATACACACATAGCCAGCCAGACACACTTAAAAACTTGGAAAGCTATCTTGATTGTGACTACATTGATGTTGACAGTTTTTTTAATTACTTACTTGAAATACTTTATTGCATAATGGTACTAGTTGCTTCGAATAGTTTAGTTTTCAAATATAATCTGGCACACAAGACTTTTTCTTTCTTTCTTTCGGTTTTAATTGAGTAAACCCTAATGATGGACAAGGGCAATATATAAGATCATCCATACGTGTAATACTGCATTTTTTCTCTTTGTTCTGATTCCTAGATCTTTGATTGTCTGCTTAGAAAGACTTTTTGTTTGTTGATGATTGATCCAGTAAGTTGTAGTTTTGCCTAGATCTTGAAAGGTCTGGATTATTTCCCAATGTGCTGGAAGGAAAGAGAAACTCCAAACAAAGAAGCAAACAACAGATGGGGAATCAAAGATGAATTCCATCGCAACAAAAAACGTTCAGAAAAAGAGAATTTACCATTTTGCATCTTCCATTTCCTCCTTTTTTTTCCTTTTGCTTTCTTGTTGTTTATGTTGACTTTTTGTTTCTGGAGGAGAAGGACGATGTCAAATAGCTGCGTGTATGTGCGTGCATGCATGGATAGATATATGTGTATATATATATATATATATATATATATATATATATATATGTGTGTGTGTGTGCATTGATATATGTATGTATATATATATGTGTGTATGTGTGAATATTTACTTATATACTTTTATGTATATATATATATATATACTTTTATGTACACATATATATGATTATACACGCATATACATTTTCGTGATGTATGTGAATGCATGTGTGTGTATATATATATATATATATATTTGTGTATGTATATCTGCGCATATATATATATATATAGATATACTTTTGTGTATGCATATGTATGTGTGTGTGTATATATATATATATATATATACATTTGTGTATGTATATGTACGCATATATATATATATATATGTACTTTTGTGTGTGTAAATATATATATATATGTATATATATATATATATACACATAGATATACTTATCTCTGTGTGTATATATATATGTGAATATACACACATAGATATGCATATGTGTGAGTGTATATAATTTTTCTGTACTTTTTGTTCCATTACTATTTCTTCTTCTAATCACAGAAATTCTAACCTAGAGCATGTTTCATTAGGAGCACAAGCCAACAAAAAAAAGTTTGTAAGAAAAAAAAGAAAAAATCCTCAACACACAAACATATTGGAAGAATTCGATAGGAAATTTCTTGAGAAAGGAATTTAGTTCCTGATGGGCCCTCTTCAGTGAGGCTACATCCTGTCAATGACAATGGGTTCCATTACAAAATAATGAAAAAATCCCCCCCTTTTTTTTCTTATCATTTTCTTCTTTAATTTCTTTTCATCTGACGTAAGTGAATCAGAAAAGCCAAGTTTTTACTAGAACGTCAGTAAAAAATACTAAAGAGTTATAATGGTTTCCAAGTCTGAAAGGACTGCAAAATGTCCACTGACAGAGTTTGTAATGACCTTTCTTGCACCTCAGTATGTTTTGGTTGAGGAAATCTTTTATATGTTACTCTTTTAGGTTTCAGAGAATCTTGGGATGTGTTTGATGTTCCCAAAACTCATTTATATTCTTGCCCGGTCTAAAAAGAAGTCACATTATATATATATATATATATATATATATATATATATATATATATATATATATGGTATTTGGCTGAAGATTAACTTCAATGTTCAGATCTTGGGCAATGCAATACTCATTTGCACTATTCCCCTAAACATGAAAGACTTTTTATTCCAAAGTTGCATGTAAAATAATGGATGGGTGACACCTTTCACCAATGGCAGTTACTAATTAAATGTGACAAAAAGATATTTCAAGTAAGAAGAGGAGTCCCTGGCCAAGGATCACTTATTTTTGGTTTTTCTTTTTTAAACTAGAAACATGAACAGAATGTGTCCACATATCACTGGAAGAGAAAAATGCAGATAGGAAGATACCGTTGAAAGGTAAACTGCAGATAAGAGTGGATCACTGAATGGTAATCCATGGTTAAGTGAGGGCCACTGAGTGGTAATCCACGGTTAAGTGAGGGCCACTGAGTGGTAATCCACGGTTGAGTGAGGGCCACTGAGTGGTAATCCACGGTTAAGTGAGGGCCACTGAGTGGTAATCCACGGTTAAGGGAGGGCCACTGAATGGTAATCCACGGTCAAGACAAAAACTTAGTTTCTGACTGCAATGTATAATGAAAGCACTTCTTGCATTATTCTTAGTGCTTATTGCTATCATTTCAGAATATTGGTGATTCATTATGGGATTTAGTACCATTTTTATAAATTATTGATATCACACTGATGTATGTTTTTGAAGGTGAAACCTGCTCTTTCAAAAGCTTTCCGACCTAGAGTGATTCATCGCTTGATTTCTTCTTCTTTTGAGGGTTCGTTGTACTAAGAGGTTGTAGCATTTCATTTTCTTTAGCTTGGCATTTTCAATGTTGGTTATTGTTTGTCCTTAAACTGTTTGTTGCATATCACATTTATTTTATTGAAATTCATGTGGAGACCAACTTTCTTGCTTTTTTCATTCAGTTCATCCAGCATTATTTTGAGATCAGGAAGATTCTCTACAAAAAGGACCATAGTTCTAAGAAGGGTCTACAAACAATGATGGTCACAAATGGAGCTGTAACATTGAATCTGACCAATATTGGCCTTCAAATGGGGAACATGCAAAAAAGATATCACAAGACAGCAGAGTACATTACAGAAAGAAGAGAGGTCAGAGATCATGGAATCGATTAGAAAACTAATATGGCAAATGGCTGGTTATAGTTGCAAGAATATCAGACAATCACTGGGCATCACAATGTGGATCCCAAGAAATCATATGAAAAACTGTGGCCAGCAGAAAATAAGATGGCGTGATGACTAGACAAGTTCAGGAATTATTGGCTCCATGTTGCCCATATTAGAAGGATTTTGCAAATCTTGGGGAAAGTCTTTGTCCAAAGACAGATGCTAAAAGGCTGCTAATAATGATGATGATGATGATGATGACAGTGATGCTCTCATCTCTTTTCTTTCTTTATCTTTCTTTCTGAATTAACATTCAGTCTGGTTTGAACTAAATTTTCCAAAACTCAGAAAACACCTGGCCAATTTGAAACAAAATTAGCTGGGATATCATGTATTGAGTAGGGATTTCAAATATGAATTATGGGAACCGATCTATACTTTCCTTAAATTTATACTCATTTGTAGCTAGAAATATGCACCAAAAATGCATAACTTGAAAAGCTACTTGGCTGATGTGAACTACATTTTGTAGGGATACCAAATATCATGCGTGGGATTTCAAATAAATTCAGGGGCTGATCTATGCACAGTTACCTCTCCTGCCTCGTAGCTATTAGTACCAAAAATTCATTACTCAGTTAATAGAAGGCACTTTTAAGTGTTTTCTCTAGAAATAGGGATTTCAATTCCCATCCTTTGAAATTTTCATTTGTAAAATAAGGTTAAAATAAATGGTAAATTAATAAAATTGTTTTATTGATTATAAGAAAACCATTGCTCACAGAATTTGATTGAATGAAATTATTCAATTACTGTTCATATACTGGTATAAACAAATTGCTGATGCTGCCAAATGAAAAACAGATTTCCGCAGGGGCATCTCCTCTCTCAGATGTACCTAAGAGACAGGGTGCCGTTGGTTGAAAGAGCAGAAAAAGTGTCTTCTTTGAAAGAATATCCACTGTCTGGAGATTTTTCTCCTTTTTTTTTTTCTTTTAAAGATTTCATTGTAGCAGTAAAAGGATTCAATCAGCATTTTCTCAACTTTTACAAATCTTTCTACATTTCTTCGAGATGTTTCTTTTTCTTTCTTTACGACTAATTTTATGCTATTTTCTGGCAATTAAACCCCAAATTAAAACTTCAAAGAAGACATTTAATTATTTCAATGTGTTTTGAAAACATCTTTGTTGGGGGCGTGGAGGTATACACACTATTTCTTTCAGAAAGTGTGCATGCTAATCAGCGTGTTGCCGTCCCAGTTTTTATGTTGCTATACAGCAGAGTATTATTAAGGTATGCAACTTATTCAGTGTAATTTGTAGTTTTAACGAAAAGAAATATGATCGTAACTTCCAAATATTGAAACTCAAGCAAGTGAGAGTGTGGGACTATATATATATATATATATATATATATATATATATATATATATATATATATGTATATATATATACATATATATTGATTTAAAACTATTTCAATAACCTTATCTAACTCATTTTCCTTGGAAAATGCTCAATAAATTGTTCCTGATTGAGTTGAAGGAGTCATAATGGCTGTAACTCGCTCTATTTTTAGATGGATGCCTTTAAGATACAAAGCGCCAGTCGAGGTTGATGTAGGAATATGTAGAAAGACTATTTGTATGGAGCAGCTGGCTACACAACTGACCTAGCAATGTAAAAGTCCAATTTTACTTTACAACTGACCTTAGAGAGTCTGGTCCAACTTTTTCCATGAACTCAGTGTTCAAGATAAATATGTACCGTCAGTCTCAATGGTGCATACAAAATCCTCCATTTCCGCTGATGGTGACTCACGTGAATTCCTTATGGTAGTATATCCGTGAACCAGTGAGGTACAGCTGTAGGTTGATGAACAAAAATTCATAAGACCACTCGTTTTCCCTTCTCATTGAGGGGGGGTATGTGTGTTAAATTTTGAGTTTTTACTATAGACGTTTGGGGCTGTGAAAAAAGAGGAGAAAGAAAAAGTTAAAAAAAAGAAAGCATGATAGATTCTAATTTAGAGAATCTGTTTAGCGACAACAGATAATTCAATCAAATAGTTGTCCATAGTTTTCCAATCCCTCTCTCTCTTTCCATCTTTCTTTCACTAATTGATAACATAGGAATAGAATTTCTTTCCCTTTTTTCTCTATCCATCACTCTAAACTCTTCATTTTTGGTCTTCACTGGAAGTCTGAACTTGTCATCATTGTTAGGTGAGGAAACTCGAGCCACCTCAGTAGGAGGTATCTAATGATTTTGCATGGAAACATTTTTAAAATATGCAACACTGTTTCTCAACTTTCTTTTCAACTAAGATAAAAGTGTACTTGTCTATTCAATAAGATGTACAGAGCAGCTTTTAGCTGTTTTTATCTCTAAGAATTCATAAAACAAAATGAAGTACCAGTGTTCATTATGATGTCTCTATCTCTGGAATCAAAACTTTGACATTTCTTTATTATAATGTTTGGCTTTGCTGTAGAATGCAGATTTCAGAAGTGGCTTTGTTTCGAATGTCATTTACGAGGAGCAAAATAAAAATTGCAATAAAAAATGGAGATCATACCAATTCCAAAAACAATTTTCTTAAATCTGAGAATGTGAGATTAAAACCCACCTTATGTTTATTTAATTGGTCCAGATTTAGTGGCTGCCTTCATGTGTGACACACTGGTATGCAATTTAGTTCTAAAAGATACTTGTTTGATAAATGGGTGTTGTCAAAAATTCTAAAAAAGAAAAACGAAAGCCGATGATGGCAACGATAAAAATTATGATAATAGAAAATAAGAAGAAAATTATTTTTGGAAAATTCCAAAAGAATCCTGGAGAGACCTGACAAGCAAGCCAAGCCTTATTTTGCAGCCACACTAAAAACTTGACGGTGAAAATCAATTTTAATGCAGTTTGAATATGAAATTGATTTCCCTTTGAATAGATTTATGGCCTGGAGGGGACCTAACTCTGTCCTAACTAATCCGTATCTTTTTAAGTCATCTTTTCACTTCTGTGGCTATTTTTTCTGTTTGGAATTTTTTTGGTAATAAATCTATTCTTATTTCCAAAGAGTTTGCAAAATGAAAATCAGATTTTTTTGTAATATATCTTAATGTCTCTTTTATTTTGAAAAAGGAAAAAGTGTTCATCAGTATTTATTATTACAGTTGCTGTATTCCCTATAAATAGTCTAAAATGTTTTTATAGTAATGATTGCGGATAATCTGTCACTAAGTATTTTTAGAAACTGTCCACTAAAACTGTCAAAATAGGTTTCTTCAGTTTTTAGTCGGTCTAGCTGGCTGGCTGGCTATGTATATATGCCGGTATCTCATATACAGGCTGCACCAATGGAGCTAGAGGGCTGAAGTTTCCAACAATTACGCCTTATATCCAGAAAAAAAGCTCTGTTTTTTCCCCAAATTTTCCTCCTATATATCTTTTTAAAGGGGGTTCTGTTTACTATGTAAGTTAATGCTAAATCAATCCCTTTGTTTGTACCTGCTTGTTATTTGAAAATTCCAACTTTTTCAGTGATCACTGAATAACAAAAGGCAAGAGATATATCATATTCGTTGATCATACCCTTCTCTGAATTTTTCGAATTGATTAACCCTATTGTGGTATGCCGCCAAAAGATGTTGGTTCCATGATAGTTTCTTTGGAGTGATCAACCAAACTTGTTATCTTTTTCTCATTAACCCGTGACACCTGAGAATTACTTTCAGGTGCAAGTCAAACAAAATATCTAATTTATTTTTAGAATTTAGTTTGTAGGAATATATCTGATTTAGTCCCTTATATCTGATTTATTATTGGTTCTCCTATTTTTGTGGTTGTGGATTCTGCAAGATTTTTTAGAATATTGGAAGTATTCGTGAATGTGGTAGTTGGGCTGATAAATATCTTGACTAAAAACTGCAAATGTGAAAGATGTGGCAAACTGTAATATAAAGAGTGGAATTAAAAGAAAAACGAACTGGTTTTTGCCCAAAGTTGGATTTTTCAACCAATTTTGGTATAATTAGAAATATAAGGTAACTGCGTTAGTTAATATCAATCTGAGAAGGCATACTATTGACCTCTCGATCTGCAAGTTTTTTTGCCATTTCTTTTGGAGAATTATGTCTGCTTCTGAGTGCAACCATGGAATGGTATATGCTTAAAACTGCAGAGAAATCCCATGCCTTGGCCTCGCTGGAGGAAAGAGTTCATGTGATTCTTGTGGCGCAAGATATTGGAGTGCAAGTAAGGCAATTTAGGGACAGTTCTTGGTGCACTGCCACCAATTCTGCCTTAGCACACTGTAGGGGTGGGTGACTGGCTTTTCAATTTCCTGGAGATGAAGTCCAACCCAAACACACTTTTTGCTTGTGTAGTTTTATTTTGCCTTTTTGATGCATAAAATACTTTTAAGCATGGTAATGCAAATTCATTTGTAAGAAAACTGAAAGCCTCTTTCTCATCCTCTTGAGATTGTTCATATATAATCTGATCCGCTTTCTTTCATGAGTATATTTTTCATGGCAGTCTTGTAGGGTTGACTAAATATAGGCCTATAGGTGTATATGTTTTTATTGTCGAACACTAAAACATGAATTATCATCAGCAGCCTTTTAGCACCCATCGTTGGACATAGACCTTCCGCAAGATTCGCCAGTACTTTCTGAACTTTTGTAATGCATAAGGTCATCTTAATTTCTGCCGGCCACAGTTTTACATACAATCTGTGGGGATCCACATTGTGAGTCATGACGTACAGAAGTAGACTTATATTCTTGCAACATGACCAGCCCATTGTTGCTTGAGTTTTCTCACTGTTTCTATGATATCCTTGACTTCTGTTTTTTCTCTAATATACTGTGCTGTCTTGTGATGTTGAGCAGCATTCTCTCCTGCATATGTTGCATGGTTCTCAGTTTGAGGGTTAGTCTCCTGGTTAGGTTCCATGTTTCAGCTCCATAGGTGACTGTTGGGAGGATACATTTCGGGACTAGTGGGATTTTCTTGTTCTTGATGGTAAACCTTATTTTGCATAAATCTTGCCAAGCTAGGGTGATTTTTCACTTGACTTCTTCTTTTGAAAATTTCATGAGGATTTGTTATCTGAGATAGATGCAGTGATTTGCTTTCTCCAGCTCTGCATTTTTAATTTTGATCATTGTATCTTTGTCCTCAACATGTTTGAACACACATGAAATACTGCTGTCATTTAAGGTATGGGCAAATTTAATGTTAAAAATAACGATAGCATTTTGTTATACCTTTTTGCATTCGGTTGTGAGGGAATTGTGTTTCACGTTTTGGCCTAATTAACTGAAAGATTGGATAACCGAATTTTTAGATTAAAAAGTATTGCTGCTTTGAAAAAGCCAGAATGTATGTCACGGCTCTGATCAGAGATGCGTTTTCCAAGATGCAGATATTTCATAGATAGAACTTCAATTCATCAATTCATGGAATGGTATTGAATCCTTATCACTGCTATAAGTCTCATTGGATATCCAATAATGCTATAAAATATGCTTCAGACCAAATGTATAGATCAGCTCATAATCATTTCTGATGCCGAAGTCAATTGATCTAGATTCTATTGGAGACACTAGAGAGTTCCATTTCAGCTGTGACTGACTATGACTATGCATAGTGATAATAAGTCTATTCTTACTAACCTATGTAACTCTGTGCCTAACATATGTAATTCTTTCTATTCTTCTACATCCAAAACACAATTATGTATCCGTGGTCAATTGAGTATTCTATTGGGATTGAAAAAATTCTAATCATGTTATTTGATGTGATTTATCAGGGACAGATTGAAGCCACTTAATGCCTTAAACATAGATCAAAGATGGTGCTCCTACCTTGGGCCTCCCAAGATTTAAAAGAATGAAAAATTCCTGAAGAATTGAAGGTTATATACATTTAAAACACATCAAAATACGTTAGGAAAAATGCATTTTCTCACAAGAATATACTACTTCACTAAACGAAATCTTCATTAACAAAACTTATGCTTGCATAATGACCAGTTTTCTATATTTGTGTGGATGATTGAATCCTTTGAATGTTTGAATTAACTCTGTATATAAGAGAAATAATTGAATTTTGAATTTAATCTTTCATGTTAAACAATCACTCAACTTGTAATAATTCAATACAGGAAACTGAAAAAAAACCTGTGGTTCCCCCCTTCTCTTTTGATGCCCTAAACACTTAAATGCTTATTTTGTTTAATGATCAATCCAGAGCTAGGCCCAATAACTAACTTTCAATAAGATGAGAATATTTTTTATCAGTATTTAGCTACAGATTGTTATTACAATTTTCTCTTGCTTTTTCCACAGGAATATATCATTGATAGAGCTCTGAGATGAAATTACCTTAAGTGGTTCCTATCCATATATTATATTCATTAGATCTCGAGTATATAAATTGGCACTTTCAAATCACGGCAGTCTGTCAATACAAACAGAAGATAATGAAATAACCCAAATCTGCATAAGTTAATCTAACTTTTAAGATCATCATGAATCTTGATTAGTATTTCATTCGATCCAGCCGCTGATTATAGATTTTGAAAAGAGTTTACAAAACAAAGAAGATGAGGAAAAAAAATTCTTTTTTTTTATTTTGTGAAAAATTCATTTTTACAATCAAAGCATAGTAAAGGTAATTCCAATAAGTTTAAATTCTGTTTAAGGGGGGTATTGAGTATTTCACATGATATTGAGTTTTCTCCCTTACACAGGAAAGTTTATTTTATTTACTTCCTGTAAGGAAGTCGACATATTGTTAAATGGGGTGAACAAATGATCACACGTTTATATACAATGAAGAACGAAATAAAAGGGTTGTAAGTAAGCATCTATTTTAAAATTCTGTTGAGTCTGTCATTTTTTTATTCTAACAGAAGGAATTTTGAAAAATAGAAAAACATAGACAGCCTTTGAACTGATGATTGATGTAACCTGTATGTATGATACATGCATACATACAGAAGCAGTTAGAATGACTTAAAAATTGAAAGAAACCTTGTTGATGGTTTTGGTTGATATTCTTCGATAGACAGGGATGCACATATCCCACATACAAATTGCTGGTAGAGAATCAATTTGTGTTGGTTTTTATTTTTGTGCTATGGTACAAAATCTTTTTCCAGGCCTAGTGGTTGTAAGATAAATCCTTTTTCTTTCAAAAAGCCTGAACAAATATGTGTTCATTTAAGCTTATTCTTTAACATGTTTCCATATCAATTTTAGTGCCTTCAAAATTAAAGATTAAAAACATATCAACAAGATGTTACTGTGTGTTCCAAAAGAATATGAAAAATGGAAATTTAGAATAACTTTTGATTGCATTGAGGTTTTTAACTCTGGTTAACGCCTCCTCAGTAATCAGCTCTGGTTCTTTCCCCAACAGGAACCAAGCTTTATCAGCTTCTTTGTTTGGTCACACAACTTAAGCCTAAGAACTCAAATTTTGGAGGAGAGTTTTGGCGCACCTTTAGTTTCTTCTGTTAGGATTTCCGCCCAGAATCTTGATGCAATAAAAAGTTATTCTGAATTTTGATTTTTCGTATTTTTTCAGAATGGCATGATGTAAGATTTCAAATCATTCCTTAGTTTCAAAATATTGTGTTACAGACTCAAAGCACACATGGAGAAAATGCTTTTAGGAAGAAATAATTGATCATCATTATAGGAATGCATGACAAAGAATAACTCGGGTACTTGACCATATCTGAGTCAAGTAAATGAGTTATAAAGATTATGACGCAATAAGTCTGGTTAGTCACCCAATAGAAACTGTCACGAAACCAATGCTTTATGGCAGCATGCTGTGTAAGTGGTGATAAATTAAAAGTTTGGAAATAGATTTCTTTTGTATTTTGTTGGGCAGTGATCACTAGAGCAGGCTGAATCTTCAAAAAACAAGCATGAAAAATGCTGGATACAAACTACCGATCAATTTAGCATAAATCCACTTTACGAATTTAATCTGCTCTCACTAAAAATCTATCTGTTTTGGGGTTAGTTTTTTTATAAACAAAATAAAGAACAAATGTTGAAAATTTAAGCCCTCTAGCTCTTTAGGTGTGGCCTGTATGATACACACAATCAAGCCAAGGTTGAAGACAGGAGAAACCCATGTTGACAGTTTTGGTTGATGGTTTTTAATAAATTTTTGTGGAGCTTTCGAGATCTTGAGATTACATTAGTGTTCGGGAAGTTATCAAAAAGGAAAAAAAAAATCTCATAGATAAAATATCAAAATTTACAAAAACAATATCAAAACCAGGTTTGGTTAGTATATCTCTGAATTTTGAGATGAGGTATTATTATTATTTCTATTACTATTATTAATATCATTATTACTACCAGATGATACCTGATGAAGGCCGTAGAGTACAACGGCCGAAATGTTGTATGAAAAACAACCAAAATGAGGATAGTCGGAATAATGATAAAAATAACAGGTTTGGTTAGTCACTCAATAGAAACCGTCAAGGGTCCAATATCTTTTGGCAGCATTGTAAACTGATCCCTATCATTAAGAATCTATTTACATACATAGCCAGCCAGACCGATTTGAAACCTATTTTGACAGTCTTGGTTTGAAGTTTCCAACTGTACACATGTTTTCTTTTTTTTAAATAGATATGCACTTGGTTTCCTGACTTTACTGTTAAAAGTAACTCTGAGAAATATGCTTATAAGTCATTAATGTAAAATGCACAAATTAGAATTGTGTTGATTTTCTAAGTATTATTCATTCACCCATCAGAACATTCATGATTATCATTAAAGATTTATCTTTGACATCCAATTTAATATTAGAAATCTTCAACCAAAACTGTCAGCAATGGTATCTACAGTTTTTAAGCTGGTCCGTCTGTCTGGCTATATATGTATGTATGTATATAATGCACATGCAGGCTGCACCAATGTGAGCTAGAGGGCTGAACATTTAAACATTTTTTTCCTCATTATGTTGAGAAAAAAATTATCATTTTTTCTACCCCCCAATAGGTTTTCAGTGGAGAATACAATTTGCAATGTGAGTTTATGATAAACTTGTCCCTTAGTCTGTGTCCTGCTGCATTCACACTTAATTTTTGAAAATTAGGTCTCTTTTAGTGATCTCCACCAACCAAAAGGCAAGAGACATAATTTGGGCCTTGATTAGCCCTTTTTCCAAATTTTTTGTATTGATCATCCCAAACACAGCATGCTGCCAATAGATTTTCATCATGTGACGGTTTCTATTGAGTGACTAACCAAACCTGTTTATTATTGATTCATTAGAGATGTTCTGGAGATAATGTCAGTAAACATCAAAATATTAACAGAATCAACTGTGCTTCTTGTTCGTTAATCAAATATTGATTGCTTACAAAAATGCTTCTCAGAATTACAGGCATCCTTTTATGTCTTGGAATCATTTGCTTGAAAACGTTAATAAGATAAGATGAGATATATAGCGGGTAAAATTATGCACATATTTATGCTTGGATCTCGCTTTTACAATTTTTGATTTTTTTTCTCTCTTTTCCAAAGGTTTTTAATCTGCTGTTGTGTTATATCTTTTTTTTTATCACTTGCATAATTATCATATTTCTTTTTTTTTCAAAAAGTTGTTTACTGCTTTAGTTATTATTATTTTGGATCTTGATCCATTAATCTATTTCAACTGTGAGAAGTTTTTCCTCAAATTTTTTTGATACGATGTTCTTTTTATATTTTCTCTTATTCATTGTAAAGACTTTTTTTAATCGATGACTTTTTCTTTTTTTAAAAAAATATTTGTATTCTGTCTCCTCTCATTCTCCTTTCCTCAATGTTGTTTGTTTTAATTTTTCAAGTCTTTCTTCATTGAGGGAGGCCTTTTTAGTTCTGGAATAAGTTTTGTTTGTCAGTTTTCTCTGGATATTTTCAATTCTTTTATATCTTTTTTCTACTGTATATTCTAAGAGGGATCTTATGCGTATAGTATTTTATAAGTGGTCTGGTTTTTGCACTCAATGCTACTAGTATATACAGGAATTACTTTCCGTTAAACTGAACCATTATCTTATGGAGCATCTCCAAACTAAGTGCTATTATAAACTGTCTACCAAAAATGTCATCATCCGCTTCTTCAGTTGGTCTTCTTGGCTAGCTAGCTAGCTAACCATGTATGTGCCTGACATGCAGGCCACACCAGTGGAGCTAGACTAGAGAGCTAAAAATTTTGATATTCACACCTTATTATGTCTAGGAAGAAAAAAATTTTTCTCAATTACCCTTCTAAATAGGTTTTTAGAAGGTGGTTCAATTTATAATGTAAGTTTATGCAAAATTGGTCCATTAGTCTGTGTCTGGCAGCATTCACAATTGTTCATTGAAAATTCTGACTTTTCCAGTGACCGCTGCCCAACAAAAGGCAAGAGAAGTAACCTATTCATTGATCACTCCTTCTCCAAATTTTTTAATTGATCACCCCAACACACAGTTTTCTGCTAAAAGAGGATGGTCAAATGACTGTTTCCAATTATATCTCATTGCTCAATTCTGCCCATCACTCCTCCTTCCTATTCATTCTACTTCTTTGCTCCTCCTCTTTCTTTTTACTCTTTCTTCCTCACTTACTCTGCCCCCCACCTCCATCTTTTTCTTTCCTTATCTTATAATTCTTCCGGCAATCTTTCCAAATGTCTTTGAAATGCTTCAGGTATTAACATTCCTGACAAATTCTTTGCTCATACTATACTCTTTGTATCTTGTCATGAAGTATCTTCCATATTTTTTCTTCTCCTTCACTGCACCAAATATTTAAAAGCGTCGAAGAGGTGCTATGCTTAAAACAATTTTTCCAACGTGTTATTATCCACACATTGCCGATAAAACAATATTATCTGTTTAACACTTTATAAATGCCCTAATAAGATAAGAGAACATTATCAATTTTCTAGTAGCAATAGAGAACAGATTTCAGGCCTTGCAGAATAGCGACAGTCACAGCAAGAAAAAGAGTAATTGCCTGACAAATATAAATGAGGAAGCAACACGGATGGTAAGCAATACAAATGTAAATAATAACACGGGGAAATACTCAAAAGCAGCATTAAAAGTAATCAAAAGGAGGAGAAATCTAAAGATAAAAACTAAAGAAGACAAAACCCAAAGAGTAGAACTTGACAGATCAAGAGATGAAATAGAAAGTTTTGCATGTAAGGCATAGAAGAGATCAGTGCAATCGAGGTTGTTATGGAAATAGATGAGGAAGCCCTTAGAGTGGACTCATAATGGCTAATGATGATGATATATATAATTTCATTTTGCTGCAGAAAAAAAAAACTTCAGCTGCAATGCTAAAAACAAAGCCTTTATCAGATAATTTGTTAAAACAATCATTTCTAACCTAACAGTAAAAAAAAGAGTAATACTTGTCATCATGGTCAATAATTGGACTCATGAAAAATTCCATCAAAGAGCAAATATGGTCAGAATAATGTTTATGTCATAACAGGCATTTTCTGCTGGAAAACATTTGATAGTTTTGAAAAATATCTTGATTCTGGAGAATCTAGAATGATATCAATAAACCCGTCAGAATAAGAACCCCCAAAAAAGTCAAAAAAGGCTTCTTTTTTTTTTTTTTTTTTAATCTAAAAAAAATATATGACATCACAGACATTTTCCATTATGAAACATCTAAAAAGAAAAAAAAGAAAACCTTGAGATTTTTGACAATCTAGATGTTCTTATCAAACCTGTCAGAATAAGGCCCAAAATGGAAGAGAAAAAAAAAAACCCATTTCAGAGGGAGTCTGATGGAGTACTGATGCTAATTTTCAAGTTTATAAACAAAACAGTGTAGCCAGAAGCACTGGAACATATATACACACATTCAAGATATAAAAAAGGATAGAATCCCTTCGCCATCTTTAGATTAGACTCTATTATCCGCTGATAATAATGTCCTATTGAAATTCTGTTTTCCCATCAATTCTCTAATTTCTACAAATGGGACCAACTTCCCTACATTGTAACCAAAAAGTTTAAATTTTCCGTCATTTTTTACTGACACTAACATATTTTTTATGTTTCTGTGCATTGTAGCGCACAGCACATCCAAGATGCAAAGCACCATACACCACTGTCGGTATTATAAGGCACTGATAGGCCAGCCTAGGTCAGTTCTAATGATACTTTGGCATTCTAATCTCCATTGTGGTCACCTTTCAACAGAATCCTGACAGTTTTCTCTATGTTGTGGATATCAATTTTTTCTCATTAAAAAAAAAAAACAAACTGATTCTCAATAACTTCAATATTTTGAACACATCAGAAAATTGTTATTTTTAATCTCACTCTTTCAAATTATCCGCAAGACATATTAATTTGTAACTAAACTAATTATGTTTTCAACTTGCAAAAAAAAAACGTCTGATGAGTGAATGAATGTATCTTAGAAGTATGGTTGAAAATGATTGAAAAGGAAAAAATTGAAATAAATTTAGAAGAAAAAAAACAACCATAGAGAGATAAAACAAAAACAAAACCAAGTTGCAAATATTATGTTCATGTGAAAACTAATAAGGAACTTGTATCATTATACATTTTAAACACTGACTTGGTTATATTTGTCCCAGCCTTGAGCATCATGTTTGTCTTCTTTATGGTGGCATCCTGAAATAGTGATTACGAGAATGTCTGAACTGTGATTTAATTCAATGATCCCAGCATTCATTCAACCTAAAACACATGTTTACCCACAAATACCTGTGATTTAAAAGTGAAAACCACCCGTAAGAAAGAGTGTTAGAACTTGAAAGATGTTTCAACATTGAACAAAATTTTTTTATCCAATCATTTTTCAGGATTTCAGATACCTCTCAACACCTGAGGAATCTCCCCATCACTGGCTCCCAATTTCCACTCCCTGGCTCACTTTTACACAGTTACATACCTATAACATACAAATACCCTATTCAATATAATAGCAACCTATTTTACAGTTTACTGATGGAGTGAGTGTATTTTATATCAACTTATATCTCTAAATGTTTGGTTGATAAAACCAAATGAAATCAAATGACGATAGAAGCAGAAAAAAGTAACTGTTAGTTTGGGCTTAAATGATTTATTGAACTACTGCAAGGAAAATATTTCACCAAGGAGTCCTCAAAAGAAGAAGAAATCACTATAGGCTGGCAAGTATTTGGTAGAACAAGCTCAACCTTCAAGAACAAGAAAAATCCTATTAGTCCTAAAAAGAAAGGTCTGCAACAATTGCATCTTCTTGATAGTCACATGGAACCTAACAGAAATACTGATGCTCAAGCTGAAAACCATGCAACATTTACTTGAGAGAATCATGTACAATATCACATGGAGAGATCACAAGACAGCACGGTATATCATGGAATCCATTAGAAAACTTAAATGGCAATTGTCTGGTCATTTAGCAAGAATAGCTGACAGCCCCTGAATATCCCGACTCACAATGTGGATCCCCAGAGATCATATCCAAAACTCGGATCATCATCATCATCATCAGTCTTTTAATGTCCGTCGTTGGATATAGACCTTTCCCAGGATTTGCCACAGTTCTCTATCATGGCCATCGTGGAGCCAGTACTTTCTGAACTTGTCTAGTTCATCTCTTCATCTAATATTCTGCCGGCCTCGGTTGCGCATGTGATCTTGGGGGATCCATGTCATGAGTCGTGATGTCCATCCGTTGTCCACCATTCTTGCAACATGGCCAGCCCACCAACATTTGAGATATTTAATGGATTCTATGATGTCCCTGACTTTCATTTTTTCTCAAATGTACTGTGCTGTTTTGTGGTCTCTCCATGTGAGGCCCAGCATAATTCTTTCATGTGCACGTTGCATGGCTCTCAATTTGCGGATCTGTCTCTTGGTTTGCTTTGGGTGGGGGTGATGTGCTCCAGGGGCAACTACCCAAAACTATAGCTGGTAGAAAATAAGATGATGTGATGTATTAGACAAGTTCAGAAAGTATTGACTCCGTGAGACTAATGATACAAAAGTCTGGTGAATCTTGGGTAAGGTCTGTGTCCAACCACAGACGCTAATCGGTGAATGATGATGAGGATCACTGAAGAAGTAAAATCACGGATATGCTCCATGAATTTCTTTTCTAAAAAGGAAGAAATGATGAACTATGGATATTGTAGACTTCAGTTCAGTGCTAGACCAGTGAAGTCTTCTGAGGACAAGACTAGATTATAGGTATTATTATTTTTATAATGTATCAGAGTGTTTATCAATAGTAGGTATGATCAGTAACTATGAACAATATATATCACAGTGTCCTTTTCAGTTGTCAAAATATTATGCTTCATAATTAGATTGTTTAAGCTTTGAGATTTTTGAAGCACGACAGACAGAACAAGTGTGTTGAAGTATACTTTAGACATAAAATATTTTATAGATTTGGAGCAGAGCCAGCTTTTAAGCCAATTCAACCAATTACTTCCTGTGCGTAAAGTGGCCCAGTGCTCACTTACATTGTGAATGGGGGGGGGGGGGTTCTAAGAAAAAAAAAGAAATTGAAATTTTTGATATAAAATTCCAGAGTCACTAAAACAAGTGGTTTTGTAACTATTTACTTCTTTCGAAGGTCATCTACACATTTTGTTGGTTTATTTGTAGACCTATGTGAAGATAATTTTACATTGAAATGTGTGAAGGTCCATTTGGTTCATTAAGACAAATGCACTTTTTAAGTGCATACTTTGATTGCTTTCTATTCTACCATAGTCTATAACGTAAGTCTATAACATACTTTATTTATATTTCTAAGATTCTACAGACTTTGGCTGTGAACCTGGGCTCCCACAAAAAATGTTTCTAATTGGGTCCAGCAGCCCATAAGGCGGGCTCTGATTTTGAGCATTAGACCATATACTTTGTAAATCAGAAATCTGATTACCAAGTGATTGGTAAATAAAACAAACAGTCCTTTTTAGAATTGGCTCATCAAGAAGGGATGAAACAAAACATAATGAGGGCAATTTGTATTATCTTACTTATTATAAGTATTTTACAATCCAATACATTAGGCAAATTATCTAAAGATTTTTATAGGGCTGTTAAAAGGAAGCAATCTATTTTCTCCTTTTTTTTTTTAAGAATAACTTTATGGTTTGTAATCTATATATACGGTGTACTATCATTTAATTATTATTTATGGGCAATTGTCTCCTTTCTTTTTATTCTTTTATTATGTGTGTATGCATATGAGGGAGAATATACACACATATATAATTCTACAAATGAATATGCGTGTGTATGTATACATATATATTTATATATATATATATACGTAGTGTGAAAATTTATATCGGTGAATCACAAATTCTTGTGCATAAATAATGCTTTCACACATATCTTACTTAGTAGATATTTTATGCATTCACATATAAATAAATATAATATATATATATATATATATATATATATATATATACACACACACACAAACATATATGTATAAATTTTTATTCAATTCTGCACGTTGGGCATACATATACACACAAATCTGCGAAGATATGTGTAAACAGAGTTGGTTAGTCACTTAATAGAAGCCAATGTCCTTTGGCAGCATGCAACATTGGGAGTGATCAATTAATGATTCTAAATAGGGTTGATAAATGAATATGTTACTTCACTCACCTTATCCCTAAAAAGTTGAAATTTTGAAAAAAATAATCGTGATGCTGTTCATAATAAAGTAAAGGACAAAACTTACATTGCAAATTGAACCCCCATTTAAAAACCTACTTAGGAGAAGAATTTAAATAAAAGAAAAGTTCTTTCTAGACATAAGCAATAAAAGTTCAAATATTCACCTCTCTTGATCCATTGGTGGTGGCCTTTATATGTGATACATACATATGTAGCCAGCCAGACCAAAGTGAAAACTGAAGAAACCTATGTTGACAATTTTGGTTTTCAGTTTCTCATAGAGTAAGTTTTTCAACTTGATAGTTTATCAACCAGAGAACAGAGCATATTAGAGGAGCAAAATTTCTCTAATGCATCCTACAAAAATGTTGACTTGTAGCTGTACTAAGTTTCTTTAACTACAATGTCATCATGATATGGTTTTGAGTTGGTTTTAATAATCATATTTGTTTGAACTGTGTAACTAGTACTTGGAGTTAGTAAAGAAAATGAAAAATGGCAAAAAAAAAAGGATTTCCCATCAAATTTTGATTAAATCAGACGTTTCTTGATGCAAAATCAAAAGAACTCTTACTTGCTGAGCAGTTACAAGATTTGGGTAATTACTTGAACTTAATCTGATAACTGTTTTAGTTATTTGAGGCAACTTCTCTATAAGAACAGTGGCAACAACCTCATCCAGGAACAATATGATTTCTGCTCAGAATATGAGAACATTGAGCACAATACTCAGCCAGCCGGACCAACTTGAAAACTGAAGAAACCTATGTTGATAGTTTCTATTTACAGTTTTAAATACAGATACGTACTTCACTTTGTTCAAAGCCAACTCTTAATGACCTTCATTTTTCTTTAATTAAATTCAAGATATGTCATGATAATAACAGTTAACTAAAGTGAGACTGATCAAAATTTGCATTGTCTTTTTTTTTACATCCCCCTCAAACTGAGAACCATGCAACATGCACAAGAGAGAATCTTGCTCAACCTCATATGGAGGTATCAAAAGTCAGCACAGTATATCAGAGGAAAGACAGGTGTCTCAGATATCATAGAATCCATCAAAAACTTAAATGGCAATGAGCTGGTCATGTTGTGAGATTGTTAGACAACCACTGGACATCACAACTCAATTTGTGGATACCCAGATATCATATGCAAAACTGTGGCTGACAAAATATTAGATGGCGTGACAAACTAGATCAGTTCAGAAAGTACTGACTCCATGATGCCCATGATAAAGAGATCTGGTGAATCTTAGGGAAGGTTCATGTCCAACAACAGACACGTAAAGGATGATGAAAATGATGATTGTTAACCTTTCTCCTTGCCATCTTAGCAATTCTTGATAATCTATCAGCCTCGATACTTTTTCTCACTTGATTAGGGAACATTGTTTTATTTGCCTGTCTATTCTGAATGTTTTCCATTTCGTTTCTGTGCTTCTTATGAATGTAGACTATAAACATTATATCATCCTTTGATTACTGATAACAAATATGAAATGTCTAGACAGGAAAACAACTCTGTATTGAAAGCAGTAAAAGATTTTGATTACAAACTGTGGAGACAATGAATACTTCTGAATGAAAGCTGCTGTGGCTGATTATTGACTTTCTTATTAAAAGTATAAATAACATAATTTTAAACAGAGTATTCTTTTAACTATTAATGACAAACAGGTCTGGTTAGTCACTCACTAGAAACTGTCACCTGACCAGCATATTCTGGCAGCATGCTATCTTGGAAAAAGGGGTGATCAGTAAATTAGTTACTTCTCTTACCTTTTGTTTGGCCGGTGATCACTAAATATTCAGAATTTTCAAAAACAAGCAGTCATGATCTAAGATATTGATTTAGCATAAACTTACTTTATGAATTATACCCCTCTCTAAAAAACCTATTCAGTGGGGGAATCAAAAAAACAAAACAACCTTTTTTGTAGACATAATAAGTAGTAAATGTTTAAAGTTTCAGCCCTCTAGCTCTTATGGTGCAGCCTGTGTATATATATATATATATATATATATATATATATTCAAGTCAGAATATGATGGTAAAAACACCTATCTTTGTGTCTAGCTGCGGTCACACCAGTTTTTTTTCATTTTTATTTCAGACATTTCAGTGAACCAACAAAAGATGACAAGTAACTTATTCATCGAGCATCCCTTTTTACTGTTCATTAATTGATCACCCCCATGTGATGGTTTCTATTAAGTGACTAACCAGACCTATTTTTTCAAATTATTTTTGTTGAACTGAATTTTACCATTTGGTATTATTTTCATTTGCTCCTGTAGTATAGCATATCAATGACTTTGAAAATGATTCTGCCCCCAGCCCCCCAAAATGATTTCTGATGTATTCTTTTTTGAATCCTAAGCATATTTCAGAAAATGGACTGTAATCCCAAACAATCTTGAGATATTTTGCACAACAAATAAAGAAAAAATTTGCCCGAGATCATATCTTTTACCCTCGTAAAATGAATTAGATCGCTTACCAAAGAGGTCTCCTCTCTAACACTGCTGGGGAGTCACATAGCATTTCTACAGCAACAAAAACAAAAAACACACTCAGGTTAGTCGTTCAATAAAAACCATTGCGTGACCAACAACTTTTGGTAGCATACTTTGCTGGGGGTGATTAATTGAAATATTTTAAAAAGCGGTGATCAATGGATAAGTTACTTCACTTATCTTTTATTGAGTGGTGATCACGGAAAAAGTATGGATGAATGCTGCAGGACGCAAACTAAAGGATCAATTAGGCATAAACTTATATTGTAGATTGAACCCCCAATAAATCTTATTTTAGGGAGGAACTCTTTTTAAAAAAAGTTTTTTTTCTCCTAGACATAAGTCGTAAATGTTGGGATTTCCAATTATCTATCTCCATTGGTATGGCCTATACATATGATAGGTTCATAGCCAGCAAGCCAGACCCACTTGAAAACTTTAGAAAACCACATTGACAGTTTAGGTTGAGAGTCTCTAAAAAACATATTTGCTCAAGTCATCTGACTGGTTTTGGCTTGATGATAAAAAGAAAATCATCATCATCTGAAAATCGCTAAAGGGAATCACATTATTTTCTATTCATTACTCCCTAATCAGTTAAATGTGTTCCTGAACAGTCGATTAAGAAGATAGATTTTTCCTGATTGTTGCTGAATGATTTGATAACAGTCAGGCTTAACCTTCAACCTCAAATCTTTGTTGCCTAGACTTGTTAATTTTGGCACTAAATAGCCATTATTGTGATCAAACCAAACATCAAGAGACTAGAATTTTTCAGAATCAGCTTTACATAACAGACAAATCCGAGAAGAGAGGCAATACCCATTACTTACAATAATGACTGCATCATCTGATCGCATATTTTTTAATGTATGAAAGAAAAGACTAATTATTATTTAACATAGTATTACTATACAGAACTGGATAAACAATGAATCTCCATGAACACCCTCAAAAGAAGAAGAAACCAAGCAAAGAATCACCCTAGAATGGCAAGCCTTTGGCAGAGCAAGCTCAACTTTTAAAAACAAAAAGATCCCACAAATCTTGAAAAGAAAGGTATACAACTAATCTATCCTCCCAATAGTCACTTATGGAACTAAAACATGGAACCTTACCAAGAGACAGGCCCGCAAACTAAAAACCATGCAATGTGCTCATTAAAGAATTACGCTCAACCTCACGTGGAGAGACCACAAGGCAGCACAATACATCCTGGGGAAGACAGCTGTCTGAGACATCATAGATTCCATTAAAAAACTCAAATGGTAATGGGTTGGCCATATCACAAAAATGACAGGCAACAAATGGACATCATAACTCATAACATGGATCCCGATATATCACATGCACAACCAAGGCTGGCAGAGTACTAGATGGAGAAACAAAGTAGACCAATTCAGAATGTATTGGTTCCGCGACGCCCACAATAGAGAAGTATAGCTAATCCTTGGGAGGGTCTATATCCAACAACGGACATTAAGAGACTGATGATGATGACGATTTTCTGCAAAGTACGAATCTTGAATTCTGATTTTTTCCCAATCACATTCATGTTTATACTGATGACAGTCTACACAATATCTCCAAAAGTTTTCAATAAATGTCAATGACATTTTGTTGAGTGGTGGACAATAGGCTACGGAAGAACTGATTAAAATTTAGAGAGGGTCCATGCACAATTATCTCCCCTACGTTGCAGATATATTTCCAACCCCCTTGAATATTGCAGAAATTTCATGTTTGCCCTCACAATATCTCTAAAAGTTCTCAATGAATTTCAGTGATATTCTGTGCAAGTGTGGGCAATTGGCTATGAAATAACTGATGAATTTGGGGGGAAGATCCAAGCACAATTACTCCTTCTGACTATAGCATTGGCAGAGATATGAGATCTCACATTGTTTTCTAATTTCCTTTGTGTCTTGACCTTAATCTTCACATCTTTTCTTTTGCTTCTTCTGTTATTCATACTATTTGCACAGCACTGTTTGAAGATTTACAACTAAAGAATATTGAATTCTTATTAAAGCGATGTCAATTAATCAAGTCTAGCTCAGATTTCTAGAACAAAGATTACTGTAAATACGTTTATTGTAAGATAATGTGAATACAAATGCATTCATTAAGAAAAATACTTCCAACATCAAATGAAATGAACAAAAAAGTAAGAAAACCTTAAAATATTAAATTTGTTCAATACTTTTGATGGACTGCTAGGAAGAAAAAATCTGAATCACACAATTTTGCAAAGATAAATTCACTCTATTTTCTGCTTGTCATTGATTGATAAAGAATTTTTCTTTCTTTCCTATAAATTTTTTATATAAAAATATAAACCAAGAGTTTTGGAAAAAAAAATACTGAAATGAAATATAAGTCAGTCAACTTCTGGTCAAACTGGAATCTTTCTTTCTAGTTCATGATTTTTTTAATATTTATTCATACAATTTGAATTTTCTGACATCTGCCTCTAGTGGATATCACAAGATTTAAAAGTTTATATGGGGGCTAAAAAGATTTTTAATCCCTACCTACATATTTTATCAAAAGAACAAGGAACCTTGCACCACCTGAGATGTCTTTCTTGGCTTTGAATACAGACATTCTTTTATATTTATTCATATATATTTTTTACACGTGTTCTTTTCTTTTCTTAGAATAACATATCTTTACAGGATATTTTCATTATATATTGGCTGATATTTGCGGCAGTGCCAACCTTTGGTACCAGCCCAGAAAACTATGAGGAAGGGCAAAATTTTTATTCAAGTAATAATGTAACATTTACATTAAATTTTGCAAGCATGGTCAAGGCTACTGGGAGCCCAGGCTTGCCCTGGCCTGACACCACCAGTAGCTGATATCAACTGTTTTCAATCATTTCTGAGTTTATCAGACAATTTGCAATCATTGAAGGAGAAGATGAAACAACACATCAAACTATAATCTCAATTAACTACAATTACAAAAAAAAACTATTTATATACATATATATAATAATATAAGAAAGAAAACTAAAGAGATCTCAACTCAGTGTTTTCCAAGAGACACTTGAGCACTCAAAATGAATTATATGAATTCATATTGACTGCCTTTTGAGTTCGTTTCCTTTTAAACTTCTGAAAAGTAGTATCTGGAAAGTATATATATATATGTATATATGAAGGGCTCCATGATAAAATGCATTATATCTTAATTTCTTGAAAGGATAAAAAAAAAGGGAAAAACGTTAATCCTTTACAATGCATTCTTCAACAAAATCCAATTTTCTCTCAATCCATAGAAAGGCTTAAAATATGTTTAAAGGGAAAAGTAAGGTAGATATCAATGGATCACACTCTGGAAAATCAACTGAGGTGGATTACTCATTTTTTTTTTCAAATTTAGATGCGTTTTGCTCCAGATCCCTTTATATATGATATTTACTTACATACATACATGGTTGATCTTCATTCCAACCATGTCTATGGTTGTACTGTCATCACACTCAGAAACACTGGGGTCACAGAAGTTGTGTGGGAATGAATGATGAGACCTTTTGGAGTTCTCTGGCACTAGTGATCAACTTTCTGGGAGTCTTTGCAAAGGATATACTTGTGGTATGCTGTGCCTTATTCATAGAGATGTCACATTACTTTAAGTTGTCCTTGATAGTGTTTCTTTGGATGCCCTATATTTCTGAGACGTTGCTCCAGGGCTTTGTAGAGGACTTGACAGGTCATATGTTAGCTCAAGATCATGATCTCCATCCATATACATATATATGTGAGTGTGTGTGTCTGTTACATGGTTATTAGCCAAATTTAGATCTAGGTTTTTCAATGTATAATGTCTGATCTATGAGATTTAGTGTATTGACAAGGGAGGAGATCATTTGTTGTTCACCATGTAACTGGTATTTAACAAAAAAACTGCTATTTCAACATGGTTCTCTTTAAATTCAAACAAAACAGCAGCAGTGCCTCCAACAAAGCTTCCGTCAGATGATGACCCTAGAATTAGGGATAGTTTTGGAGACCAAAGCATCATTACTACTAATCCAGGGCACCCCAGCAGTACCTCATAATACCAGAAAACTTTGTTGCTTTTTTTAATCTCAGTGCAGAAGAGTCACATTCGTTCAGATGCAGCCTCTGCCTGATCTTGGCGCCTCTTCATATATTACTTCTTTTCTCTTGATAAGAATTCGTGTTTAGTCAAGTATGCCTGGCTCAAGTTGGCAATAAAACTTCTGTAACTGACTTCAGTAAGAAATATATTGGTCATCCAGCCGTATCTTACACATTGCTCCCGTAGATCTTTGTATATTTCCAGCTTATGTTGATGTACTCAGTCAATATTTTCCTCAAAAGGAACCATTAATTCAATGACGTAAACTTTTTTGATTTAACTGACCAGATCACAAGATCAGGACGCTGGTCTGATATTGTGATCTCAGCTGGAAAAGCAAGACAACAATACAATTCTGCAAGAATACTCCAGTCAGTTTTACCATCAAACATCATTGATTTGTATTTTTTCCTAAAAGTAGATTCCAGAATGTTTCCTTCTTTTAATGAAATTTAGTTCCACTAGCAGTGTAGACAATAATTTCACCGTTAGCTTTGCAACAGTTTTTGTCGTCTCAGCAGGAACCTCCAGTATCAGGTTCTGTTTTGATGTGTACTTTTCCAAAGAATACTCACGGCTAGTGAGGATGTGTTTGAGACTAGCACTCTTCCCACGAGTATTGCGGAACTTATTGATTTTCAAAATTTGAGGTGGATTAGTATTGGGAGGAAGTTGTATACTCCCTATCCGAGGAAACTTTCCCTTTTGAATCTATGTCTATGATGGAATTGGTAGCAAGTCATGTACGGCTTTAATGAGGAAATATCCTCTTCAAGTCAATCTGCTTGATGACGCATCTTGCAATTTCTCTTTCTTTGATGTTATCACACTTGGTCTATACGACCTGTTTTAAATGACTCAAAGCTGGAGTCAGATACTCACTCTGCATCCTTCACGGCATTTTTGACACTCCCTTCTGATTATGACAGATGGTTGTGCGCTTTCCAGAAGAGAGTCTTGGGAGTCATACAGCATTTAGTCAGATCATGCCTTACCAATCTTTTACACTTTTATATGATAAATTTTTCTTGTTTACAATGACCTAATCTAGACCTCTGGCCCAGATTTGGTTATCAGTTTGAATTCCAAAGTTACTGGGAATTTTTTTTTGTTACTCAAGATGAATTTTTGTTTGTTCTCACACCATTGGTTTGTACAGTTAAATCCCATTTGCACATTTCCTTGTGAATCATCATCCCCAGTCTCGCCATATTTTGTATCCCCTTCTGAACCAACTTGCAACATCCTATTATTATATGATTGACTGTTCCATCTCTATCTCCACAGTCTCTATTTACTATTTTGCTATATTCGCTTCAACCTTGTTCCTCTTCATATACACTCTATCAAAACTTTTGGAAACTGAATAAATGTATGTTGACGGTTTTGGTTGACAGTTTCTTATAGTGTAAGTTTTTCAACTTAATAGTTTATCAACCAGAGAACAGAGCATATTAGAGGAGCAAAATTTCTCTCATGCATCCTACAAAAATGTTGACATGTAGCTGTGCTAAGTTTTCTAATTGCAATGTTATAATAACTTTAAGTTGGTTTTAATAATTATATTTGTTTGAACTGTGTAACTAGTACTTGGAGTTAGTAAAGAAAATGAAAAATGGCAAAAAAAAGGGATTTCCCATCAAATTTTGATGAAATCAGACTATTCTTGATGCAAAATCAAAAGAACTCTTACTTGCTGAGCAGTTACAAGATTTGGGTAATTACTTGAACTTAATCTGATAACTGTTTTAGTTATTTGAGGCAACTTTTCTGTGAGAACATTGGCAACAGCCTCATCCAGAAAAAATATGATTTCCACTTCGGATATGAGAACATGGACAATATACTTACAAAATCTAAAATGCCTGTCAAGAATAAATAACTGTTGGAATCCATTAAAAAGTTAATAGTTTACTTGACAATTTAGAATTTTCCGACTTGCTTAGACTATTTAACTTAAAATTGGCACAAAATTACTGGTCTTATTACAGGTATGTACACTGACAAAAGTCCAATTTGTGTCATAAGTTCGCCACACATCATCCATTAGGCTGCTTCTCTTGACATAAACCTCCAAGCACAGGTAAGCCAAATACATTAATAACACATCATAAGTTGAAAGTAATTTCCAAAGTCATGAGCCTCATTAGTTATACTATTTGTTGATTAAATGAACTGGCTGTGTCTGTAGTTGTGAGGCTAAATCTGTAAAAGCTTTTTCAACTCAATTACCACATAAGACTACATTTCTGTGTTCACATATAATATATTCCATCACCAACAGAAATGTGCTCCTGCTATCAAGACAGACATCTTGAGTGAGAATCAATTTGATTTCAGATATTTAGGTGCAGTGGGGAGTCACTCCAGGTGAAAGGGTGCTCCTCATATAGTAAGAGAGAAAGTTACAAGAAGCCTTTGCTAGTAGAGTTTCTCAAATGGGTGTCAGGAAATATCAGCACTATCTACAACATGATCTGAAGTTTGTTGATTGAATATATCCTGCTGTTATATATAAGTCAAAATAAATTCATGAGTTTTCTGTATGCAACAAGCGTCATGACAGCGCAATGTGCATATGATCTTCATATCTATATCTCTAGAAATGCATGCATAACCTACTTACATCTATGCATATGTATTCATGTCTGATAGGCCTGAGTTTATATGCATGTGAGTGCATATATATATATATATATATATTCGTGTATATATGCACACACATAAGCTACATACACAGACACAATGTTCTCAATGATGCAGTCACTAGATTCAACTACATACACACAAAACCTTTCTCATTTTTGCTTACCATACACAAATGATTTAAACTTTGACACAAAGACAAATCTTTTTTCGCTAGTAATAGATAAGATTTTTAGAATAAAAGCAACTTTCCGTCATCTCTACTACTCCTCTTCAAACCTTGTTATTTGAAAAAAATTTATCATTTTTCCCATTGGACGTTTGATGATAGAAAATAGTCTCTTATGTGACAGGAATAAATGCGTCCCAGTTTCCAAATTTTCGTGTATCCATATTGCCGATTAAATTCATCTTTATGACAGATAAATTTCATCCTTTTCCTCAGCACACACAATTATGTAGAGAAAGATATTTGTTGGACAATTCAACCACAAAGTATGGCTAAATTCATGCAGCATCCGGTGATGATCATCTACACTTGTAATGGTTTGTGAGGGCTTTGCATGATCATAATCACTTTATGACACAGGATCCATATATGTACATATGTATGAAAAATTTATATTTGATATGTATCAATACAATATATCTGTGTGAGTGTGCAAAGAAACTGAGCTAAATTGCAGAATATTTCAACATTTACTTTTCATTTTGACTAGAAAATAGTTTTTTTTGTATTTTGAAGTTCCCACCAAAATTGGTTTTTAAAGATTTGGGGGCTCAATTCACAACCTAAATTTATGCTGAATTGATCCCTTAGTTTGCGTCCGGTAGAATTTACACAATTTTTTTTTTTAATTCCATCTTTTTTAGCATCCATCGTTGGACATAAATCTTCCCCAATATTTGCTTGCCTCTCTATCATGGGTTTCACAAAGCCAATACTTTCTGAACTAGTCTAGCTCATCGCACCATCTCATGTTTTGCCAGCCACAGTTTCGCATATGATCTCTGGGGATCCATGTTGTGAGTCATAATGTCAAGCAGTAGTCTCATTCAGTCCATTGCCAACTGATTTTTCTAATCACCGCACAACAAAAAGTGAGAGAAATAATCTATTTATTGATCACCCCTTTTCCAAATGTTTTGATTGATCACCACACAACATGGCATGCAGCCAAAAGATATAGGTCACATGAGTTTCTATTGAGTGACCAACCAGACCTGTATCTACTTTAGTTTAGAGCAACATTTTCATACCAAAAATTAAATGGAATCAGTCTATTCATGTGTTTGATTCTAGAGCAAGGCTTTGGTTGGTGAGGCTCATTACCGCAATTTGGGTATAAACGAAATTTCTAAATTGATCATTTTTCAATAGATACATTATGTGCTATACTCCTTGAATTTTTCATATACATGCGTACAAGTACTTGTATCTCTTATACACATGCAGAGAAATTACTAAAATCTTCATCATATGGTTATTATATCTCGGGTATATTTCTCATTTTGTCTAAATATTCATTTTCTTATACTTATAGATAATTGCCTAGAGCATCATACTTAATCTCACCTGAAATCCGTTCTTCTCTCATGTGAAGCAAACTGACAATATCCCAATGCAGCAGTAGTTAGTAAACTAGTTTTGTCTGTACTCACACACACGGGAATACTTACACCTAATTCTTTGCCAATGTACTCAAAGAGTAAAATATACATTGAATGCATGATACCAGCTATGACTTATGTACAAGAAGCATAGGCACTTACAAAACGAACTGAGAACCAACTTAAAATCACATAAAGAATTATGGAAAGAGCAACGCTAGGGATGGCATTGAGAAAAAGATCATCATGGAGTTGAGGAAGGAGTAGGGTAAAAGATATTATATGTATAATTGAGCAATGAATATGGAGGTGGGCAGGACACCAGAGAGGAAGGGATAACTACAGATGGAGTGAAATGCTAATTGATTGATGCCCACGGGATAGTGAACACATCAGGAAAAGACCAGACGCGAAGTGGAGAGATGAGATGAAGGGGTTTTGTGGTAATAGTCAGGGAAGGAAATCGGAAATGCCTTTGTCCAGCAGTGAATTTACGACAGGTGATGTTGATAAGAACTCTCTCAAGCACATACATTTGCTTACAACTTTTCTGATGTGTCCTCTCACATCGGCAGTTATAGAATATCATAAATCTATTTATCTATACCTTCAATTTACAATGGATATTTTTGCCTGATCCACATAAAACAAATGTAGTTCAATTACCATGATGTCTGCGATGCTAAACTTAACATGCTCACCACCAGCTGATTGTGAAGAAGGAAAGAGAAACAGAAATGGATATCCATCAAAGCTGAGAAGGCCAACGCAGCCAATCAGTGTTGGGTTGACTTCAAGAATGATAAGAGTAGACATGCCTTAACAAAAACAATGAATAATGACAGGTCTGATTAGCTTTTCAACAGAAACCGCCACGGGACCAATGTCTCTTGGCAGCATGCCGCATCGTGTATGATCAATCAAAAAATTGAAAAAAGGAGTGATCGATACATAAGTTACTTATCTCGCCTTTTTTTGGGCAGTGGTTACTTGAAAAGTCATAGTTTTTAAAAAAACAAAACAAGCATGGCACGAAGTAGGGGATCAATTTATGATGAGCTTTTCATTGTGAATTGAACTCCACCACTAAAATCCTGTTTAGAAATGAATTTTGAAAAAAAAAAAAAAAGAGAAAAGATTTCTTTCCTAGGCATAATAAGGATCAAATGCTACAATTTTTAGCTCCTATTGTACAGCCTGTATGCATGATATATATATACATATATATATATATATATAGCCAACCAGCCTAGCCACCTTCAAAACTGGAGAAACTTATGCAGACATCTTTGGTTGACAGTTTCCAATGATTACAAAATATGCTGATGGTAATGTGATGCCATATTTCAAATTTAGAAATTTACAAAATCTGACATCCAGGCATATAAAGCTAGAAATGTATTATTTTAGAGGAATTTACGTATTACTTTTGGATAAAATAGCAGGTTTCCTCGATAAGTTCTGCATATTCAGATTCAAAGAAAGCTTTCTGCTGGACCCACCATTCTGGCATTTGGCGCCATCTACAGTGAGATAATTATATGGATTGGTCGCCAAAAATTTATCTCCCTTACATTGTTTAGTCTCTTGCAAATCCAATATTTGTCAGGTAGGACTTTCATTTGCAGATTTTTTTTCTTTTTTCAGATGAAAGTTTCATCACAGCTATTTCTACTGGTAAACTCTCTGAAATTCGTTAGTCTTGACTTACACCTGCCAGATTTGGCAGAGTATACAGGTTGGGTGAGAATCAACTCCCTATTAGAAATTATATGTAATTATGATATTGCTCTAATTCCATGACTCCTTCCTGAAATGAAAAGTATAATAGAGTAATTCAGCCTAAACTATTATTACTTATACAAGTGTATGAACTTCAATTTAACTCTTTCTTTACCAAAAACTCCAATGAAACATTATTTTTAAATGTTTTGACCTCTTTTGAGATCATTTGGTATATTTGTAGTAGATGAAAAGAACAGGTCTGGTTAGTCACTCAATAGAAACTGTTGCATGACCAACATCTTCTGGCACCATGGTGTGTTGAGGATGAATAATTGAAAAATTGGCCTAGGGGTGATCAATGAATAAATTACTTCTCTCGCCTTTTGTTGAGCTATGATGAAAAAAAAAAAGTCTGCATTTTCAAAAATGAAGCGTGGATACAGTCAGACACAAACAAATTGGTCACTTCAGCATAAACTTACATTGCAAATTGAACTAATTGCTAAAAACCTGTTTAGAGTAGGAATTTTCAAATAAAAAAAAACAAAAACATCTTTCGAGATATAATAAGGAGTACATGTTTAAATTTTCAACTCACTATCTCCATTGGTGCAGCATCTACATGTGATGCATACATAGCCAGCCAGACTAACTTGGAAAATGCAGAAACCTATGCTGACAGTTTTGGCTGATGATAATCAAGCAATGCTCTTCTCACAGAGATGTAATCTGTTGGAAATAATGTTGGGCTCTACTTTACATCCCTACCCTTCTTTAATACGAGTTCTCGAACATAAACAAAATCCTTGCTTTATGTTTCAGAACTAGCAGTATGAAGACATGGATAGTTTTTGCAGTGAAATATTTCATCAACATGTGGCAGGGATAGTTTTTGCTTTGGAGTATTCCATCAGCATGTGGCAGGGATAGTTTTTGCATTGGAATATTTCATTAATAACCGGCAGGGAATGGCAGAGATAAAAGTACTGCTTAGATGTCTGAAACAATGTTAGAAGAGAAAGAAGGCATCTGATAAAGTAATCTTCAGAGCATCAGATCTTAATGGATTCTTCTCTCAAATGATTCAGTACCTCAAATTGCATATCAATTAGTCATATCAAAAGAGATAATACATCTACATGTATAATATGCCACATGTTGGTTTTTAATTTGTGCCTGTAACATTTGTCAAAGGAGATAATAATTAAATGCTAATCAGAGAGTAATTTCCCTTATTTTTTTCATTTATTTTGCAAATGCATAAAAAATCTGGATTCACTCTGGATAAATGTTAATAATGAAATGAAGAGCAATTTAAAGTTTTTCATATTTTTCTAAGTACATGGTAATTGCAAAATAATCTAAACAAACAGGCATGTTTGGAAGGATGTGTACTTTGTGGCGTGTGGTGCAGACTGCCATAATAGTCATGGAAAATAAGATCCTGTCTGTCATACAAAACTACAGCTTCGGAGTATTCCAGTTACTTCACTGTAGTATTACCAAATAGGATATTTTAGATAAAAAAATTTCCTTCTGAATTCTTCTATATACAGAATTTTAGAGGAATAATAAATTTGCAATGTAAGTTTTCCCTAAATTGATCCCTTAGTTTTTATCTTATTGTTGGTTTTTGAATTCAGACCATTTTTTTTAGTGATTTCTGCCCAACAAAAGGTGAGAAAAGTCACTAATTAATTGATCCCCCCACACACACCTTTTCCAATTTTTTAATTGATCGCACTCATTATGACATGCAGCCAATAGACATCGGTCACCGAAATGTAGATCCTAAAAACTTCAAACTTGACACTGCACTGCCCAATATATCTGGCAAATATCAACATTGTACAATGACCAGCTGTCTAGTAATTGCAATGCACACACACTACTCTCCTCAATTGTAGTCAGACACTACCATCATTTTAGATAAACTAATTATGAAATGATATATTGCAGTAACATTCACATTTGTTTTAGAGGTCATTACCCAACAAAATGTGAGAGAAATAACTTATTCATTGATCACCCCTTTTTCCAATTTTTCAATTGTTGCCAAATGACATTGGTCACATGACAGTTTCTATTGAATGGCCTACCAGACCAGGTTATTGAAAATGCAGTTTTGTTCTTTATTTGCTTCTTTCTTTCTTTTCATAATCGCTTTTCATCCACTCATATTATCCTCTCAAAGATTCTTTACTCAGTTCCCCTGATATGATATAAAATTCAAAATATTTTTCCTGTTGACCCCATCTTGAAGCAATAATATTTTCCCCTTTTTTCTCCATACAAAGCCAAGTGAATATAAAAATGATATTTTCCTTTTAACAAAGAAAGTATTGAAAAAAAACTACAACAGTCAATAATGAAATGAGTTTAAGAGAAGCAAACGTTTATCTCGATAGGGTTTTAGCGAAGTGCTATCCAGCCATTTTGGTGGATATTTGAGAAGAGGCTGGGTAGAGTATGAGGAAAACAGAATTGTGGGGCCTCTCCGTGCATGAAAGATTTATCCTAAAACTGACAAGAAATAACTAGGTAGATGATGTTTTTCCTGTTTATAACTGATGTTTTCTCTCTTAGCTGCTGTCAGGTTCATCTCTTCTCTCATTTAGTATGACCTGACACACAAATCTCCACTGACATTTTGCTAAATATAATGTGCCTTGTCTCATGCATATACGCACTAATCTTATCAATAAAAAATCGGGTGTGCATGTACATTCTACATGATTGTAGAGAGAACAGAGGCCGTAATATTTTGATGTTATTCACGAGTACCAGTTTTCCGTTGGAGAGCATTTTGGCCCAACAAGCATCTGATTACCTTGCTGATCATTCAAATCCATGTTTTGAAGATATTTTTGACCAGACAGATTCACATCCTGTTCTCATGGGGGTTCAGGTAAATACGGTAGTGAGTTCGATAAACAATTGAGACAATTTTATAATTTTGATTTTTCTGCAATTGAAAGTTCTACCTGACAAATATTGGATTCGCAAGAGACTAGACAATGCAAGGGAGATAAATCTTAGGTGGCCAATCCATATGATTATCTCACTCTAGATTTCATCAAATACAAGAATGGTGGGTCCCACAAAAAGCTTTCTTTAAATCTGAATATGCAGAACTCATCAAAGAAACCTCCAATTTTATCCAAAAGTAATACGTAGATTCCTCTAAAATAATACATTTCTTGGTTTATATGTCCCGATGTCAGATTTTGCTAAAACGCTCAGCGTTTGAGGCTCACAAGTTGTGATATTATGAGATGTAATTACTAAAAAATCAGCATTTCAATGTAGTTTCATTCAAGATTGTCACTTTGATAAAAGTGAAAGGCAAAACGTGTTAGAAGACTAAATTTCATTTAAATACAACTATTTTCTTTTGTCAACAAAATACATATTGTGGACTATATAATATCCACAAACTCAAGATGTGAATATACATTCATACATACATATATATATATATATATATATATATATATATATATATATATATAAAAACCTGTATGATATAAGGTATACATTAAAATCATAGCTGAAAGGGAGGTGGTGTTTGATCAACATTGCTGGAGAGCCATCTTGATACAACTGTTTTGTATTTAAATCCCTCAAATAGTTACATGGTAAAAAACTGATGATCCCAACAAGAGAGATTTTGCACATAGTGCCTTGATCACAAAGTGTGTAAAACAGAAAAAAACACTGAAGAAAATTATATAAATTACATTAACAGATATTGGGAAATAAGCAACACTTTTTTCAAATATCTGTCAATGAAATTTGTGTAATTTTCTGAAGTGTTTTTTCTTTTTTCCTCTTTTACACATACTTTGTTATTATGGTACAATGTGTAAATTTTCTCCTGTTGGGATCATCAGTTGTTTATCATGTTACTGTTTCAGGGATCTTAAAATCTACAAAACTTTAAAAAAATAATATCTATATTCGGTCCTCAAAAACCATATATCTTGAACCATAAACCTTTTGATAGACAAATACTGTACCATTCCCAGTTTGTAAATATACAAATGAATAAATTAACTCAGTAAAGCATATAGTAAAGGAAATATACAATTAATTAATCTTCCCAGTGCCAATTCTCATGGTTAGTTGGTTTGTAAATATAAACAAAGTTTTCAACCACAATTACCCCACATATATATTGTTTACATTGATAATTTTCAACAATTTTTCTTCTTAGTAATAATAGAAAGACTATAAGTTCTGAACTTTTTTATCAATACACGTCTCTTTTTGTCAAAAGTCTGTGGTAATCACTATATCATTAATATATACATGCATCTATGATTTCCTAAATGTTTTACATTTTGTTTATACTGTACGGCATATTTCTACATTGTCATTTTTCACAGTATGCCACAAAACATCCCAAAACATTCCCATTGAATTATTCATGACTGAAACACAAACTATGGAAGCATAAGAATAGAAAGAGGTTATTGTACTCAGCTTCTTACTAACACACACTCATGAAAATATATTTGTACATTGATGTAATGACTGCGGGAGAACCGATAGGTATACACTCTTCTCAAAATGTCTTTGCACTTGTTGGAATAGTGTGAAAGGGAAGTATATATTTAAACCAGATTACTTCTCTTACAATATCATTATGTAATCTATTTGCTTCTCTTACATGTAATTACCAATAATCAAATCCAACTTGAGAAACACCCTGATATTGTAGTTTGAGACCATCAACCATAACAGTTAATATAGCTTTCTTTTAGATTTGAATCCGATCCAGATGGTTATGTGTGTGCGTTATGCACTGGCTGAACCTGGAAGGCTGAAGATTCACACATCTACTCATTACGTCTACAAAAAAACGTTTTCTTGTTTCCCCCCCCTTCCAGTTGATTTTTAGTGGTAGGGTTCAATTCGTGATGTTGGTTTATACTAAATTGATCCCTCAGTTTTTTTTGTTTTTTTGTTTTTTTTTCAATTCAAATTTTTTTAGTGATCACTCATTAACAAGAAGTGAGAGATATAACTTATTCATCAATCACACCATTTTTCCCAAATATTTTAATTGATCATCCCAACTGCCATAAGACACTGGTAGCATGACGGTTTCTATTGAGTGACAAAACAAGCCTGTATTTTTTTTTTTTCCATGAGGTAAAATCTGTTGAATACACATGTAATGCAAATTTCTTCAACAAACACACACATACATCTAACGAGGGTTTACCCCAATATTTTCTTGTTGTGAACACCCAAACCTTCTATTTGAACTCAGATGACCAATACACATTACTGCCTGGTTTAATGTAGAACTATTGCATATCTTACATTATTCTTTCATTCCTCGGAGAGTTATATCAGCTGTGTCATGTTTTTGCTTGTAACAAACTCAGTTATGTTGCAGCTTCATTTCGTCATTATCAATTTTCCATCAAATTTCCCAGGGGAAATTTGGCCAAAACATAAAATTTTGCTCGTGAAAAAACAAAGAAACCTCTTTCACAAACAAGAAAAGTTAAATTTCATTATCTTTTTCTTTACTTCTCATGTCATTCTTTTCATTCTTTTTTTTTTAAATTTAATTTCTCTTCCGCGGTTTTATAGTCCATCTTTTTTCTGTCTCTTCCTTTTCCCCGATTGTTTTTGGTTCGACTTTTTCATCTTTTTCTGCGATTTTTATCTCTAAGCTTATTCTCGCTCTTTTTTTTTCTCTTCTAACACTAACAGGCAAAATTTTATCTGTGAATTTTCGGAAAAAAAAAGTTGCATGTCTTTTTTTTTTTTTCTTCTCTGTCTGTGTCGTATACATGATTTCTGGTGATCTTTTCTCTCTCTCTCATTCTGGAGCAAAAGGAATTGAATTCATGTTGTCAAAAAAAGTTTTCAATGGCATCAAAGAATTCCAGATTTACCCGTCTTCTTCACGTTCTCATCTTTCAAATTTAGATCTTTACTTTTAGATCTGCATTTTTGGAAACCGTCAAGTAAAACTGTTACCAAAACTCTCGACAAAAGGTCGCTCCAGTTTTCAAGTTGGTCCGGCTGGCAATGTATGAGTGTATCATACGTACAAGCCACATTAGTGGAGCTAGAGGGCTGAAAAGGAAAAATGTATGTCTTATGTCTGGAAAAAAAGTTGTTTTTTCTTTTTTTTTTTTATAAATTCCCCCATTAAAGGGTTTCTAGAAGGGGGGGTCAATTTGCATTTAATTTTTTCTGCTAAATTCACTTAGTTTGTGTCCATCAGCATTCATGCTTATTTTTTGGAAATTCAGCTTTTTTTCTTTTCTTTTTTTGAGAGAAGTAATCCATGAATCATTCTTTTTCCAACATTTTAATTGATCACTCCCACATGGCGTCCTGCCAAAAGACATTGATCACGTGACAGTTTCTATTGAGTGACCAACCAGACCTGCTGAGAGAGAATTATCCTTCGTACTTATTCCACTTCCTCTTTCTGGTCCAAATGTTCACTCCTTTCTCATACTCTCTTCAATCTTACGGTCAGCTTTAATTTTTATTCCATTTCTTCCATCACCAAAAGTGTCAAAATAGGTCTCTTCCAGTTTTCAAGCGGGTCTGGCTGGCTATATATATATGCATCATATACAGGTTGCACTGCTGGAGCTACAAAGAAAATTTTAACCTTTAAACCTTCTGTCCAGAAAAAACATTTTTTTTGTTTTTTTGATTTTCTCCCGAAATAGGTTTTTAGTTGGTGTTTAATTTGCAATGTAAGTTTATGCTAAATTGATCCCTTAGTTCATGTCTACTCCTGTTCATGCTTGTTTTTTTAATGAAAGAAGTAACTTATCTATTGATCATCCTTTTTTTTCCAGTTTTCCTAATTGATCACCCCCAACACAGCATGCTGCTAAAAGACATTGGTTACATGAAGGTTTCAGCTGAGAGACTAACTGGACCTGAACTAATTTTTTTGTTGTTCTGTACTCTTGCTGGCCTCATAACCTGTACAAATATCACATTTTTTCCCTGCAAGTTGGGACAATATCAGAGATTGGACAATGAATTAGCAGTAAGAAAATCCCAAGACAAAACCATTTCATTGCAAAGATGAATGAATTTGGCATATCATGTCCTCTGTGATACCAAATTCCATGATAACTTCTAAAAGCCAAAAACTAACTCTTGGGACTTCTGGAACATTTCTGAAGTCCTTTTTTTTGTACAATTTTTAACTAAATTTTGTGTATCTTTATTTTATTTAATATCAAATAAATATTGGCTTCACTGTTTACAGAATAAGCTGAATGGTTGAACATTTGGGAGGAAGGTATAAAATTCATGGATCATTCCATAGAGATATTTAAGCGCCAATAACATATTAACAGAATGATTATTTTTATGATGAATAGCTTCCACTTGATGAATAACTCCCAAAGAAGGATGCCCATAAAAAAATCAATATCATAAAAAAGTGGTATATATTTTGTTTGATCAGAATTGAACCCTGCCTTTAAGAAGTTTTTATGGCATTAAGATAATTTTGCTTGATGGTTTTTTTTGTGAGTTTTACCCTTTGATTTGGGACTTTTAGTTAATTTAAATGTCTTTACTTGGATTACATTTCCCATAAACTGCTGACCATTGTTTTATACTGTGACCATTTGAGAAAAGTAGGCTCCAATATTCTTGAATCCATCTTTTTAAAAGCTTTGCAAGTTCTGGTCAATAATTTACCATCATAGTAATTTTAGTACCACTTATAAACTGTTTCTAAAGTGGAAGAGAGCTTGATTTTTCAGTTGGTTATGAAATCAAATAACACTGAGGAATATTTTTATCAACATTCAAAGTATAACTACATGTTTTTAAATTTTAATATTGTCCTGATCTTTGGTATATACTGAATCAATGCAGCCCAACAAATAGACTGTCTAACCAAACAGCCATGTGGGCCAAGAATTCTTCTCTTTGCTTCTCTTTGTCCGTGTGTCTTCAGGTACTGTTGGTCACATTTTCAGGATTACAACCTTGAAAAATAGGCACCATCTAAAATGGTATATTAGTTCATTCAAAATAGTGCTTTTTTGGGTCTCCATGGTCATTTTGGGGACCAACAATACCCAAATATTGTGCTGGTATTTTTTAGATTATTTCAGGTGTAATATGTATTCATTTTAGATAATTCTTTACATAATTAGTTCTGGTACATGTGCAGGCTACGGTGATTCATTTCTGTAAGGTATACAGATGTTTCTTATCTTTAAAAATGGGCTTGTACTGTCTAAGACTGATATTTTGATTGAATATTTTGATACAGAGTAGCATGGCAAGGAAATAACCTACTAGGCAGTCATCAATCTTAATAATTTATAGAGACCAATTTGAGTAAATAAGATATATTTCTGTTGCAGTGCTTTAACACTTATGAAAATGAGTTATTGTTTGTTACTCATCTCAATTATATCCAATTGAATGTTTCTTTGACTTGGTTTCTGTTTAAATTTTCAGTCATTAATAGCCAAAACGCACCTTTGCGAATAATTATGGTAAGACTGGATTTAAACCCTTGGAAGCCCAATACACTGATTTTTATGTGGATCCTCATAGACAGAAATTCAAATTCATGGCAAATCACAAGATTTACTCATTGAAGTCCATTTATTGCATATAATTGGAACTGACAAGTTATACATGCATAAAAACGTTACATAAAAAGGTTGCATGAGTGATATACCTGAAGTAAATACATGTATAGATGTGAAGCCTCTAATTAAGGTAAACCTGGATTACAAGCAGTTATGTTATCAATTTATTTAAAACAATTGAAAGCATCATTATGAAATGAATTCCAAGCAGTATTTATAAATTTATATATTATTGAAGAGACTGATCTTTAAATAATGATATTTTTTTACTTGGCTGGGGGAGGGGGGACCATGGGTAATTTCTCCTTTTGTCCCCCTTTAAATCTGACCCTGAACTATGGTAACCACATAAACTTCAAACTTAATACGTACAGAAAAGTAATTCATCAGAGTAATAAGCAGCCTCATTCTGTTTTATAACATGGTACCTGACTGAAAGAGAATAACACTCTACAGAACTGATTCAAAATGAATCGGCTTTATTACTGAACAGTTTGACAATGAAAAACAAAGATTGATTAGACCATCTCTCCTTTGCTACTATTTTTCATTTCGCTTGTATAATGAGAAACAGTCAATCATTATCAAGAGTATCTTCAGTTTCTAAGCTGGTCTGGCTGACTGATAATGTATGCATCATGCATACATGTGGCACCAACAGAGGGCTGAAGTCTAGAAAAAACGTTTTTTTCGTGTTTTCAAACTCTCCACCCCACCAAAAAATCTGTTTTTAGTTGAGACTTCAATTTATAGTGTAAGTTTATGCTAAATTGGTTCTTAATTTTTGCCTACTTGTTATCTGAAAATTCAAAATTTTTAGTGATCCAAGAAGCAAGAGAAGTAACTTATTCATTGATCACTCCTTTTTCCAACTTTTTAATTGATCACCCCCACACAGCATGCTACGTAAAGACATTGATCATGTGACAGTTCCTATTGAGTGACTAACCAGGCTTGTTGCTGTTAAAAATATCTATAATATTCTTTGGCTTAATGTACAACCATAACGCACTTTTTTCATATAACAGGTTACCATTAGTAACCACTTTCTTCTGACCAACTCCACATTCGAGGCTCTTGACATGTTGGCAGAACTTTCTCAAATAATTGCAAGTTCCACTCAAGGATAAAAGTTCCACTCAAGAATAAAAGTTCTACATAAGAACAGCAAGTATATTTCTTTTCTCTCTATTCTCATCGGTTACCACCATGGGAGAAGTGGAAGCTGAAAACATCTTTATTTCCGTAATTGGACCAGACATTTGATATTAAGTCATAAGCCCGGTCTTCACAGGAGAGACAAGACATCGCCTTGCTTTGACAAAGTGAGCTAAGATGATTATTACAATCTTGTTACTAGCAGCCACTAGAATCCTCCCGAGATCGACATGATGGCTGGCCAAAATATTGTTTAAGATTTGGGGACTGAGGTTTATGTAGAAATATTTTTATTCTATGTTTTTTTAAAGATTTAATAAGTATATTAACCCATTGTGCAGGTACATTTCTTCCCTACTGTTCATTTTTAATCATGTCAACTCCTTGATATATGATTTGAATTTTTTTTTTCAATAATCCAGTTCTATATTTGCATAATCCCTTAAAAATTATTTCTTTTAATTAATCACTGCTACCCACAACAGACCAGCTAAATTACTGTTGCTGGTTTTAGGTTATTCCAATTTATATGTATCTATCTGGACTTTGTCCAACCCTACACATTCATAGTTTGTAGGAGAAGTATGCAACGTGCGCATGAGAGAATCATGCTCAACCTTACATGGAGAGATCACAAGACAGCACAGTAGATAAGGAAGAAAATAGGAGTCCATGACATCATAGAAACTATTAAAAAATTTAATGGCAATTGGGAGGCTATGATGCTACAATGAAAGACAAACGATGGAAATCACGACTCACAACATGGATTCCCGCAGATAACATGAGAAAATGAGGCCAACAGAATACAAGATGGAGAGATGAACTAGACAAATTAAGGAAATACTGGCTCTGCGACGCCTATGATAGAGAATTGTGGCAAATCTTGGGTAAAGTCTATGTCCAACGACGGACATTAAAAGACTGATGATGATGACACATTCATAGAAGAAACTTGATATTTTGCAGCTCCACTCAATGAGTAAAGAAAATGGGTTTTTTGTTTGGTCAAAACTATTTTGTACTATACAGTGATCACTGCCTAGAAAATGGAAGAATATTAGTTTATTTATTTTCCTATTCTTTAATTGATCACTCTATTGAATAACTAATGAGACCTGTTTGGAAAAAAAAGGTAATCAATGAATGAATTATTTCTTCCACCTATTGCTCAGAGTGATCACTAAAAAATTCTGAACTAGGGTGAATGTTGCTGGACACAAACTAAGGGATCATTTTTGCATAAACTTACATTGCAAATTAAACCCACCACCCAACCCTATCATGGGCAGGGATTTTCAAATGGCAAAAAAAAAAACTTTTTTTTAGACATTAGACAGAGTTAATGTGTAATTTTTCAATCTTTCACTTCCATTGATGCAGCCTGTATGCATCATACATATTCATCTAGACTAACTTGAAAACTGAAGAAACCTACATTGACAGTTTTGTTTGATGGTTTCTAAAATGATCTTGAAAAATTCTTTTGTTTCATTTAATGAACCATGTTTATGAAAATGTGCCACCAAATTATATGACCAACATCTATAGGCAGTATACTGTGTTGGGAGTGATCAATTTAAAAAAATTGAAATAAGGGGTGAACAATGAACAAAAAGAGTCTAAATTTTCAGAAAACAATAAGAAACAAACTCGGGGATCAATATAGCATAAACTTACATTGTAATCTGCCCTTTCTCTAAAATAGTAATTAGAGGAGGGGGAATTTTGAAACGCCACAGAAAATGTTCTTTCCTAGACATAATAATGAATAAGTATTCAAAATTCCAGCCCTCTAGCTCCATTGGTCTAGACTATATGCATGATGCATACATACTTGATATTTAGGTGTACGTAGAAAAGCAATGATAGAAAGAGAGAATGTGGTTAAATTTCAATTTTTTCAATTAAAATTTCCAACCTTTCTTTTTCCTACCAGTTTTGTAACACTAGTCCCCTTGAAACTGACAACTCCAGTCAGTCGGTGCCTTTGATCTTGCTCAGTCATGTATTGCTGTTTGTAATCTTGTATCATTGTCCAAAGGTGGGTTAATAAAGTCTGGGTTGAGAAAAAAATAAAAACTTACAGAGTGGGGATATTGTGAAAAAAATGAAGAATCTAGCCGAAGATGATTCTTTTTTAGGCAGAGGTGGCAATATATCTCCTTTACATGTTGTAAACAAATTACTCATATATTCACAGTTTCCCAAACTACAAAGAAATTAGTAACACTTTTTCACCAACTTCCTCGCTTTAATATTAATGCTAGTTAAGGCAGTTTTTCACAAGTTACCATTTTTCTCTTGCAATAATAGACAATGGAAGCAGCAAATAAAAGCAGAAGTATTGAGAAAACACACAAACAATGATAAGCAACTACCAAGCATAGGCAAAAGTTTGATATCATATAAAGAATCGGTTACAAAAGCACTCTTAATAGAACAAGAACAGTGTACAATGACCATAAAAGCTTTCTAAAGGAAACAAAAAATCCTTCAACATTACGTCAAACAACAATGCACGAAGCAGATTAAAATATTCTCAAACAGAAAAAGAACAATATATTTACATTGAAAACCAACTATCGTCAAAAAAAAAATCATTAAGAAATGCCAAAGAAAATGACAAGAATATGTATAAAATATTTAAATAAGGGAGATAAATTGAAAATTATAACGTAAAAATAAATATCAAGATATGCTTTGGTGAAACAGCCCAAATAATAGCATAGATGCACTTCAGAAAGCTAATGGAGTATATAAATTTATGTATCCTAGTAGTAAAGAAGAGCATAGCTAAAAAACCTTGCACACTGTTCTAAGTGCACATTAGATAGAAGATCAGCAAACATATAATGAGACAATGGAGGATCATTGTTTTGAATAACAGAACATTGAAGCAACGAAAGCAGCAAATATACACGGAAGAGGAAGAAAGATTGAGAATACGGAAAATAGATTCGATAAAAACGGACTTGATAATGAATAAGCAAGCAACAACCTGAGAAAAATCCGTGTATTTTTTTGAGAACCGAAAAAAAGTTATAAAAATATCAGAAGTGAACACCAAAGCGTAGAATATTACAGACTATGAATTTGGCAAATTACAAGTTACGTTGCAAGGGAAAAAAGAAGAGATGCCACAGTTGAAATCAAAATAAGACCCTCCACCTCAAGCGTACAGTGTAATATTGTGGCCTGCTCTCCTAAAAGCTAAACGAAGCAGAAGGGAAAATAATACAATCATACTAGTGTTAACAACAAACATCGGAACATAAAACCGGTCATATTCAGAGGATTTATGTAGTATTTCTAAACAAACTTTAGATTAGACCTGGAGATATTTGAAAGCAACAATCCGAGAAAAATATTGAATGATTTGGAGTCAATCAAAATAAAATCATTAAAAGCTAAATTTTTCATTTGTTTAGTTAAATCTGTGATGGATGAGAGAAAACACATATGCACACACACACACACATATATATATATATATATATATATATATATATATATATATCTATGTGTGTGTGTGCATGTGTGTTTGAGAGAAAACACACATGCACACACACATACATACATATATATATATATATATATATATATATATATATATATATATGTATGTGTGTGTGTGCATGTGTGTTTTCTCTCATCCATCACAGATTATATATATATATATATATATATATATATATATATATGAGGTTTTGAGGTAAACATGATCTTTTGTCAGTCTACAATCCCAAGCATTGATATAGTTAACTCTATTTGATGTGAAACTATTCAGGAGATTAAGGGAGATCAGTGAAAAGGTGGATTTCCAGATTGTGGAAGTATAGCATGATGCAGTAGTGTTCAGAACTGATGCCCTTAGGAAAGTCATGAATCTACTTTTTCATGAACTCTATCCTATCACTAGATATATTGACAAAACATATATATAGATAGTTCACTAGGCTAACATTTGTATGGAATGAAGTAAGATTTTTAATGAGAAAATCTGTTATAATTAAGCTTTCTGTCAATGGCTTGTGACACTATCTTGCTAATCAATACATTTATATGTATATATATATAAATATCCACCTGCGCATTAGTTAGATAGATATAGTCTTATATTCATTTGACAAATAATGACTTGTTCATGATATATTCAAAAGCTCTGAAGGATATGTTCCACTACCCAATGTTATCATTTGTTAAAAACTCATTACCAGTCTACCAGATTTTTTTGAAAGTAACTTGACTGCCAGTCAAGTTAGAGGGAAAGTTCACTCACCCCAAAATAATTTGTCTCAACTCAAATACTTATGTAAGGAAGATTGACTCATGCCTAAAATAAAAAAAATCATATAAAGAGTAATGAGCTATAATGACTTTGATCCCATTGTTTTACCTTTCCTGTTCCTTGGTGAACAAACTTTCGAAAGAAAAGTTGCATAGGGAGATACATTAACATTGTTATTTTTGTAATTCCTGCGATAAGAAATCTATTCAGGTGTTTATTTCTAGTCAGTCCCTCCTGCTTGATATCGATTCAGTTGAATATTTTTTCTAATTACATAAATATAAAAATGTAATAAACGATCTTATTTGTTTCAACTCGACTGGTGGTCAAGAAAGCTGAGAAACTTAGAAGAGAGAGTTGACTCGATTCCTACAGACAGTACATTACTTGTTATTATAGTCAGAGTAATACAACGTAAATTTATTTATGTCTCTTGTTGGTTTTGTGGGGTAAGGTTGATTAGATTTGCCAAGCCTTTACATAAATACAAACCCGCAGCAAATACGTTTCTGTTCTATATGCCAGATTAAAAGTTATTTTTTTCTCTTGATCAGTTCTTTTTTTTCTCAAAGATCCTTAATTTTTCAGCTTGAATCATTTGATTTTGGATTATGAAGATCTCAGAATCTTATTTTCTTTTATTTTTTTGTATCCATTCCTTGGAAAAATCTGCTAGCTTTGAGATGGGGAGTAGCTTTTATTGTTCGGAAAAAGTGGGAGGAACCTTTTGTTTTTCACTGAAAATAGAATTCTTTTATATCAATTAATTGATCTCTCCAATCACCGTAGCCCCACTGATGGCTTGTCCAGCCAAACAGCCTGCAGATCTTCCTCTCTTTGCTTATGTCCCTGTACATGTATATGGTGTGTCAAGATGCTCTTGCTCACTTTTTGGGGACTACAGCCGAAGCAACATCTGAAAACGTTTTTTTTTTTTCCTTCATATTTTCCCAAAAGTTTTTTCTTGATCTCTGTTGCCATCTTGGACTGACAATGCTAGAATCTTATCCAGGTATTTTTTTTTTTTGATTAATAATTTTAGATAATTTCTTAGATAATTAGTTTTGGTACACGCACTGGCTATGGAGATTCATTTATGCAAGGTTCGGATATCTTTTATAATTTCCAATTTCACCTTGTGAGTTGTTTTCTTCTTAAATTGATTAAATTCTCTACCTTTATGATCTAAGTTTTTATTTGTTCTTCCTCGATTCCCAGACTTATGGAAAAATCATATTCCAACAATCAGTTTCAGGTTTTTTTTTGTTTTTTTTTCATTAATAAAAATAGGAAATAGCAAGATTCATATAAAATATCCATATTTTAGTCCCCAGGACACTTTGGGTTATTTATCTTATTAAGGATTGTCAAAATTCAACATGGCTACATCGGATGGTGTCTTATGAACATATTTGACATCATTAGATGCAACCATGTTGAATTTCGAGTCATCCGATGACAGAACGTGCCTTAAATATGCCGGAGTCCAATTTGTGATTTCTTTAGCAAAGGCAAGAAGTTTTTTTGCAATTGACAGAACTGATGAATGGTTTCTTCACCGCTCTACGACCTTTTCACTCAGTCTCTCGTAGCTGTTGGTATGCAGCACAAGAAAAAAATGGGAGGATCTTTTTCATTGCACATCTTCTTCAAGACTTTGGGAGTTGATCCCCTGGTTGGCCACAACACTTTATATTCTGCACGATACAAATCTCTCACTGTTCTGCAATAATTCTGCAGACAATTCGATCATTCAGATCCAGTACACAAGCAATATCCAAAAGTGATCAACCAGTTTCAACCATTTTTAATTATCCTCCTTTTTTGCAGTGGACAGCTCATTCCTCTAGCGTATTTTCACTAAAACCTACCAAAAAATGTCTAATACTGCAACTAACATTCGTTAAATAGTGATTCATTTATTCATAGCAATTATAGGCTTGGAAAATGAGTGCGTGTGTCATGAGACAGCTCATTAAAATACATGTGACATCATGGCATATATAACGAATAATACACTGAGCTCTGACATTAATTTCATGCTCAAAGTACGAATGACATATATATAAAATGTTCAGTAATATTTGCAAATAAAAAGCCAAAGAATTAATTTTTCTAAGACTGGATGTCACTTTTGACCACCGCAGTATATTGATTATGGTAGGAATAGAGAATCTTTAAAATGAGCAATGGATTAAATCATTGCTTCAAGGCATAGATTGTTTCGGTAAACATTGATAATTCATGATATTTTTGTATTTTGAAAATGCTAAATTCAACTGATCATATTGCTTAAATCCATGCCTGTGGAAACTCTGGGAAATATCCTCAGAATCGATTAAGGGTAAATAGTGCACTTATACAGACTATAACTTCAGTCGTCCCTGTTTTGGCCTCATTAGAAACCCTCAATCAAAAATATCAACATAGGTCTCTTCAGTCTTCAAGTTGGTTTGTCTGTCTGTCTATGTATTCATCATGCCTGCAGGTGGCACCAACATAGCTAGAGGGCTGAAAATTTGAACATTTACTCATTATACTATTTATTCTCATGTTTGGCATTCAATTTACAATGCAAGTTTACGCTAGATTGACCCTGGCTGTATTCACACAGGTTTATTGAAAATTCAGACTATTTGGTGATCCAACAGAAGGGCAAAGAAGTAGCCAATTCATTGATCACCCCTTTTTCCAATTTTTTAGTTGATCTTACCCACTGTGTCATGCTCTCAAAAAATGTTGGTCACATGACTGTTTTTATAGTGACAAACCGGACCTGTTTTTTTCTATATTTCAGTCGTCAAACTATTAATTATGAAATCTGATGAAATATGAACCAGCAAAGGCCAGTTATGAGCTCATAAACTTTTACAATCAAGAGAGTACAACTATTTCTTTCTTACTTACCAAGAACCACAAGAAAAGAACAGACTCTGTTGAAAACTTGCAAGGTTGTTTATACAATTTTTGATAGCATGTGACTTTTTCTGTTTCTGTAATAAGACAATTTCTTTCCAATTGAGTTTTTCAAGTTAATCCCTGTTAAAACATCCAGAACAGAAACAAATAATCACTGCTTCAAGATTGAAATGAAAAATATCGTGTAAAACGCAATGTATTTCATAGGGGAATGAAAAAGTTATATATGTGTACACAAAGTCTATACATTAGTTTTGGACACTGTATAGTCTGTTTTTTTTCTTTCTTTTTCGCTCCAAGAATCAATCTGAAAGAAAAAAAAAGGATGATATGGCATAGTGTGACGCAATGAAGGAAAAACAATATTTCTCTTTCTTCACCCACTCTCTCTATCCTTTCTTTCTTATGAATGCTATGAGCTGATTTAAAATTGGTTTGAACAAAAGAAAAATTTTTTGGCATTTAGAGAACTGTCGACTTCTGTCGCAGTTAAAATCTGTTTCAAGATTTTCTATGCTTGTTTCCATGACAACAATGACAATCTGTGTGTCTTATCCCCAGCAAGTTGTACCCCATTTGCTATCATTTTGTTCTCTGTCTTGTAATCTATTACCGTAAAATACTCTATTTCAGATATTCATCTGCAAATATATTCCTTTTATTGATTCGAACACATTCTCTTTCTTTTGTAAATAATGCTTATTTGTTGTTGTTGTTGTTGTTTGTAATATTTTGTTGCTTTTGCAAGTTTTTCTTTTACCTTCCAAACACTTAGTTCAGTCAACTCCATAAGAAAGATTGCGATTTGGGATTGAAAAAAAAAATAGCTTAAAATCTATTTGTTTATCTAAAAACATGCATACATGTACATTTGTGTATAATAATACTCAAAGTTATTATTTTACATACATACTTGGGTATTTTTGTTAGGAGCTCAGTTTCTATGCGTGTATATAATCTCTTTGTTTGTGATTTATTTACATATCATTGTGCATGTGAATTGTATTTATAAACATATATACACACTTGCACAAACATGCGTAGGTCTGTTCTTTTGCTAACACATTTCAAAAAGTTATGTGTATATAGATTACAGGCGCGTATATGAGAGAATATCTGTAGAATTATTTGAAAATGATTAATTCTCATTTTAAATACATGCATACAGGTATTTGTGATTCTAATCTAAAAAGTCAGAATATCTCTGTGTATATATTTATCGATTCAATGTAACCTCACAAATGGCTCAACCAACTAACCAATAGGGCAACAGATTCTTCTCTCTCTGCTTCTCTGTGAATGTGTCTCTCTCACTGCAGGTGTTCTTGATCACATTTTTGTGGCTACAACCTTGAAAAAAAAAAACATTGTTTTTTAAACACAAACAAAGCTCTATCTGCTTAATAAACAAAAACACAATTCATGTGTGGCTGAATGTATCGTTGCATAACCTCACATATAAACATAGCAATATAAAAGAAAAATAAATTTCTATACTTTGCATTAATTAATCACCATTTACCAGAAGTAATTATCTAAAAATATAGATCTTTTATCTGGAATTATCTAAAAAAAAAAATGCTAGCATAAGATTCGGGTATTATTGGTCCGAAATGACTGTAGAGACTCCCAAAAAGCAGTTTTTTGAAAAAACAGAAAGAGGATATTTCAGATAGTGCCTAGTGGTGCAATCATGCAGATTTTAGGTTTTTTCAGGTTGTAGACCCCAAAATTTGACTGTGAGTACCCAGAGATAGACACAGACGGGAAGAGAAAAGAATTTGTAGCCTACTTGACTGGTTAGTCAGGCTATGCAGGGGGATGATAGTAATTTGATAAAGAGTAGATGAAGGAGTGAAAGATGGAATGGAAGAGAAAGATTATGAAATGTTGAGAAAGAAAACATTGTGTTTGAGAACAAACTCTTTACGGCTAAGGAAATTGGAGAATGAAAAATAATGATTGTAAGGACACAAAGTGGAAGTTTCATGAGCATAAAACTGTACCATTATCAGTCAAAATGCTGGTCTAAATGAAGATAGGAATCATATATCACTAAACTCATTTCACTGCACAATCCACTGAAAGCAGCTACTTTCCAAGCGTGGAATCCACAATTCAAAAAAGATGTCACAGAACTAGAAAATATGTAAGAGGGGGGCAATGGAAATGGTCCCAGGACTTGGATACCCCCCCATAAAAAGACAGACTTTATAAATTAATACTAACTACACTAGAAGGAAGAAGAATAAGGAGAGACGCAATAGAAAACCTTCAAAATAAAACAATAGATAACATCTCAGCAAAAAGTTCTCGTCAATGAGCAGAAGAAACAATAACAAAATCTATAGAGTACATTGCAAAATGATTTCTAGAAAAACCTCTTCTCTCAAAGAATAATAAACGATTGGAACTCACTCGTACAGCATGACCCAACTATAAGGAAAATGGTAAACAACCATGTATTTATCGTATTTGGTCACACAACTATGACAAATACATGACGCATAAAAACAGCAAAAAATCTTTGAAGCAAATAACTTCAACAGAAGCAAGATACAAACAGAAATAAATGTATCATTCTTACATGCAAACATTTCATGTTGTTTTAAATGATTTGTTAGTAAAATTGATTGATGTCATTCATCTATCATACAACTATCATCTTTATCTTTTCTCAATGAACCTTTATTTATCCATCAAGATGTCCTCAAACGATATATAGGAGTCTTGTTTGGATCTATATAATAATGATAACTCATTGTTTTTTGTACAAAGTAAAAGCAATTACAGCATCAGACTTTATTCCACATGATTTGAAATGAATACAATTAGATATTTTAATTGTCATACATCAGTACAAACTCTTGAGTTGACTTTGTTTCCTTACTGTAACGATAGCAACAAGAACAATCCTCACAAAAATGAAGGAGTGCAAACCAATATGTAAAATCCATATCTCCTATCATGATCCAAACTCAGGACCAACTGATTGCTAGGTGGCTATTGCACTCATTAAGCTGAACCGACAAGTCTCAGATATTGACAGGAATTTATCATATTGATACACCCAGGCTTATTCCATTCTAATAAATAAATTTGTTCATACAAATATGTATTTCTATAATTTATCATTTGTTATGTATAAAATACAAAAGTTGCAGTAATCATTTTCAGTTGTAATAGAAGTTGTAGTTTGCTCCTGTGATAGCCAGTTTTGTTTATATACTAGTCATTTTCTGGATAAAATTTGTAAAAGGGAATTTTTTCAGCAGAAAAGTCATATCAACACCTAAAGAATTCAAGTTGGTAAAAATTTTTTGAATGGTGAAAGATTGAATTTTATCTGCTACTTTTTTGGAAATGCAACAGAAAATATGATCAGTATAAGCAGGAAACGTTGTCAGTTCATAAGAAATGACGAGGGTTTATAGTAACCCATAATGATGTTCTTGAGCCAAATATCTGTTTATGTATTAGCAATGACAAATTCTTACCACGAAGCCAACCACTCGAATAATCATGAAATATAGCATCCTGTAAAAGAGAAAAAAATCAGAGCGGAAATTTCGAAAAGAAATATTTTCAACAATGTGATTATCAGGAGAGAAGAAATTTTGTTCAATCAAGCAAAGAGGAATAAAAAAAAAGTTACTGCCAAGTTGGATTTTGCAGAAACCAGATGTAATGATATATGACAATTTTATTCTCCGGCACAACGGCTGTGAGTGTGTGTGGGGGGGACAGGATTGGATAAAGATGGGGGGGAACAAATGTCCCATCTTGAACTTATCCATGTTGCATTGATCACAAACTTTGATTTATTACATTCTTTTGCATCTCATTGCAACACAATTCAATAAAATGAACCGAATCGCCAAATAAGCTGCACGTATCCGGCCCAACATGAACGAGCCTATCCATTTGATCATTCCCAGAGATTCAATATCAATAATTTAGCGGCAAGAACAATCAGAAAAAGAACAAAATACCTCTGGTTAGTCACTCAATAGAAACCGTCATGTGACCGTTTTTTGGCGGCATGCCGCGTTAGGGGTAATCAATTGAAAGTTTTGAAAAAGAGGCGGTCAATGGATGAGTGACTTCTCTCGCCTTCTGTTGGGCAGTGACCACAGAGAAAGTCCAAATTTTAAAAAAAACGAGCAGGAATACTGGTGCAAACTATGAATTAGTAGGGACGAAATCCTTCAAAAAACAAAATTTGTAGATATAATAAGGAGTAAATGTTGAAAATATTCAACCCTCTATCTCATTTGGAATGGCCTGTATGCGTGATACATACATAGCCTGCCTGCCAGCCAGCTGAACCAACTTCAAAACTAAAGAAACCTATTTTCACAATTTGGCTGACTGTTTCTAAAATGTGTAAAACTTGAATTTCAAGTGAAACTCCAAGATAGAAGCTAAAAATTCTGAGGTTCGATTTTTGTATTAAAAGTGAAAAGACACAAAACAAGAAGCAAAATAACTTGAGAAATACTCATGAAAATTCATAAATTACTACTTGTCTAAACACAAAGTAAAAATATTTTGTTGCTCAATTTGAGACCGTACAATTTAAACATACGTGTATTGTGCACAAATTAATTTAAACTGCACTCTATCAGTAATATTGGATTAGTAAAATCTATAACAACCAAGAATCAAAAGCTTCGCAATTGCTCTAGCTACCATACTGCCGCCCTGCCTATTGATTTTTGACCCCCCTACACACACACAAACTCTTATTAGGAACCCCGTTAATTTGTTTGAGTGTCAATCTCTACTTTCTCTTCCTTAATAGTTGGTGGGTGAAAAGGGAGAGAACAACTACAGATTTGTCAAAATTTTCCCATCAAAGGATAACTATCATAAACAATGCAAGGGGGAGAACTTGGTTAAACTAATTATGTTTATAAACATAATTATTTTAACCGAGTTTAATTGTATCCGTTAATTTCAATGATTTCAAAATTTTGTACCATCAAAAGACTTTTCAGCTTAATTTCTTTACTACAAAAGCAAAATAATTTTTTCTCGTTCTTGTCAATACTGTACATTTTAACTTCCCATGTGTCGATCCCAACTTTACCATAAATCTCTCTCAAACCACTTTATTCTGTTCAGATCCTACTAATTTTTATTTGTAGCTTTAGTTTCTTATCACCTACCCCGAGCTTATCGCCATCCCCATCTATAAAAATGTGACAGATTTTCCACCTTTCTTAGCAATTAAGCACCTGAGAATAAACCTTTTTAATAAGAAATGTTCATGTTTGGCTATCTTTAATTAATCTAGTAAACTAATCCTACTTTGGTCTTTAGTCTGAATTAGGCATCAAAATTTTCCCGACTCCAGGAGGCATTGAAATAAATGCAATCTAATTGTTTCACAGAAATGGTTGTGGCTCACAGGAATAAATGTATAGTCATTTTAAGGTCAGTATTTATGTGGAACATGGTCCTCAAGAGTTTGGAGAGATTTCTCAGTTCCACTTACAACTCAACGAAGGTGGCTATTATGATTTAAGCCTCATTTTAATTTCACTAGAAGTATATTTTTTTCAAATATATATTGGGTTGGTGCAAAAATAGTTACTGTTTTTCACCATCAACTTTAAAGCAGTATATCTCAGCTTGAAATAAAAGTTATTGATTGAAATAAGAACCTTCAGAATCTACCCTTTTTTGCCAACTAGAAACCGGTCCATTTATTCCAGAAACATACAATTCTCTGGTCCGAGATCCAATGAATTCTTTGAAGGTGTTTGGCATGAGTCCACCTCAATGATGTCTTCAAGGCTCTCTCCTTTGTTTCGAAATTTTTGTAACCAATGTTGGGCTGTAAGTTCATTGATGGTCCCCTGGCCAAATGTTTGGTTGCTATTATGAGCAGTTCCCACTGCTTAATGTCCCATTTTGAACTTCTACAAGAAAATTGCTTGAATTTGCTTTTTTTCCATCTTTGCTTTGACAGCCCCAAATAAACCACAAAATAGTAAAGAGAAAACATTTAGTGTAAATAGAGCAAAATTCCTGCTATAAAATGGTATATTAAATGAACATAGTTAAATAATAGTTTATTCTAAAAAATAAGCATAAGTGTTTTAAATAACCTTAGGGCGCAATTATTTTTGCACCAACCTAATAGTTTGAACTGTGTATTGTTGACAAGAATAGAGTCAATTTGGAAATCAATAAGAAAAAATTTGAAATTACTTTCACTGAGGATTAATTTAAAACCATACAATGAAATCCCTTCTGAGTAAATATAGAAAGAAATTAAACACAAGTAAAAATTAAATTGTACAGTATTATGATGACTGGGTCAAGTCGACCTAAGCATAAAGAAAGGATTGAGTGATTTAAGCACCAAAGATGTTTATTTTATTCAAGAGAAACAAGGTTCTCCAGTACTTACAGATACTAATACATCATGTGAATAGATTTGAATTAATTGATGCACCAGGTGAATTGATTTGAATTTATTTTGCAAATAATCAATAGGTTGGTACTTACACTGAAGGTATATAGAAAAGCCTGTAGTTGTATGGTTATGCATATATTGGGAACCTGAAGAAAAAATTAACAATACAAGTGTGGCATTTGACAAACAACCTCATAGCAACAAGCTAAGTTTAGATTCATTAGCAACTTAGTGGTCAAATGCTGAACTATAAATCTTAACTTCTGGTTGGATATGAGTTGAAATCTAGTGCACAGAAATATTTTCCATTTAGATGTGCAATCTTGCTGATCATCATCATCATCATCATCATCCTTTTAGTGTCCATCATTGGACATAGACCTTCTCCAAGATTTGCCAGACCTCTCTATCAGGGGCATCACAGATCCAATACTTTCCGAATTTGTCTAGCTCATTGTGCTATCTTACTTCCTGTTGGCCACAATTTCATGCATGATCTCTGGAGATCAATATTGTGAGTTGTAATATACATCGATTGTCTTACATCCGTATAACATAACCAGCCCATTGCCATATAAGTTTTCTCATGATTTCTATAATATCTATGGCTCCCGTCTTTTCTCTAATATACTGTGCTGTTTTATGATCTCTCAATGTGAGGTTGAGTATGATTCTGGCCAATGCCCATTCCATTTTTCTCCGTTTGAGGGTCAATTTTTTGGTCTACAGACACAACAGTTCCTTCATCAGGCTAAACAAAGATTGAGCCTTTCCAACAAAAAAAAGGATTGAGACAAGGTGTTATCAGTTCACCCAAAGTCTTTGCAGCCTGCCTTGAGATGATCTCCTGAAACCTAGACTGGGAAAACAAAGGAATCCAAATAGACGGCAAATATGTATTTACCTAAGAAACTTCAGATTTGCTGACAATATTGTTCTTTTTGCTAAGAAGCTTCATCATCTCCCAGTAGCGCTTGGTGAACTAAATGAAGAAAGCAAGAAAATTGACCTCCACATGAACTGCAGCAAAACAGATTTCATGTACAACAAAAGTGTTAATGACAAGGACACAACAATTGAAGAAACAGAGAGCTGAAGAAAGTAGACCACTACATCTACCTAGGACAACAAATCTCCATGAAATCCTCCAAAAAGAAGAAGAAATCTAGCCAAGAATTACACTAGGTTGGCAAGCTTTCTGTAGAGCAAGCTCAACTTTCAAGAACAAGAAAATCCTAAAAAGAAGTATCTGTAACCAATGCATCCTCCCAATCACCAGCAATGGAGCAGAAACATGGAACCTAACCAAAAGATTGACCCTCAAACTGAGAATCTTATAGATAATAGCCATAAAAAGGCAAGAATATGTGTACAGGTGGTTAAATTATGTATGATAGATCAGTTTTTTTCCTCTGACAAAGGCTTTTTTATTATCTGGTAATCAAATCACCAAAGCCCCATCAATGGCCAACCACCCAGCCAAGTGGGTTACACAGTCTTCTCTATTTGAGTGTCTGTATCTATTTATCTTTCTCTGTGTGTCCCTGGTCACAATTTGGAGCTACAACCTTGAGCATTTGGATCAGAACACCGTTAGGCACCATCTAAAAGTTTGTTTTTTTATCGTCTCCATGGTCATTTTGGACCAAGAATGCTCTAATCTTGTGCAGGAATTTTTAAAGATAATTTCAGATAAATGATCAGTGCTGTTATTTTTACAAACTCAAGTCCAAGTCCTCAACCTCAGCCAACTCCTCCAAGACCAACCCCTCTTAGTTCATGCGGAAATGAAGTGAAAATGGTAGGGTGATACTAGTCTGGCAGGAAGACAGAAATAAACATCTAAAAAATGAAATCATGACTCCTCAACAGAGGGCTACATTTAAACAAAACTTAGATCCATATGTAGTGAGTGTCTAGATTAGGTGTTTGACAGTATGTAATTGTATTTGACAAGTTTTCTTTATTGACCACAAAAATGTTTTTGTCTAATTCATTTTCTTTTTACAGTTGGTGTAACCTAATTCAGTAAGGTTCTCTCTATTTTTCTATTTAGTTCTCATTTTGAGAGCTAAACTCAAAGTTTTGAAAATTGAAGTCCTGTCTCACATCACATTGTAATAATAGATGACTGATTAAGTTGTATTTGTAAAATATTATTTATCTACTGTGGATATAGTTGCTTACAGGCAGTTCATATTGTCCAATATAGAAGCGATTAGTAATTTGTATATTCCTACACTACAGATCCTTGAATACATCACACATGCATTGATGCGTGTACGGAAGTAGTTTGAATGATATTGCTACATGCTTTATAGGCAGTTCGGTATTATAATTGGTCAACAGTCTATATACATAGTTGCCATAGGTGCCGTTGTTATAGGTGGGCTGTAAGCCATGACCGAACTGTAACACCAGTCAAGATTGGAACTTGAAAACAGAACAGTCATATACCAACAATAATATTACAGATGCCAAAGATCAATAATCGAATTATTTGTTCACTCCTAATGTTACAACTTTTATTGGCAAATGTACTCAGATAACTTATGTGTAAGTATTTGTACCTTTTATATGAGGGCTGCTAATATTGCTTTTATTCATATGATTTTTTTTACACGTTTTAAAACTTTTTCATTAGAAACCGTCAACCAAAACCAACAAAATACATTTCTACAGTTTTTAAGCTGATCTAGCTGGCTATGTAAGTATCTCATATACCGGCTGTGCTTATGGAGCTAGAGGTATGAAAACTTAAACATCTAAATCTCATTATGTTTTGAAAAAATTTTTTTTTGTTTTTCTAACCACTGAGACACTCCTACCCCAGAAATAGATTTTTAGAGGGGGCTTCAATCAACAATGTACGTTTATGCTAAATCGGTTCCTAGTATATGCCCAGCTGTGTTATTAATTGTGCAACAAAAGGCGAGAGAAGAAACTCATACACTGATCACCTCTTTTCCCAGTTTTTCAATTGATCGCTCTCAACATGGCATGCTACCAAAAAATTGTTGGTCGTAAGATGTTTTTTTTTTTCTCATTTAAAAATCTCATTATAATGACAGGGTGCCTGTATTTGAATGCAAAATGTTAAAAACTGCAAGAGTATCATAAGGAATAAAGCCTTCAGTTTTGAAGAGCAATGAAAAAATTCCAAGGTAATTTTCCAGATTGCATGCATAAAAAAAAAAAAGAAATAAGAAAAAGGAAACGTGCTGGGTTTTCTCCAAAGTGATTAGTGCTAGTGCATTTGCTTTCTTTAGAAGTTTCTTTATTTTGACAATAATGATATTGTTATCTTTCTTTATGTTCATGCTTATTCCACTTTGTCTATTATTCTCATGATATTAGTAATAATGATCATGTTCAATCACATTTCTTCATCTCACGTTCATTTTGTCTGAATGTTTTTGATGAGGGCATACCATTATATGAAGTTTTTATTTTTGGACTGTTGTCCTCATCTTAGGTCATTTCACAATGATTTGACCGTTGTACCCTACGGCTGTATTCCAATGATAAACAGGCATTCTTCCGACCGATGAGATTGGGAGGGGGGTGAGGGCATCTTGGTGATCAGCCGGAATGTGTGTTCATTCCACAATCTGATTTTGGGTGGGGTTGATTTCCAAGTCCCAAATCATGATGTAGCAGATCATAATTGATGCCCAAATCTGTATATGTTTCATGAAGATGCAGTTTTTCTATTAAAAAAAATGCCCTTCCCACCTTATCAGCTTGCAACAAATCCAGATTTTGAATACCAATTATAATCAACAACATAGTTTGGGACCTAGAAATTAACTTGCTAGTAATAAGACAGTGGAATTGTCAAGATATACTCTCCTCAACCCCATCTCAGCAGTGAGAAGAATCCCCATTTATCACCTGAAGATAGCTGTCTGCTTCAGACGCTGAAACGTGTTCAAGAAATGAACCAAGATGGAGACAACAGACAAAAAAACAAACTTACATACTGTTGAGTTTATTGTACTTTTCTATTATAAGGTGTTTGAATTCTATAAAAACAGTAGGGCTGTTGTCTGATGGTAAAGACAGATTTTCTATAGATTTCTAAAAAGGTTTCAATGGACGAAAGAACTTTCACTTAAAATCTACTGTCTACATTGAGGATAATTATCCGACTCTTTGCTTTTCTATATTCACAGTTTGCAGTCCCTAGGCTAAAACTTGAAAAGCTTGGTTGAAATTAGATTAGACGTGTTCAAGGATTCAAATCAGAATTCAAATTGACATATTCACTTTTGCTTTCATTATTGTTATGTTCCTTTTCAAGTGAAAGATTTATATATAAGTGGGTCTTTGAATAAATAGTAGAAAATGAGATAAAATTTTTTTCTTGTGTGATGGTCTAGTTCTTAACTCTCAAGACGAAGTGATTAGAAGCAAAATGTCTGTTTGTACAAATACTTATGACAAGTACTGTTAAAACACACACACACACACACATATATATATATATATATATATATATATATATATATAATGCAGATCAGGGATGCAGATGATGTGATATAATATAGTACAATATCCGATGTATGATGGATTTATTTCATTAAGTACTCAATACATTCAACTTTAAATATTAAGTTGGTTCAATGTAGAGCTTATAATATAGTGGAATGAGGGTTTGCTACACAAACACATTTATGTTTCTGTCTTGTTTTGGCTTCTTTCAGCAAATGATTTGATTTAGTATTAGAATAGTAGACCCCCCCCCCATGTCCCAAACGGGAATCTAAAATGAACTGAAGAAGCCCGAAAGGGAAACATAAACATGTTTATGTATCAAATCCTCATTCCATCATCTCTCTCTCTCTCTCTCTCTCTCTCTATATATATATATATATATATATATATATATATATATCTCATCATCTTCATCAGTCTTTTAATATCCATTCATCTTTCCACTTTATATTTTGTCGGTTTTGGTTTCGCATGTGATCTCTGGAGATCCATGTTGTAAGTCGTGATGTTCATCGCTTGTCAGTCATTCTTGCAACATGACCAGCCCATTGCCATTTGAGCATTTTGAGCATGATTCTCTCATGTGCACACTGCAAGCTTCTCAGTTTGTGGGTTTGTCTCTTTGTTAGGTTCCATGTTTCAGCTCCATAAGTGACTATTGGGAGGATGCATTGGTTGTATACACTTCTTTTTAGGATTATTGGGATTGACTTGTTTTCGAAGGCTGAGCTTGCTTTGCCGAAGACTTGCCATCCTAGGGTGATTCTCCGCTTGATCATTTCCTCTTTCGTGGGTTTCATAGAGATTTGTTGTCCGAGGTATATGTAGTGGTCTACTTTCCCCAGTTTTGCATCTTTGATTTTGACAGTAATGTCCTTATTCTCAACGTGATTGTTGTATATGACTTTTGACTTTCTTTGTTTAGTTCATCTTGTATTATTTGGAGGTTGTGTAGGTTCTCTGCAAAAAGGACGATGTTGTCGCATATCTGAGATGTTGCCGTCTATTTTGATTCCTCAATTCTCATCAGGAGGCAGGCAGTGAAGAGTTTGGGTGAGCTGGTATCACCCTGTCTGACTCCTCTTTGGAGTTGGAAGGGTTCACAGTCTTTATGTAGCCTGATAAAGGAGTTGCTGTGACTATATATATGTTTCAGTACTCTGAAGTATACAGGGTCTACACCTTGTAGAGTGATAGCCTTCATGACCATGGGAATTTCTACAGAGTTGAATGCATGTATATATGTGTATATATATATATATATATATATATATATATATATAAAACCGTGTACTTTGAAAAAACATGAATATACCCACTAATTTACATACTGGCACTGCATATCGATATATGGTATAATTTTACAATATTCCTTTCATATATATGTATACAAATGCATACCAACCATATATATATGGAGAGGGAGAGAGAAAGCTTTGCCGCTTTAAACACCAAACATTAAGAAACTTTTTCAAAAATTTTTTTGTGTCACTTCAGTCACTTATTCCCCAATATCTATCAATGTAATTTATGTAATTTTCTTCAGTGTTTTTCTCCCTGTTTTGTTATTATGGCACTATGTATAAATTCTCTCTTGTTGAAATCATCTGTTGTTTGCCATGTAACTGTTTCGAGGATTTAAAAGAAATAATACATATATATGAATGTGTATGTATATACATATATATATAATTTATACAATCAATGCAATGTAAAGACCACAAAATTATTCAATTTCATAAAAGAAAATTTTCAATTTCATTTTCAGCTAGCCAACATAGATTATAATCTAACAAAATTGTAATTAATTTTAACATGAAAATGATTGTTCGCCAAGATATGCTTTGCAATTGAAATAAATTTTCTCATATTTGTCAGTTGGAAAATATTTCTGAATATTAAATGTCTGTTTTATTTTTGTTTTTACAGGTAAGTCCATGAAAATCCTGAGATTTTTGATGGATCAGTTCGATCTGGAATATATATATACTTTCAAGAAACTGTAAGTCAGACAAGAAATTTAATTTTATCATAGACCTACTCGAAAGCAGCATTATTCTCAGTAAAATCAATTTACTCAAGCTTTAGTACTTACAATGATACATCATTGGAAATTCAAAAATCTACATTGTAAGAATGTGTGTGCATGTATGTGTGCGTGCGCATTATATTCATATTTCCTTTTGTTTCAGCAAAATCATAAGGCTGGCAATCATAACATTTCCGATGACATAGAAAAATTTCATACCTCTTCCAGTAACAAAAGATATCAAGAGGATAATTTTGTTTATAATAATAATCAATGTGAAAGGATGGGTGTCAGAACATTTATCCCTTATCATTTATGGGGGTTAGGGTCGAATGTGAATATGCTAAATCTGCAAATGGTTTTTCCCTAAAAACCCTTTTGCTCTCCAAAAACCATAGATCTTGTACCATAAGCTTTCTGATGAATAAACACCTTTCCCTTCCCACATTGTAAATGCAGAAACAACTCAACAAATTCGGCAAGGCATGCCATCAAGAAAATATAGTGTTAGTTAACAAAAATTATGAACTCCATAGAAGTACAGTTCAATGAATTGTTGAAAAATGTATAATGTTTAAAATACCATTCAACTGACTGGTTTGTGAGGACGAACGTGTTTTCAAACACAATTATCTCCAGGGTTATATTGCCTACATAAATAATTTTTCTATTGATAATTTTCTACAAACTTTTCTCTTTTCAATAACACAAAGATTATTACGAAAAAACTAATAGATTACAAGTTCCAGACAATTTTAGTGTGTGGTAGTTTATGATTTCCTGTACTTTTTACATTCTCTTCATTAAATCGTTCAATACTGAACTGCAAATCTCCAGTCTGAAGAAGCAGAGTGAAAGTAATGATAGTCTCTTAGGTACAAAACACATTTCATCCAGGAAACACTTTGAAAAGAAAAAACTAACCCAGGCTATACATTTATTTCTAAAAACAATTAGAAAATCATTTTATCCAATCTCGGACTTCATCAGACCAATTTGTCAGCTTTTGTTAGATTATTTAGAAAAGGTATAAATATCTGTATCGCACATGAATGAATCACCATAGTCTGCACATGTAGCAGAATTAATTATCCAACAAATCACCTAAAATTGATCATTTACCTAAAATTACCCAATGAAATTGATCATTCATTTAAAATGATCTTTTATCTAAAAACATCCTTTTTAAAAATACTAGCACGAGATTTGGACATTGTTGGTCTAAAATGACCATAAAGATCCGAAAAAGGACTTCTTGAAAAAAACAAAACAAATGAATCATTTTTAGACTGTGCCTAGCGGTGAACTCATGCAAATTTTCAAGGTCGTAGCACAAAAATATGATCAGGAGTATCCAGAGACACACACACACACCCTCAAAAAGAGAAGAATCTGTAGCCCTCTTGGTTGCTTGCTTGCTTGCTTCGGCCATTTTAGGGGCTACAGTGATCTGATACTTTATTATTAATCTTTGCTACCATTTACTTTCATCTTGAGGTATGAATACATTTACAATGCTTCCCATTGGAAATGTATACTCAAATCAAACCTTATGTTCAATCTTTATTTTTCTGATCTAACACTATTTACTCATGGAGGGTAATTGGCCAGAGTAAAAGTTTTGATAAGAAGGAGACGATTAAATTAAGATGAAGGTGAAAAGCATTTATAAAAATTTTTCCTCAGTCTGTGTCCGGCAGCGTTCATACTTTGTTTTTTAAACTCAGACATTTTTGTAATCATTGCCTAACAGAAAGCAAGTTAAGTAATCTAATCATCGATCAACTCTTATTCCAACACGGTATGCTGCCAAAAAATGTTGGTGACCATTCCTATTGAGTAACTAACCAGACCTGTCTTTCAGTTTTCAAAACCATCATGCTAATGGAATCAGTCTTTACTTTCTGAGATTGTTTCTTGAACAGGTCTACTTAAACCAAATTTTCGTCAGGAGGCTAATTGAACGTCATAATAATCTGAATGCCCTAGGAAGACTTCATGAGGTGGCATATATCCAGCTTGTGGGACCCCCAATTAAGCTATTAACTGTCATTCTTGTAATCTCCATTTCCTACATTAAGAAGAGGAGACAGATTTATTTGGACCATCACCAGGTTCACATCATTGGGATGCTACATACAAAACTCAGCTTTCTCATCATTTAAGTCAGTCAAGGCCTTCTTGGTTTGTGTCAAATCATCCAAAGTTTCACTGTAGAAATATGAACAGAGCAACAAATTGAGGCTTATAATAAAGCTAAAACACACTATATTTCGAAAAGAACTAAAAATTAATATCATTTCGATAATTCAGCCCCCGTGAACCTCAGGTAATTGATATGTTATACTAACTAACTAGACCTGTTTAAATATTTTTTGTGATGATCTATAATTATTGAAGAATATGAAATTGGCTCAAGAGTAACATTTTAGAAAATAGATGCTGTGAATTATTTTCAGTTCAGCTTGCAAAATAATTTTTGTTATTTCACACAAGTGTCCCAGTAAAAGGTTGGAACACAGAAGCTCTTCAAAAAATGATTCCAATTTTTCATGTGGTTTCATTAATTTTGACTTCCTTGGAATAATTACAAGCCTTGCTCATTAAATTTTAAATCTTACACCAGTCCACAAGAGAGGAGGAATGTAGAATCAATAATAATCAGTAGTCGAATAGGTCTGGTTATTCACTCAATAGAAACTGTTATGCTACCAATGTATTTTGGCAACAAGCCAGGTTTGAGGTGATAAGTTACATTTCTCACCTTTTGTTGGGCAGTAATCACTAAAGAGTCTGAATTTTCAAAAAACAAGCAAGCACAAACTAGGAACTTATTTAGTGTAAACTTACATTGAAAACTTAGCCCTCCCCCACTTAAAACTAATGGGGGTGGGTAAAAAAAACAAACGTTCCACACAGACATAAAAAGGAGAAAATACTTAAATTTTCAGCCCTCTTACTCCATACCCAGCCGGATCAACTCGAAAACTGAAAAAAACGTTTGGGTGAATGGTTTCTAATATCAGAAACCTGAAACAAAAGAGTCAACATAGGTTTCTTCAGTTTTCAAGTCAGTCCACATGGCTGCACCAACAGAGTTTAGAGTCTTTTTTTTTTTAGTTCAAAACTCATTTTAAATAGACCAAGAGAGCTGAAATTTTGAAACATTGTAGCTCAGACGTAGATCTCTACAAAAACTGTACATTGAATGTGAACTAATGTTTGATCTCATTCGTTGATATAATTATTCATGTACACTTTCATTATCATCTGATAATGTCTTGCTATGTCTTTTTGAAAAGCTCTCTATCTAAGCTACAACAAATCAAAATGTTAGCTCTCCAGGTCTGGTTTTGTAGGTTTTAGATCTGAACCAAATAGAACTGAAATTTTAAAAGTTAGTGGTTATCCTCGCTTTCTATTAGTTTAGCATTTTTGTTAGCTGTGCCCTACCCCAATAAAAGAAAATTAGGCAAGGTAAGTACATACATAATCATCCTACAAGCTCATCTTGGTCTGTTCAGGTGAGTGTACCAAAGAACAGTTTACCTAAGACAGCATCAAGAATGATTTGATTAAAATCATAATGTTCTCTCTTACACAAGTCCTGTATTGAATTGGCTTGTATTAAGTCGGTAGAATAACATTTCAGGTTCTAAGATTACGATCAGTATTTTGCTATCTTCATCTAGGCAAATAGATAATTGTGATCTAATCTTGAGGGTAGCAAAAATTTAAGGGAATGAAACTTAAAAATCTTGAATGGGACTGTTTTTAATTTTGATACTTCTGTCTATCTTTTCATCTATCATCATCATCAGTCTCTTACGTCCGTCATTGGACATAGATCTTTCCCAGGATTTGCCAGACCTCTCTATCATGAGTGTGGCAGAGCCAGTACTTTCTAAATTTGTCTAGTTCCTCTCTCCATCTAGTACTCTACTGGCCTCAGTTCTGCATTCGATCTCTTGAGATCCATGTTGTCAATCGTGATGTTTATCAGTTGTCTACCATTATTACAACATGACCAGCCCATTGTCATCTGAGTTTTCTGGTGGATTCTATGATGTCTCGGACTCCTGTTTTTCTCCCTAATATACTGTGCTATATTATGGTCTCTCCATGTGAGGTTGAGCATAATTCTTTTATATGCACATTGCATGATTCTCAGTTTGCAGGTTAGGTTCCATTTTTCAGCTCCATAAGTGACTATCAGGAGGATGCATTGGTTGAATACCCTTCTATTTAGGATTAATGGGATCCTTTTGTTTTTGAACCTTGAAAGTTTATATGAGTACACTGCTAGGTATCATCTATAATAATCTTTTTTGGTTGTTTTTTTTTCTGAAATAGATCTTTTCGGTGTTTATAGTAATTTTAGACCAACAATGTCCAAATATTATGCTGGTATTTTTTAGATAATTTCTAAAATAAAGATCTTTTTTTTTTTTGTTGATACTTTCAGATATTCTTTTTTAAATAATCATTTCTGGTAGATAGGCAAGCTATGGTGATTCATTTATACAAGGTGCAGCTATACTTTTTCATATTCATGAGTGCAGCTGCTTCAATGTATGTGCTATTTAGGAAGACAAATGTATTCTAGAAAGCATATATATATATATCAACTAATATCAGAAATAAAAACGTGTAATCTGCATAAAACATGAGTATTATGCTTCTCTCAATGCCAATATGTGTATATAAATATGTGTGTGAGGTGGATTGTGCTCATTTATGTGTGTAAAATCTGGCAACAAACAATGATCATAAAACACACCAAGTGGAACAATGTTGATTGATAAAACAAAGATGGAGAATTAATGAGAAAAATGTTCCTAATTTTTCAAGGCAATCCTGCCTACTCGGAAAAAAAAAAAATAAGAAAAGAATTTTCAAACTAATTAAATTGAGAATTTTTTTTTTTTCTCCATTTTTTTCTTCTGGGAAATATGGAAGTAAGATTTCTGTTGAAGCAGAATCATTTTGCTTTTAGAAAGATTAAAATGAGGAATTTGGACTTTTATGTAAGTCTGTCTACTGAGAATAGGAACATAGTAATAAGATTTTGCTGTTAAAGCATTGTTGATTGCAATGTACAGTCTAATTTTCTGCGTTGGCTTTCAAGAGAGATGCCAGCCCAGTAGACTTAATCACATCATTGCTCATCAGTACACAGTCACTCTTACAGAAGTATAGTTTTGAATGTAAACATCAAACGTGTGATCATAAAAGTAAAGGAAATAAAAGAGCTTGGTTTCTATGTATCGATGCATACATAGTTCCTTCTTTTTGTGAACATGCCGCTAGTTTTTCTTATACAGGGTATTATCATAATGTATTGTATATGGATGTTATTTCATACTACTCATCAATTAATTTTTTTGAAACATGAAGATTACCCAAAAACGTATTTAGCGATGAAAGATCAGTGAGTATATCAACAGACATGACTCATTGTTCATGTTACTTGTATTGAGTGTTCACACATGTGAATATTAAATTAGTTGTGTTGGTTTTAATCTCAGACTGCCTACAAACTAACTCATGATATCATTTTCAAGAATACTTATGATACAGAAAAACTTCTTTGGGTTGTTTATCTACCAACCTATTCAAAGAATTTGACAATCTTTTTCACTATACTTAATTTAGTTAATTTCTCCACATCGTATACCATCTCACTAACATCAATTTGTTTTTTCCTTCAAATAAATTAGCCTTAAATACATGGTTGAAACAGAACAAAACCACATTATAGCCAGTAATAACACCTCAATGGGCAATTCCATTATTATATTTCGACAATTTGTCTCTTGGCATCCCATGTTTAATCTCCCACACAGCCAACTATTTATCAGTTAGACAAATGGACCAGAGCCAATTGTTTCACCCTTTCCCTATATATATATATATATATATATATATATATATATATATATATGATTTTGTCATCCACAGACAGCTGTTTTGTTGTGTTACAACACTTCAGTGTGGCTATAGGCTACCCAACATCCCTTCCAGTACTAAGAGGTAGGATCGAAACCTTCACTTCAGACCAAAAGGTAAACATTCTACCCATGCCTAAAGCTGAAATGGATGGTCAGTAGGACTGAATTAAACAATATATATTACGCATAATTCCCCATCTACTAAAGTGCTCCATTTTGGAGTTGGAAGCGTATTGCATTATAGCAGTAATAGACGTGTGCCCTTCTTAACAATGCTCAACCCCAAAGAAAGGAGTGTTAATTATAATGAAGATTAATAATCGTGTCATCCACAGACAGCTGTTTTGTTATATTACAATTCTTCAGTCTGGCTATAGACTATCCAACATAATCATCATTATTATTATATCGAAGAAATGGATATATAATCCTGACAGAATGAATACATTTTGTTATTTGAATCTCTGTTTGGAATGACCTCCCATTTTTACACAGAGAATGAGCATGCAGCCTCTTTATTTTGAATTGTTCATTTTATTTATATGATGAGAGAGAGGAAATAAAGTTTCTCTTTGATTCTTTTCCTTTTCCTCAGATGGTGCAATGGTTAGCACGTCTGCCTCACATGCAAATGTATCTGGGTTCAATTCCCGGTAAGAGTGTAGAAAACTCTCCACCAGGACAAATTCCTCTATGCATTCAGCAGCTAAGTGAGTACACTCTAAGCTGTGTGAATAGGGTGGAGAAAGCTCAGTTGTACCCTCCCCTATTCTAAAGGGTTGTAGCGAAATGTTACGTGGAACCTTCGGTTCGCCTCCAACTACCAGTGCACTACGGTCTTTGACTTTGATACATAGAAATTTCAGTGCTTCATGGTAACTCGGAGATTCATGCCAGGCCATCTGATGCTTCTGTTAAGGTGCTCCCTATACGTAGAGTGTTCAAGGTCACGTTAAGCGGTGGCTGATGAGATACAGAAGACATTTCTAATAAAATGATTCTTCATTTTTTCTCTATAGATTCTTGTATTGTTTGCAATTATTTAATCTATATGTTTGAGTTAGACTTTTTTCATCAAGTGCTATATCCTCATAGATAATTTCACCATCAAAAAATAATGACAATATACATATATATATATATGTACATATCACTTATAAAAATGTGTACCTGCATTATGTGTTAGTATAATTACGTTTGCATTGCAGATGTGGAATGATCTGACAGAATGTTAATTATATAAAGTTGGGATTGGGGATGAAGTTAATGTTTTTGCTTGAAAAAAAACAATGTTTTATCATTAGGTTAGAGGCAGGTTCCTGAAAAAATACTGCCAAACTGATATAAGTCCGGAGAGAAATGAATTCACATCTATGGATTTCCAACGTCAAACAGAAAGTAAGAGTTCAGCATTATAGTTAGATTGCAAATAAGACCCCCTGAAACTGAACAATTTTGTTGTAAAAATTTGCGATTTTCTATGACTCTAAACACTGGATCATTATCTCTACAAATGAATCTTTTATAGAAATAAATGAGTGTTTCAAGAAACACTTATAACCTTGGGCGGGGGAGTAGTTTTGATCATAAATTGACCCCTAGGAATCTTGGAGGTAAGTGTTAACTGTAGAGCCAAGTTACCCTTGTGCACAAATTTGCAGCCTGTAGGATGCAACCATTTCTCTGAGATTTGAAAATGTTGATTTTGACAAGACCCCAGATTGACCCGTGGAGGTCACCAGACGTCAGTGCCACCTATCCTATTTTTATTCTTGGGTCAGTTTAACCATGTACCCACATTAGTAGCCCATAGGGTGCAACCGTTTAGGATTCTATAAAACACAGAGACAGTTAATTAGAAACAAACATACATTCATAGTATATACTGTACCAGATAGATCAGTTGCGTGTGAATATAGATAAAAGTGGAAAAAATAGAATGCTCATGTTGGAATATATATATATTTATATATATATATATATATATATATATTGTTATATGCTATGTGTTATTTATTTGTATCCATAGATTTATCAGTGTTTGACGGAAGATATTACTTATGTGTAATTTTGAATATTTTTACAATTTTCAAGTGTCCTTTTCAATGTTATTTAGTTGGTCCAAAAGTTATGATTATATTTTTTACTAATACACTCCATCTTAAGGACTTTTCAATTCTATTTTGTTGGTGCACGTATTGGTATAGGTAAATAGTATCTTTCAATCTACTAAATTGGTTTTAAAAAAACAGAAATTGTAACTTTTTTGTTTTTCGTCTGAATGAAATGCACCCATGTGTGAAATTTTCATAGATACTATATGATCAATACCAAATTTTCATGTATTCAATCATGTGTTAAGTCAAAAAAAAAGGTTTCATCAAGATCAGCCTTTTAGCATTCCTCATTGGAGACTGATCTTCCCAAATATACCCCAGATTTCTCTACCATGGGCATTGCAGAGCCAATACTTTCTGAACTTGTCTACTTCATGCCATGTTATTTTTTGCTGGCCACAGTTTCTCAAATGATCTCTAGTGAGTCATGATGTTGTCAGTCAATTGCCGTTTTCTGATCGATTCTATATTTCTGACGCCTACTTTTTTCTCTACTATGTGATCACTCCATGTTATGTTGAATATGATTCTTCCATATGCATGTCGCATGGTTCTCATTTTAAGGATCGATCTTTTGGTAAGGTTCCATTCTTTCAGCTCCATAGGTGACTATTGGGAGGATGCATTAGTTGTATACCCTTCTTTTTAGGATTTTGGGATTTTCTTGTTTTTGAAGGTTAAGATTGCTCTCTCAAAAGCTTGCCTACATGGGCATTAATTAATAAACACACACACACATATTACATTTTTAAATGTATTTCATGTATATATCATGCAAATCACAATGAGAATTTCTATATAAGCTTAGGTGGGCATAATATTTTGTATATATTTTACATTGTTTAAGGAAGCAAATATACACCAATTTATATATATATATATATATATATATATATATATATATATATATATATATATATATAGTGAGTGTGTGTATCTAAACAAATAGACATTATTGAATTCATAAAATTGCTAATTATAAATATGTTTAGAAATCTACATAGATATAGAAAGAAAGAAATTGTGTTGAATGTTTAAATGCCTGATTTCTCTTGTGAATGTGTGCTGAATAATTAATATAAAAAAGAGAACCCAAAAGTGATTAATATACATAGTGGTTCCAACAGACTGATGTCAGCAACATCTTAATTGATTTTGATTTTATTCATCTACAAAAAAAATCCTTATGTATTAAGAATGGATATTTGAAGCATTTATATAAAAAAAAAAAAAGCATCTGGTTATTTACTCAAGATAAACAATCATGTGACCAATGTCTTTTGGCAGCATGTCATGTGGGGGGTGATCAATAGAAAAAATTGGAAAAAAAGGTGATCACTGAAAAAGTTATAATTCTCACTTTTTTAGGGCAATTATCACTAAAAAAAAGTCTTAATTTCCCAAAAAAAGACAGACCAAAACTGAAGGATCAATTTAGCATAAACCTCCATTGCAAATTGACCCCTCCCAAAAAAAATCTACTTTGCAAGGGAATTCTTTTTTCAAAAGAAGGAGCATTCAGCCATATAGCTCCTTTGGTGCGGTATGTATAGCAAGTCAGCCAGATCAACTTGAAAACTGAAGGAACCTATGTTGACAGTTATGGTTGACGATTTCTAATACTAATTTCAAAGTATATACCATAGTCATATTTTAGCTTATATATTTTGTAAATTACACACAAATATAGAGAATTATTATAGATAAACAATAGAAATCAGGTCAGAGTTTGGAGCATTGTTGCAAACAACAAACAGTTCTTGTTAGTCATTCAATAGAAACCGTCATATGGCCAACATTTTTTGGCAGTATGCTGTGTTTAAGGGGTGATCAATGGAGTTACTTCTCTCATCTTTTGTTGGGTCACTAAAATTTTGGATTTTCAATAAAAAAACAGGTACAAGATGAAAAACAAATTCAGAGTGATTTTACTTTGTAAAATGAACCGAACACTAAAAAAACAATGGGGGAAGGTTGAAAAAAAAAAGTTTTTCCCAGATATTACAAGTAGTAAATGTTTAAAATTTCAGCTTTCTTTTGTCCATTGTTGTGGCCTGTATACATGATATATACATACATAGCCAGCTAGAGCAACCTGAACACTGAAGAAACTTATTTTGATAGTTCCTATCACTGTTACCCTCATCAGACCAGTTTAATCACTGTTGCTGGGTCTAGGTCATTCTTGTGTTCTGACATTTACATCTCTCTATCCAGACTTTGCCAAGCCCTAACCATCAATAGTAAAAATTTGAAATTTTGCACACACACTCCCCTCAATGAGCAGGGAAATGTTTTGCTTTTTTTTTGTTTTTCAATCCCCTTGCCCCAAAATAGTTTTTTATTGGGGTTTCAATTTACAGTGAAAGTTAATGCAGTATTGGTCCCTAAGTTTATATCAACATTTTTTTACCATCACCACTGCTTAATTTATGAGGTAAAAAGCAGAATATATGAGGGAGGGTGATTCATAATTTCCCTTGGAATGCTTGTCTTTATGTCATAAATAACACTTGTCCAGCTGGTGTCTGTACGCACATGTGCAAATGTATATGTGGGAGAAGAACATAAACACAAATATTTCTTCTTTAAAAAGAAATTAGTCAATGGCTAGAAGGAGAGTGAATATTATTTGAATGATTACTTTGATTCTGTTTGAATAAAAATGCATACTAAGATGACTGCAATTTGTCAAAACAGGGAGAGAAGTGTTGTATTTTAGATTGGTCTACAGACAATCATTTTCAGATATGTGTCATCACCAGTCATTAAATATCATTCTACAAATAACAGGAATATTGATTAAAGCACAAATATTTTTCAAATGAGATTCAGATACTGCAGCAGATTTAAACATCTGGTAAATCACCCAAAAGAAAAATGAATTCCTAATTGATTATGTAAACATGACAGACTGAGATTCATGTGATTTTTTTTTCGATGATTTTATCTTTTATCGCATTAACATTATATAAGACCAGTCAGTTTGGTGGAACTTTTGGTGAAAAATTTCAATCAACACAAAACAGATTACAAGCAAAATAAATGAATACAAGACTGACTGTGGCAGGGTCAGACAGCATCCCAACTCCTGTTCTGACTTAAAATCATTACTGCAACTTTTGTATTTTATATATGATGAATAAAAAGAATATAAATGATATATGCATTATATGATATATATTAGAAACTGTCAACTAAAACTGTCAACATAGATTCCTTCAATTTGCTCTGGCTGCATGCATATCACACATACAGACAGAACCGATAGAGCTAAAGGACTGAAAATTGAAACATTTACTCCTTGTCATGCCAAGGAGACAATTTTTTCAATTTTTTAACCCTCCCTCCTAATGGGTTTTTATTGGAGGGCTCAATTTGCAATGTAAGTTTATGCTAAATTGATCATCAGTTTGTGTCCAGAATCATTTATGCTTGTTCAATTTTTTAGTTGGCCACCCCTAATATGGCATGCTGCCAAAAGACATTCGTCGTGTGACAGTTTCTATTGAATGACCAACCAGACCTGTTTTATTTTTTATTGCATTAACAGTATATCATACCAGTCAGTGTGCTTGAGTTACCAAAAAATTATGATCAAAATTCATGAGTTCAAGCCTGATTCCAACTGTAACTTTAGTATTATGTGTATGATTAAGTAAAAAAATATGTATATTTTTAGCGTAAACGAATTCATTAGAATGAAATAAGCCCATGCATATCTGTTTGATGAATTTTCATTAATACCTTAGACTTGTCAATTTAGTTCAGTCAGTGAGATAGCCCACAGGCAATCAGTTGATCGTGAGTTCAAATCATGGTAGGGGAATGTGAATTTTACAAGTATATTTACTTGCCTGATTTTTGGGAGGATTGTTCTTGTTCTTTTTCTTGTTACTGTAGAAAAATGAAGTCAACTCCAAAAAGAAATAAAATGCTGTTATCCTTAATACTATGTTTTTTTGTCATGCCATCAACTCTTTTACTCCATTTTATACATTTACAAGGCCTTAGCTTAGAAAAAAAAACATGTTGACAATCAATGGCTAAATACTGCTCATTGCAATTCATCAGTATCATTAGCAGTAGCAGCCATCATAAGTCCACTCTTGGAATGAGGCTTTCCCAGTTTCATTCAATGACAACCACGATTGTGCTAACCTCTGCTTATCATGTATTGCAAGCAAACCCCTGTATCTCATTCCTTAATCTTGTGTTAGGTCTTTTTCAACTGTGTTTGTTGTCCCATGAGCACCAAACACCTAACCTAATGCTCCATCTGTTATCATTCCTTTTTGCCAAATGTCCGGCCCATTTCCATTTTTGTTGCTTAATCATTTGTGCAATATCCTTCACTCTAGTTTTCCTCTGATCCATGTTCATCTTTTTTGCTATCTCTCAGACTTATCCCTACCATTGCTCTTTCCATGGCTCTTAATGTGATTCTTAGTTGGTTCTCAGTTCGTTTTGTTATTTTCCATGTTCCGCATCCATAAGTCATAGCTGGCATTATGCAATGGTAATATGCTCTACACTTTAAGCACATTGGTAAGGTGCTCTTCAATATACCTCTATTCATACCAAATCATCTCCAACCAGTCATTATGCATCATTTTATTTTGCTTTCATGGTCTTTCTCTAGCTTTATTTATCTGTCCTAGGTAAATGTATTCGTCAACATTATCTATATCCTCACTTTCTGCACTTCAGGGACTTTCAAAAGTTTGATCTTGGTCCTTATTTATTGCAATCAAATAGTACCTTGAGAAATGTTCAATCCCAGTAAAATCATTTATATATCTTAGAATAATCATGTAACTCATAACATTCAAGACGTCATCTCTTGAGACGGTATACAAACTGTTTAACCTATTGTACATATGTAGGCTAGCCGTAACAAGTGCATTAATAACAAGCCTACCCGTTTATTATAGTTACCAGGATTTGTATGAATATCAGAAATCTCAAAAGCTTTTCTCCCATAGATCTTTCTTTAACAAAACCAGAGCCATAAGTTCAATGATGTCCCCACAATCTGTGATAGTAGTAGTAGCAGGAGGAGGTGGAAGGAGAGCTAAGTAGTCTTCCTCTGAGTCGAATGATTTTCATACTTATAAAACATCGCTATATCAATATATTCCAAATGTATTATTTTCAATAAAAATTCTAATGGCCAAGCTCATACATCCTGTAATGACATCAGTTGTAGGTTTTTTAATGATGTCACACTATTAATGACATTTTACCTTTTTGTCCCTTCTTATTTCTGTTGTATGATATAACTAGGACTGACTGATCAATCAACCGACCAATAAAAAAGCATTTTATTTAGATGCCTGGACATATCAAAAAAAGAAAAATGAAGAGAGTGCTTATAGTTTAGATCTATTTAAATTTTCTTTTCTTTTTTTTTTCAGAAAAGATTTGCACATTTTTGACACCATTTTACAGATATGACCCTTTCCAAAATTCATTGGAGAAACTATATTTTTCTTTCTTCTCAACTCATCCAGAGCATCTTGTGCATATAATATGGATGTTTGTGATATCTCAAATAGTTTACTTCCCAGCTTATAATTGCCCAAGTTTGTTGAGTTATGTGGACCCAAACTTTAGGATTTTCTGTCAGAAGTTACAGATGTTAGAAAGAGATATGAAGGCAGCAAGAAAGTTGGTTAGAAAATAATGATACGATATGTCAAAAGAATCTATCTCCTTGTGATAACATCCAAGGGGAAAATGCTCGTGTTGTATGCCACAGATTCCCTTTCTGTTCACTCAAGAAAATAGAGAGATCACATAGTAAAAAAAGAATCAATGTTTCACCAAGATAAGTAAATAGTTATGACATGGAGAGAAAAATGACAGGTCTGGTTAGTCACTCAATAGAAACCATCATGTGGGTAAGACCTTTTGGCAGCTTGCCGTCTTATGGGTGCTAAATTTTAAAAAAATCAAAACATAGGTGACCAATTAATAAGTTACTTCTCTCTCAGAAAAAAAAATCTGAATTTTCACAAAAAACAAGCGTGAATGCTAAGTAAGCAATCATTTTAGCATGAACCTACAGTGTAAATTAAACCCCCTTCTAAAAGCCTTTCAGGGTGTGAATTTTCAAAAGAAAAAAAAAAGAAAAAAATTTACATAATAAGGGTTAAATATTGAAGCTTTCAACCCTCCATCTCCATTGGTACAACCTGTATGGATGATAAAGCCAGCTAGCCAAACCAACTCAAAAACTGAAAAGAACCTGTATCGACAGTTTTGGTGGATATTTCCTGATATTATTGATGAAGTTATTTGTACTACAGGAGAATTCATTTTTTGAATTGCTACCACTTTGCCAAATATGTCCGTGTAAAGTTACTTACATTAACTTTTTCATCTCTTTCCTTTTGTCCATTGAAAGTTTTCAAATGATTAGTGAGGTGTCATCATTTTTTTCTCGATGCCTCTGTCATCATTGAGTGAGAACTTGAAAATGTTGCATCCACACAAGGTACCCCTCCTATTCAGTCATTACCCATGAGATATATCTCAACAAAGAGCACACATAGGTCGGGAAGCAGTCCATCTGTCTACTTTCTCTCATGGGCATCGCAGCAACAATATCTCTTTAACCTGTTTGAATGATATATATATTACAGGTCTGGTTAGTAACATAACAGGAAGTGTCACATGACCAAAATCTTTTCACAGAATGCTGTATTGGGGGATCAATTGAAAAATTGGAAAAAGGGGTGATCAATGAATAAGTTACTCCTATTGTCTTTTGTTGGGCAATGATCAAGAGAAAAAAAGTCAGAATTTTAAAATAAAACAAGTGGGCTCAAACTAAGAGATCAATTTAACATGAACTTACATTACACATTGAACCCCCCACACATTAAAATCCTCTTTAAGGAAGGGATTTCCAAAAGACAAAACATTTGTGTAGACATAATCAAGAGTGAATTTTTGAAATTTTCGGTTCTCCAGCTTCATTTTTGTGACTAGGAGGCATGATACATATATAGCCAGCCGGACCAATTTAAAAACTGACAGTAACATATGTTGACGATTTTGGAGGTTGGTTTCTAATAGAGTAAGTTTATCAACCTGATAGTTTATCAACCAAAAGAGAGTCAGTTTTAATTGACTGTTTCTAAGAGGCCACCACTGATTTTCCAAATTAGTGTCTCTTGAATCTAAACTTACTATTTCAGTAGCTCTGAAAGGCTAATCTTTAGAGATGGTAAATGACATATTTGCCAAACAATTTACGTAGTAGCTAAAATAGCTTTGATAAATCCAATGAACAATCATTATACTAAAAACTATATAGTTGATTAATGATACAAATACATCTTACAGGAGAGGTTCATGATATATCAATTATATTGTCAGGATCATTATAAAAGAAAACGATCCAGGTGTCCACACATGTTTACACTGGCAGGTGTATCATCATTTGTAATAGAAAGCTTGTAAATAGAAAGAGGTTCAGCTCACCATTGCAGCTGATAAGATTAATCTTAACAACATCAATGGCTTACAATGACAACATCTCATTGGCCACCGTAATAGATCTGATCTTATACATGTAGATAGTAAATGAATAGATATCTGGACCTCGCATAAAAGAATCCCTATACCGGTGTGTGTACTACAGCTAATAATGTAGAAGATTATCTAAATGAAATAGATCTTTTATCTAAAATCATCTAAAAAGAACAAGCACAAGATTTAGTCATTGTTGGTCCCCAAATGACCATAGAGATCCAAAAAGACAATTTTTGAAAAAACAAACACATTGTTTTCTGAGAGTGCCTGGTGGTGAACTCATGCTCATTCTCAAGGTTGTAGCCCCCAAATATGTGACCTGGAATGTGAGGGTACACTCTCACAAAGACAATCAAAGAGAGAATAATAAGTAGACCACTTGGCTGTTTGGTCTGGTGGGTCATTTATGGGGCTACAGTGATTAGACAGATAGAAAAGCATTCTACATCACTGACTTTACAAGTACTTTAATTTACTGAATCTTTAGAAAAAGGCATGTGAATCAGAATGAAAGGGTTCAAAAGACAAGATGGAAAGAGCAGAACTAAACAAACTTAGAAACTTAGGTCTGGTTAATCACACTATAGAAACTGTAACATAACCAATGTCTTTTGGCAGTATGCCAAGTTATTGGTTATCATTAAAAAAAATTGGAAAAAGGGGTGATGAAGGAATAAATCACTTCTACCTCATTTTGTAGAGTAGTGATCTCTGAAAAAAAGTCCAAATTTTCAAAAAACAAAGCATGAACGTTGCTGGAAATAAACTTAAGGACCAATTGAGCATGAGCTTACATTGCTAATTGAACCCCCAAGGAAGGAAATTTTTGAAAAACAATTTTCAAAAAAGTGTTTGTTTAAAACATAATAAGGAGTAAATGTTTAAAATTTCAGCCCTTTAGCTCTATTAGTGTTGCCTGTATACGTGATACCTGCATAGATACATACAAGCATAGCTAGCCACACTTATCATGACAGTTTTGGTTGACAGTTTCATAAAAGGAAGAATGTTGAGAAGACTGAAGATGCTATCAGAAAAGAGTAAACTTTTGGTCAAACTTTATCTGCAGCTCACACTGGTAAACAGCAGATGCTAGCAATAAGAGACAAAGAAAGTAAAGTTATTCAAAGTAGGAACAGGATTATATAAAAAAAGACAAAGCATATTAATCAAATCTGTATGCTTTGAAAATAGAAGTACTAGAAGTGAATTTCCAGAAGAATCAACTGGTAAAATAGTGTTTGCACACGAAAAGCCCCAGGCAAACATGGCATCGGAAGAGACCTTTTCAAAGATGGAAGAGAGGACATTAACAAAGGATTAGCACAGCTATTCAATAAATTTAATAAATTTCATTGTGACTGATATTGCTCTACAGTTTGATTACTTCAAGTCTAATTCAAAACTGACAATAATTAAAATTCTTTATTTATTCTAATCAGTAACAACTTTGAACATGCCTTGATTTTAATCTCAGATCCACAAGATATTATTATTAGGCATAAATAAGTCAACTTTTAAGTCTGCATAATAGATATTCAGTCAAGTCACCCATACTCACAAAACTTGATAAACCAACACAGAAAGAAGTGAGGGTAGAAGAAAATATACAAAGACTAGAGAATAGAAGGTGAATGAATATCTGTCAGACATCAACAATTTTTAAATAAAGAAAATATTTACTTGTCTTCATATATTTTCTTCTACACCTACAAACTTAATTTGTTTCTATGATATAAGACCATCAAGATATTATCATACTTTTCACTTTCATGTATTTCTGTGTAGGTTTATCAAGTATAATAAGAACAGGTGACTTGGGGCAGCAAACTTAATCAAACAGATATTAACTTAAAAGCTAACCTATTTATGCCCAAATTCAGACTTTTCAAACGATTTTGGTACGATCAGAAATATTGAGTAAATGAAAGTATCTTAGCAACAGGTATATCGAGTATATTTTCTACATCAGTTTTTCAGAATAAACTAAATGTAGGCCTATTGGCATATATGGGTTAATCTGGAAAAATAATGAAATTTCTAATTGTTGAGCAACAGAATTGCTTCTAATACAAATGATAACACTACTTTTAAGCATTAAGATTTAAATCCTGATTCAAAATATAGTGAATGAAAGAAGGCAGTCAATTGGCAGACATTTTTGTTAAACAGAATTAACATCTGGCAAAATATCAAAATAACTAGACTTTTTTTTCATTAACCTCTGTTGAAGATGCTCATTTTTGGTAAATAAAACAGTTTGAATCAGAGAAAAAAAATAATGGAGGAGAACTTTTTAACATCTTGGCCAGCAAAATCTAATTGAAATCAAAGTTGCTAAACCAACTTTCACAACCTCAGGCTAAAATAATTTCAAAACTTTTTATCATAAGAATCTGACCAGAGCAGAAAAAAACTTTATAAAACTCTTGCCAGGATTTAAAAAAAAAATAGTTTGAAAAGCTTTTGGTTTACAGACAGGAGAAATGCCCGAGGGTTGAAGACATGCTGAGAGAATGGCAGACAATGAACAGGCTGGAGGTAAACTCTGATGTTATTGTTGTATCTTTAGATCAGTACGATTGATGATAGACTCTTTATTATGTGATTATCAACAGCATGCCTTACAGGAGTTTATTAATTTCAAGAACTCATGGAGAACAAGATCTAATTCCTTATCCATATTTGGGTTACCCATTAAACACTGCCAGAGAAAATAGACTATTATCAATTCAGTAGAAAAACAATGTGTGTAGGTATTCATTTTTTCTAAGTAAGGTTTTCTTGACTTGGAAGAAATAGTGGCTCAAAACTCAGTCAATTTCAGTTAAAGGCCGCATTAAAAAAGCTAAGAATCATAACTTGTGAGCTTATTTACTAGAAGATAGCTGCATCCATATATTGTAATGACATTAAGGCAGAAGATGATAAGAGTGATGCTCGGCATTTGAACAAAAATTAGTCTCAACAGTTTAATGCATTTCTGATTATACACATTTTCTACATATATATATATGATTATAAATTGCGTTATATCATACTGAAACTCAATTTGAAATGATCTCCTGTTCTTTCACAATGAATGAATCATAAATACAAGATAGTTTCAATAGAATATAACGCTATTTATAATCATTCTGTCGGATCATATATCCATTTCTTAATGACGTAACTATCCGCGTTGAAAGGAACAAATAGAGCATATATAGGCAAAATGAGAATTTGGAGTTATAACAGTCATTTGCAGTGATTCCACTCAATGGTAAGAGCAACCCTACATTAAAGTGGTTGCCTTATCAGACACAGGTTTTATTCCTGCAGCAGCCCCATTTTCTTAAATTGTTTAAATTATTTACATTCTCTAGATCAAATGATACATTCCCTATATTCATTTCAATGGTTTCATTATAAATTATATATATATATATATATATACATATCTCCATTTCTTAATGACACATATATACATATCTCCATTTCTTAATGACACATATATACATATCTCCATTTCTTAATGACACATATATACATATCTCCATTTCTTAATGACACATATATACATATGGTGAAATAATGGATTTGCTACAAAAACGTCCTTGTAGTGAATCCATTGTTTCACCATATCTAAAGCTTTACTTCAACTTAACTTAATGCTGAATGTATAAAGTACTTTATGAAATAAACCCATTACACATCGATATTGAATTACCGATTTCATATATATGTGATGATGAGTTTCTATATAATGTGTTAGCCTGGCAACAGGGCTTACTGCCAAAATCCAAAGTATGTGGTACAAATACTCAAACACTCTCACAAACATATATATAGTTATGTATTTGTCAATGCTTATAGAATCTTAGATAAAACCCAAAGATATCAAAGAAGAGAAACTATATTCTATTTCAAAATTCTGCATTACGATAAAAGAGTGCTTGCTATTCTTTAACAATTTATTCATTTACTCAATTACTTAAGAGAGAATAGGTTTCTTAAGTTTTCAAGTTGGTCCAGCTGACTGGTAATATATCATACCTACAGGGCTTACCAATGGAGCTGAAGGACTAAAATTTTAGGTATTTGCCCCCTGTCTATAGAAAAAAATGCTTCTTTCATTTTTTTGAAAATAGTGTAGTGGGAGGGAGGGGGATGTTTGCAATGTAAGCTTATGCTAAACTGACCCCTTAGTCTCTGCCCGGCAACATTCATGCTTGTTTTTTTTTAAATTCAGACTTTTTCTCATGATAACAGCCATATGTAAGTCGAGAGGAGCAACTTATCCATTGATTACCCCTTTTCCCAATCTATTAATTAATCATCTCCAACATGGCATGCTGCCAAAAGACGTTGATCACATGATGGTTTCAACTGAGTGACTAACCAGACCTGTTTATGTATTTATTTCCTCACTCAATGTTTCCAATTCCATCATTCGTTTGATTCCAAGATTATTTCTCTTTCAACGTTTTATGTATTCAACCACTGTATTTCTGGAACCATCAATCAAAACTGTCAATATAGGTTTCTCTCAGTTTTTAAGCTAGTCTGGCTACATATGTATTATGCATATAGGACATACAGATGTAGCTAGGGGCTAAAAATTCAAACATTCATTTCTTATTATTTCTTTCTTTCAAAATTCTCCCCACCCCAAGTAATTTTTTAGTGAGGGTTCAATTTTCAAAGTAGGTGTATGTTAAACTGATCCCTCAGTTTGTGTCCACCTTTTTCTTCTTTTTAAAATTCAGACTTTTTTTCAGTGATCAATGCTAAATAATAGGATAGGGAAGTAACTTATTCACCGATTACACCTTCTTCCAATTCTTTAATTGATCACTCCCAACGAGGCATGCTACCAAAAGACGTTGATCCCATGACTGTTTTTAGCGAGTGACTAACCAAACCTGTTTATTTATTTACTAACCTATCATTATACTCTCTTAGGGCTATTTCTTTTTTTTTCTATCATTGTACATCTTGTTATTTTTATACTGCTGTTTTGTTCTTGAAAGTACCGTTTCCCCAACACCAGCCAGCTACTCACCCATCAGATACATATAAGCTTCAGCCTGTCTACCAATCTTTTGACTCCCGCTCAAATAACTAATGAAGGAACTTGTGTTCATCCCCAAAATTTCTCCCTTTTTACTTTTTGTTTGAAGTTGGAATCAGTTTGATACAAAGTCTGTTTTAAATGTGCAATATCTTAGACTCATTATTTCCTCTTTCTTCTTCAGTTCAACAATATAGAGTCTGCTTTTGTGTATAGTGATAATATATATATGTATATATCTGTGCGTGTGTGTGTGTGTAAATATCTATCTATATATTTGTATGTAAAAATGTATATAGATATGTATGATTATGAATTGCTTTATATCATATCGAAATCCTATCTGAAATGATCTCCTGTTATTATATGAATAAAGTACCATTTAGCCTAGACAATGTACAGAGAATAAATGACTGTAGAAAGTGGAGCTGCTGCAGGAATCAAACCTGCAACCTATAGGATAGTTGCTTCAACATAGCATTCCTCTCACCATTGAGCTACACAGTTGCCGTTATTGTAAAGGCCCAAATAACCAATGTATACTTCAACGGAAATCCTTTCTTAATACATGTCTGGTTGAACATGATGGACAAGGAATGCCTTGTCAGTTTTCGATTAGTTTTTTTAAATTTTATTTTGTACAAGAAAACAAAAGTTCAGATCCATCAAGTGTAATAGTTATCTGAAAGTGTTATATCTAGCCCTTTCAGCTAATCTAAATTGTTGTGGAAAGACCTTGAAGATGTTTAGTTGTTTACTTGAAGTACACTTTTAGACAACTATAACATTCCATGGATCTAAACATATGTTCTCGTGTGCAGGGAATTAATTTTTAGTAAAAATTAGCAAGATGTTCTTTGTCTGTTGAATTTAACCAGACATGAATGAATACATATATATATATATATATATATATATAATCTAATGCTCAACACATGCCATTCACATTTGTAGTGAAATGTTTTTGTATTTCATTCATTAATGAAAGTGTTTTTTGGCTTATAATTATGATTCAAATAATGGAAGCAATTCTAATCAAATCCAAACAATCCCAAATAAACAAAATCTTGTATGGAATTGGCGCCAACATCTCAAAATGCCTTTAAGCAACAATACAATAGCAAATATATCAATTATAACTCAAAAAACACTTCCATTGATAAATTGAATACAACCACATTTCACAACAAAAGAAGTTACGAGGGTTAAACCAAATAATATACATATATATGTTGATTATTAGTGGGGGAAACTCCCAGGGCACTGGATGATTGTTTTTCTGAGGGAGATCAGGACAGATGTGAGCCTGGGATAACTCCTCACAAAAAGAACGATAACACTTATGACACAGGTTAGAATTGCATCTAAGTATGGTTCACCCACTCCTTTTCTACAGCTTAGACATTCAAACTCTTTGAAAACATAAGTCCCTCCCTCTTCCACTAACCGTCAACCCTCTCCAAACTTCCCACCATCCACGCCAATGCTTCATTTCCTCTCACCCCACTCAACTATCAACATCAATTGAGATGACATCCATCACATACAAAACAAAAATTATATTAATAGAACATGATTAAATTCCTCTTCCCATAAATGTGTTCTATAGGGGACTTGGCAAAACATTCTATGTTAGACCAGTTTTCAAAATGTAAGTCAAACTGTCATCGACAGCAAAAATATCCACTACCACCACCCTGTAACTAGGCTTTGCTTAATGAAGACTTACCATCGTTTTATCACTCCATTCTTTGCCTCAAGTTCCAAAGAAGTCTAAATTTTACAAGAAATATTAGCTATCATCACCATTATTTTATCACTCCACTCTTTGCCAGAAGCTCTGAAGAAGTCTAAATATCAGACAAAACATTAGCTATCATAACCAATGAAGAATTTGAGATGTATCAATCAGCCTAAAGTCTTTTCTTTTCCAAATTGTCAACTTTTTTCCCATCATCTTGTTGGATCTATACCCATTTTTCTAACACATGTATATATTTATTGTTTCGATTCACTAAATTGATATACTCAATATATTGATATGATAATAAAACTAGTCCAGGTCAGGTACAAGACGGGAAGACATTTGATTGGATTTGGAGTCAAGCAGATTCTCAAATAATGATCTGTATACGCCTCAGGTTACTATGAACAATATTTTGCATACAAAATGTACATGTAATTCATGTAAACATATTACATCCACACCTACTGAGAGATAGCAAAGAGAATTCCAGCTTAGTATAATGATACTCTATACATAGAGTAAGTGCATGTGTGTTGATGAAAATATATATATATGTGTGTGTGTATAGATAACATTTAAAAGAAGGCGTGAATGGTCTCAAATCCAGACAATATGACCCAGTTTATTGTCTAAAAACTTGAGGAGAAGAAAAAAAGGAAAGTAAAAAAAATGAATATTCTCTCAAAATGTGAACAGTTCAATAGCTACTGAAATCATTTTCACCTGATGAATGCAGACTTTTTTCAGCCATTTGCAAAAAAAATCAAGTCATGAAATAAATCCAATGAAACTCAAAATCTTGATTTTGAGCACTCAACTTATATAAATCACAATAATATATATAAGATACATATTTATGTATATAGTAAAATAATGGGTTCACTACACAAAGATTCATGTTTCTGTCTCTTTGGGCTTCTTCAGATGAAAAGGGCAGAAACATAAACATGTAAATCTATCATTTCACCTTATTCAAAGTTCTACTCTAACCCAATGTTTGTGTATAGAGCACTTTATGAAATAAAAATTGATATATAATATATTTATATTTCATATTTAATGAAATATCTAAATACATATTGAGTGAAGTGTTTATATATATATATATATATATATATATATATATATATATATATATATATATATGAAAAGGACAATTGGAGGGTGAAAAGAAAAGCTCTAGAGATAGGTGCTATACCTGAAAATTTTTTCATTATTCCATGAGCATAGTTCAATTTATTTCCAGAGCAAAAATATTAGCGACAGTTCCCAGAGAAAAATTTGCTGTTTACATGTTTGATGCTGAAGAAGAGAATGTGAATATTCCTGCGTTTTGTTGCTTAGTAGGGAACAGGGGGAGGAAAGTGTTTGAATCTGTATAAATGAGGGGAAATTTTTGGTTTGAAATGAGATGGATCTGTGAGAGACGGAGTCAGGGGGTGTATGTTTCCTCCATCTGTGGGTGTTTGGCTAGTATTAGATGAGAAAGACAGTGAAAGGCTTGAATGGTCATTTCTCAGGGAAAGTGGGTTTTATTTTCATTGTATATATATATATATATATATATATATATATATATATATATCCACTTCACTCAATATATATTCAGACGCTTCATTAGACGTGAAATATGAATATATTATTGTGAATGTATATCTGTATACTTATAGACATTTACTTAAATTTGCATGTATGTGTGTGTTAATGAGTGGAAACATTAATTTTGATTAAAATATATTTACACATCTTATTGAATTTGTACTGATATATCCGAGTATCTGCAAACATAAATTCATATATGTATACTGTATCTATTTCCAAAACTAAAAAGTATGAGTTATGAGGATAGGTTGAAAGAACTAAGGCTAACATCGTTTGAAATTAAGAGGGATTTGAGAGACTTCATTAAAACGTTTAAGATTATGTGTGGTCTAGAATGAATAGACTCTGATGTATTTTTTACAAGAAGGGAGCACAAGGAACTGAGAGGCCATGCATATACTGTAGAAGTAAATAAAAGTAGACTGAATATCAGGCAATTCTTTTTTAGAAATTGAGTTGTGGGATTATGGAGTAGATTACTGGAATATGTAGTGTTATTAACAGGTGTGAATAACTTTTATAAGATTCATGATGTTTATTACACCACCACAAATGTATGGGGCATTAGATATTGAATAAATATAATAGTTACGATGTGCACTAGTATATATAATTTGTATATTTTTTTTCATACCAAAATGAATCTTCTAAATGTTCTATGTATATTGATGTATTGACATGCACGTTGGAGTACAAGCCAGGGTGATGGGGTTGCAACAGCTCCCACAGATTCTACATATATTAGTTGATTGACACGCACATTGGTGTACAAGCGAGGGTGACAAGGGGACAACTGCTCCCCCAAAATTCAGGCTAAACAGTATAAAATTTTGGGCAGATCTGTATAAATTTGCGGACAAATCAAGCCTTTTACCCTCCTTAACAAGAGAGTTCTCATGTGCTCATAAATTCATATAGTTGAATATATCAATACGTATATGCATGTATATATCTGTATGTATTAAGAAATGGATGTATCTGATCTGACGGAATGATAATAAATAGTGTTATTTAAATGTTCTTTGAAATCACATTGCCAGCAGCTGTTTAGCTCTATGGTAAGAGCATTGTCACATTGAAGCAGCTACCCTATCAGTGACAGATTCGATTTCTACAGCAGCCCCATTTTCTTTAATAGTTTATTCTCTTATGATGTCTAGTTTGAATGATACATTAACCTTGTAATGACAAGAGATCATCTCAAATGAGTTTTCTATATGATATAACGCGATTTGTAATCATTCTGACAGAGCACGTGTGTCCATTTCCCAATATATAACCGCCGTGTTGAAAGAAGTGAATAGACAGGGATTATATGAGATGAGAATTTGGTGTGAAAGCGGTTATTTGGGCCTTTGCATTACCAGTGGCTGTTTAGCTCAATGGTAAGAGCATCGCTATATTGAAGCGGCTACCATATCGGTGGTAGGTTTGATCCTGCAGTAGCCTCATTCCTTTAATTGTTTTATCTATTTTACGTCTAGACGAGTGATACATAACCCATGTAATGACGGGAGATCATTTCAAACGTTTCTATATGATATAATGCGATTTACAATCATTCTGTCAGACCACATATAACTATTTCCTAATAAATAACTGTTGTGTTGAAAGGAGTGAATAGACCCAGAATGAACTAGATGAGAATATGGTTGGGAAAATAGGTATTTCAGCCTTTGCATTACTGACAACTGTTTAGCTCAATGGTAAGAGCATCGCTACATTTAAACGCCTACTGTTGGTGGCAGATTTGATTCCTATAGCGGCTCTATTTTCTTTAATAGTTTATTCTATTATGTTGTCTATGTTGAATGACACTTTAACCACTTAATGACTGGAGATCATATCAAATAAGTTTTATATAACGCAATTTATAATCATATATATATATTGTTGCTCTTGCAATATTTGGTCTGCAGAAACCCGCAATATTGATATTTCAATAAACATGATGCTTCAAAGCTCACTACGTAGTAGAATCAATATTTTTCTTCAATTCTAAATAAACTAACTGATAATTAGAAACTATCAACCAAGAGGGTCATCATAGGTTTCTTCGGTTTTCAAGTGATTCTAGTTGTCTTTGTATATATCATGTGTATAGGCTGCACCAATGGAGCTAGAAGATACAAAATTTTATAATTTACACCTATGTCTGCAAAAAAACATTTTGGGGTTTTATCCCACCGAATAGATTTTTAGTCGAGGAGTTCAACTTGCAACGCGAGTTTATGCTAAATCGAGCGCTTAGTTTGTGCCTTTTTTTTTTCTTTTAAATTCTGACTTTTTAGTGATCACTACTAAAAAAAAAGCCAGAGAAGTAAATTATTAATCAATCACACTTTTTTTTCCCAATTTTTCAATTGATCACCCCCACCTCCCGAAAGACCTTGGTCACCTGACTGTTTCTAATGAGCAACTATCCAGATCTGTTCTTTCTCTTTCATTGTCTATCATCCTGTCTTCCTTGATTTTTTCTTTTGCTTCAACCTCTCTCGTTCTTCTTTTATTTACTTTTTCATTCATTTTCACCTGCTCATTCTTTTTAACAATTTCTTTTTCTCCACCTTTTTTCACCTTCTCTCATTCATTCACTTTTGTTTTGGTTTTCATTCCTCATCTTTTTTTTGCCTTTGTCATCATTTCTTTATCCTCTTTTATTCGACTAGTTTTTTCTTCAATTTCCTTCTCTAAATTCTCTGGTTTCCTCCTCTTATTAGAAACCATCAACCAAAACCATCACAAGAGGTCTTTTTGGTCATCAAGTTAGCCATGTATGTGTCACATGTACAGGCCATACCAATAGAGCTAGATGGATGAAACTTTCAACCTTTACCTCTTATTACATCTAGAAAAAACTTTTATTGTTTTCTGAATCCCCCCCATTAATTTTTTTTCCCCAAATCATCAAATTAATAAATTACAAGTAAATACATATATATTTGTAAAATAAATGTATAGATGTATATATGAATGATAAATTATAAATTGTGTTATATCATATAGAAACTTATTTGAGATGATTTCCTATCATTACACGGTTAATATATCACTCAGTTTAGACAACGTAAATAGAATAAACAATTAAAGAAAATGGAACTGCTGCAGGGAATGAACCTACCACCAATCCCTACAGCAGCCCCATTTTCTTTAATTATTTATTCTATTTAAATTGTTGATTGAGTGATGTATTAATCGTTTAATGATGGGAGATCATTTCAAATAAGTTTCTATATAATACAACGTAACTAATAATTCATTCTGTTGGACCAAATATGCCCATTTCTTAAATATATATATATGTACATATATAAATAAAACTGAAACTTACATCCACAATGGTCTTTTTATCTTAGATATTTGAACAATAGAAAGTTCACTTCTGAGGGTAATTCTAACTTTTAATTAGAAAAATGCATAATGTTAGAAGTAGTTGTATTGTTGTTGGCTTAGCAAAAAGAAAACTTTGTGATGTGTCTCCCGAAAGTATTTGAATACAGAATGACATCACTTCTGATGGTAAAGCATATCAAAAAACAGATCAGTATTACAAAGAAATCTTCATTAGAAATGTTTGTGTAATATTGTATATCCATGTATTTTAAGTGCTTTTTTCTTATGTTATACTAATCAATATGGAAAACAGAAAAATATTTTGTTTCTATAATAAATGATAATGAATGAATATGAAAAAAAAACACACACACAAATGTTCAAGATACCCATCATGCACTTCATGGGGGCATAAGAGAAAATTATATCTTGCCTTCTGCAAGTAAATATCTGTTTATATATATATATATATATATATAACAGATATTAGTATCTGACAATATGAATAACAGAAAACAGTTTAGGAACTAAATTTTGCTCAGATTCAATTAATTACGGTAATGTGCAGAACAACAGTGATGACCAAAAAAAAAAAAATTATCCTGAGTGGGGGAAAAGTGTTGGATTCGAACCTACACACGTTTTCAATGAGAGCAACTAACTAGCCTAGGTTTATGCTCAGTGATTGAGCCTCTGGGACCCTGACGGTGGGCAGGGGCCTGAATATCACCCTTAACTCATTCCTCCTTGTTTCTGCTCACTGGCTTATTTTGTTTATGTGTTCTGTTATTCTCAGAACTACTTCATTTTACATATTTCTACTTATATATTGTTCCTAGGTCTATACTTTGATAAGTAATGGCTATTAGTAACCGACCATGTGAATAAGAGAAGACAATTTAGGAAGTAAATTATTAATGCTAGTGAGTGAAACAACGGTGATGATCAGAAAATAAAGAAATGATCCCCAGGTAGGGAAAAGGGTGTTGGTTCAAATTCCACCAGGAGCTCATTTCTTCATTTTCCAATCATTGTCGATGTTTTGCTCACTACTGTAAATAATTTAGTTCCTGAACTGTCTTCTTTTATTCACACACACACACACGCACACACATATATATATGTGTCTGTCTAGAAAGCTTTACAGCTTTAATCTCAAGTGATGTTGCTGGAAAGAAAAAATTTTATAAGTATAGAAACTTTTTCAGAACTCAAGATTTTTTCAGAAATTTTAAAGGAGGATCCTACAAACAGAATTGTTTTCTCTCCAGTAAATTTGTATACTTCATAGCTAAATACAGAAATAGAAAGACTCCAACTGAATCAGGTTTCACCAACTGTAAAAGGAAAATAAATTAGACAAAAACACTTCAAGAATCAATGAACAAAACTCATCGCCCTTTTCCTTACATCTAAAGAGGTTACTGATATATCCTCAAGCTCCTACCCTAGACACTCAGTACATGTATCTAAGTTTTGTCAAAATGTAACCTTCTGGTGAGGAGTCATGATTTTGAAAAGCAATATTTATTTGTGTCTTCCTGCTAGATTATTCTCACTATACCCTTACTCCCACATATTTTTCTTCATTTTTGCACAAAAGTTGGGCAGGGCACTGGGATTAGGATTTTTTTAAAAGGAAAATTTGTTACAAAGTGAACTCACTTATAACACTGTCAAAAATTGCAAACTCCCACTTCAGCGTTATAACGGGTCTGCAGTGTATCTATGTACACACAATTTGATTTTTCTTCTTTGTGCATTGTATTCTAATATTATTTATACATTCAGGCATGAAACAGACAGGTTTATCAAATTGTATTGATTTGTTGGAGTTTTTCAATACAGCATGATATCCCTTACAACTTCATTAAGTTTTATCATATAATATCATGCTTCATATCTGATAAATTCAGGTTCCAGGTAATTTATCTTTTGCAAAAGATGCTACAGCAGTAATTTACAGGATGGAAGTTCTACAGAGGGATTTGTTGGTTTAACACATCCAATAAATGCTCATTGGTTTCTGAAACCATTCCTGTACAATATGTTCTGTGGTAAAGGTCATTGTCTTGCCAGAAGATGCCACTGCCATTGTAGAAGGAGTGTACCGGGTTTTATTTTCAGCAGTGTCTTATAATCCTTATTTAATCGTTGGTGATTTTCAGATATTTTCAGCTAGTTTGATGGCCTTGACGATGAAGATGATGATAAAAATACACCTAATATGATCCTAATAATATCATACAAATTTAATATAAAATCATAATATGAATTAGATAAGAATTATATACATTAAAATATATATATATATATATATATATATATGCTTTTATTGAGTAGTATGTAGTATTGTTTGTTATCTAAGACAAGCCAAACACCCACAGAGACAGGGAACAAACACCCCCTGACCCCAACTCTTGCAGACGCATCTCATTTCAAACCAAATGTTCCTCTCATCTACACCAACGCATATATCTCCCCTCCCACTCCATCTGAATAACCAAACACCACAAAAATATTCCCATTCTCTCTTCAGCATCAAACATGTAAACAGCTTCTTTTTTTTTTCTGTGAACCATCGCAAATATTTTTCACTGAAAAAGACGATTGAAATTCAATGAAATATGCCCATGGAATAATAAAAGATCTTTAAATGAAACCCCAGTCTCTTGATTTTTTCTCTTCATCTACCAATTGTCATTTTCATCAATATGTATATACATATCTAAATATATTTATATAATGAAATGAAGATTCACTACACAAACATGTTTATATTTACTCTGAACTAATCTAATGTTTTGAAGTTGAGCACTCTATGAAATAAGCCCATCATACATCAGATATTGTATTATGTTATATTCTATTGCCTCCCTGATTTGTATATATATATATATATATATATATATATATATATATATATATGCAAACAGGTGCCCTCCAATATAGTGTGGTTCATCATAGCACAATTTACGTTATGATATAGAGAAAGAGAAAAATGAAAAACTACAGATGCTAGTTTTCAGTTGATATCTAAATTATCTAGAATATCATGCCATTTATCCACAAAAATATCTAGATACTATTTTCTATAAAGTTACATTCATCTGATGAATATATAAAATCAGAGTTACCCTCCTAAAACACCAAGAACACAGCTTCTGGATGATGTATTTTGGAGAAGCAATTAATCTGCTCAGTGATGTATATTGTTCTTATGGGAATAAAGAAAAAGACAAATTTTTTCCATCTCAGATTCTCTTTGGCAGTCTGAGAGTAAAACTTGAACGTATTTTAAAACTTTGCTCACAAATCCAAAAGTAAAAATATTGCATGTTCTTTTATCTGTATGCACAACACAAACTCACACACACACACACATATGTATATCTATAAGAAAGAGAGAGAAAGAGATTTATGCTCAAATACATAGAGAATGTTACAATTTAAAAGCATTCCATAAAAATATCAGCTTTTCCTCTTATCTTATCCTTTTGTAGCCCTGTATGAGTGTCTTCATATATTTGAACATATATTCCTAGACATACACTTATATATATATATATTTAGCTATGAATATGTGATTTGTATGTGTCTTTCTTTACATTCAGCCATTGTGAAATAGATCAATTTAAGGAAGAGAAGAAAAAATACAAGGTGATTGTGAAAAAAGTTAGCAGGGATAGCACCAAAAACGGAGTAAATAGTCACTGGCCTCTCTACCACAATCCACATCCTATATATTTTTCTCTTCCATGACTTTCTGGTTGAATGGTCACAAAGTTATGCTTTGGTCTTTGAAGCAGACACAAGTCACTTTATATTGCAATTACTTTCTTGCTATAATGGTACAGACGTTCCTTCTTTCCACTCCACCGTACTGCTGTTACAATCTCCTTTTCTTATTTATAAACTATCTACAAAGAAGTGGTTTTCTTAATAAAGACCGTCTCTACACAAGAGTTCCTTTTTTGCCCCTAACTAATGGTTCTGTACTGAATGAATATCACATAGGTGAATTGACAAAACAAGGCGGAATTACTAATGAACCAAAAGATACATTTAGTTGTAACTTAAATTTAGCTTTAAGCTAGGATTTCAGTTCTACGTTTTCCCGAATTTCATTGCTCTGTCCATAAAGGGTTTTTTTTTTTCACTATCCGTCTTTTACCTATCGCACAAATTTTAACCTGAATAGTTGACAAAAAATCAACACGTTTTTTTTAAAATTGGTTTTATATCAAGCATACATGCCACACCGAGGGATTTAACATTTACTCCTTATCCAGAAAAACTTCTTTTTTTTACTTTTAAATTCTCCCTCTAAATATGTTTTCTAGTGGGTGGGTTCAGTTTGCTATGATAGGTCATGGTAAATATATCCCTCCAACTTTTTTTTCTTGAAAAATTTTAATTGTGATCATTACCCAACAAAAGACGAGAGAAGTAACTAATCCACTGATCACCACTTTTTCCAATTTTTTAATTGATCATCCCTATGCTACCAACAGACGTTGCTCATGTGCTGGCCACTATTGTGCAACTAAGCAGATCTCTCTTTATGTTTGGGCACAGTAGATTTTGCTTATACACAAATAGATCAGACTTGTATGATTCTTGATGTATGAGTTGCTAAGTTAGCCAGTCACAAAATGAGAGCACATGACTCCGAATGAAAATACCACAGTCTAACACTTTACTTTTGATCTGTGATATTGTTTGGTGGTAGTTAACAGATATGGTTGTCCGAGATCTCAGACAGATGTAAAGTAAACATTAGTGACTACAAACGGAATTTTTCCTTTTCTTCCAGTTCATACAAAGGATTTACTCATTTATTTATTCAACATATCAGATCCAAACCATCGGCCACTGACATAGGCGTATGGCGTTCTTTAGTTAAAGGGGAGCAAGAAGGCTTGATTTGCCCGAAAATTCACATGATTTTTCAAGAATTACATTGATTTGCGTGAAGTTTCACAGTGTCTTTCAAGAATTCAGGGAAATTGCCCCACCCCATCCCTATGTCTTTCATAACTGACCTGAAAGAGTTTAATTCCAAATTGAGAGATTATGCCACTATTCTTTTAACATTCATTGTAAAATGAAGACTTTATAAGCATTCAAATGATGTGATTGGATTTTTGGAAATTTTCATTAATTTTTTTCTGGAATTTGTTTGGCTTGTTTGAACTTTTTTGTCAGAGCTACCGAACACACCATTTGGTCAAGAACCTTGCAAATTAGCATGAGTACACCATTGAACATCTTCTATCAATGTTCACAAGAGTATTTTAGTAAACATCTAAAAACATCTTTTTTTATCTTAAGGAAAAAATTCTTTTTTCATTGAAAAAAAAGAAGCGATTTTCAAATATAAGTTTATGTCCAATAACGGACGATAAAAGACTGATGATGATTGTTTTGTCAAACGAAATAGTACCAGAGACATACACACATGTATGCATGCACCTATTTCCTATATTCCAGCAGGTAAAATCAGGTGAAGAAGTTGACTGAAATTTTTCCTCTTCTACTTTTTTACGAGATGAAGCATCGCAAACCAGTCTGGCATGGGACACTTCCAGCAGTGATTGGGATCGCAGAAATATTTAAGAAAAACAAAACAATTTTTTCAGCTGACTTTTTGGGGGTCTTTAGGGATTCTTGAATGATTGTGCCAGTTCTACCGGGCATGATAATTTTGCGTACACACTCCTCTCATGAGTAGGCAAAATGCTTTTGTTTTTTCTTCTAAATTCCTCCTCTTAATATATTTTTAGTGGTAGGTCCAATTCGCAATGTGAGTTTTTCCTAAATTGATCCCCTAGTTTGTGTCAGGCAGCATTCACACTAGTTTTTTTTTTTTTTAAATTCAGACTTATTCATTAATCATACTTTTTTCTGATTTTCTGATTGATCAGCCCCAGCAGAGCATTGGTCACATGATGGTTTTTATTGCATGACTCGTCAGATAGCTCTTTTTTGGTTTTTTAATCATGAATTTATGGCTCAAACCATACTGGCAGCATTTTCATCTTGGTAACTTAATTCTATGATCACCATTGTTAATTTTCAAGGTAATAAGAAGCATATGTGGTAACTGTTGATTCATGATTTCCCTTGGAATGCTAGTTTTTATGTGCTTGCTGTATACTTACCAAAAAGTAAGATCTTTATTTAGATGCATCTGTTTTCAATTCCAATCAACTTATTTCGCACTTATGCTTCTGAAACAATTATGATAACTTATATCATTTGGACATTCTAAATTTATTCAGATACCTATCTATTATTAAAAAGACAACTGGCTCTGTCATTATTTCCCGTTTCAAACACTGGCACAGTTCATCCAAATTTGACATGCATACTTAATGGACCTAGGGGAATGTTCTATAATAGAAGTTGGAGCAAAAAACATTTTTAAGAGCTTTAGAGACTGATTCTATTTATAATGTGTCTATATTGCTGAACTGAACCCACACTTACCAATATACATCATCAGCAGCAGCCTTGCAGCATCTGTTGTTTATGATCTCTATCATGGGCGTCGCAGAGCCAGTACATCACGTCATCTTATTTTGGCTAGACACGGTTTTGCAAGTGAACCCAGGGGATCCATGTTGTACATCGTGATTGTCCAACATTTTTACAACCAGCCCATTGCAATTTAAATTTTCTTATGGTTTCTGTTATATTTCCGACCTTTGACCTCTATACTGTGCTGTCTTGTGATCCTTCAATGTGATTTTGAGCATGAAACAACCTAGTCTGTTATGTGTCTGTTGGCATGTCAAAGCTTACTACCTACCTTAATAATTTCTATTAAAAAAGCGTAAATGAAAACTTTTAAAATAGGTTTCTTCAGTTTTCAAATTGATCCAGCTGGCTACATATATGTGCATGTATCACGCATACAGGCCATACCATTGGAGCTAGAAGGTTGAAAATTAAACAATTTATTTTGTTATATTCAGACTTTTTTGTGATTATTGCCAAACAGAAGGTGAGAGAGATAACTTGTTCATTGATTACCCCCAACACAGAATGCTGCAAAAAGAAGTTTGTTACCCGACAGTTTCTATTGAGTCACAAACCAGACGTCTATTATGTTTCTGCTGGCATGTCAAAGGTTACTACCTGCCTAAATAAAAGTTTGTGTATACATACATGCACAGATATAAAATAGTACATCATTCTATCTAAGGCTTTACAACTAGACTATTCTTTCAAATACAATACTACAAGAAAGTATCTGTAATTTGTCATTAATAAATTCATTGTTTTTTGGTTAGTCTGCACAACATTGGAAGTGAATGCTTCTATTTTGCAATTTATGACCCTTACGATCCTCGCCATAAAAGTATTGATTCTCTAACTCTCTTATAAGAAAACCCGGTTTTATTATCTTCATAAAATACCTCTCCCGTTTTTTTTTTCTTCAATTCCTCTTGTCAATTTCAAAATAGAGAGAAGAAAGGAAACATGAACCTGAAAACTTTATTGTGCAGATATATTGGGAAGCAAAATTGATTTTAAGTTATTTCAGATAATGTTCTATAGTGCTCCTCATAATAATAAAAAATGCTAAAAAATAATGATCTTCAAATGAATGCAAGTAGAATTATTTTTTTTAAGTTCAGGAAAATAAGAGAAAGTTCCATAGAGTCATTCATATTCGGAAATTATGATATCCATTATTTTTCTATTTCAAAATGAGAACTGAATATTCTGTCTTAGAGACTTTTAATACAACTGAAGCATGAAGAAAATAGAATTACAATCTAATAAATATGTTAGCGCTTTCAATGGGCATATTGATAAAAAATAAGATTGTCATGGTCTGATGGCATGGTTCATAATTCAAGACCATAACCACCAAAGAATATAATGGTACATGCTTGAAATGTGAAACTTTTGTGGTAGACTGAGAATTGAATCTTCAATCTAAAACTCTCTGGGTTTCTCACTTTTTTGCTACAGTTCAGAAAATGGCAGCATTTTATCTAACATCAACGTTTTTTTACTTTAATAAACCTTACTATTATGGTCGAACACCTGATCTATACATAAGCTGTTACTCCAGTTTTTTCTCTCGTATATTGTGCTGTTTTGTGATCCCTCCATGTAATGCAGAGCATGATTCTCTCATGCATGCTACATGGTTTTCAGTTTGAGGGTCAATCTTACAGTTAGGTTCCATGTTTCAGCTCCATAGGTGACTCTATGAGGAGGAAGTATGGTTGTATCCCCTTCTTTTTAGGAACAATTGGATTTTTTGTTCTTGAAGGCTGACAAGTTAAAAATTCATTTGTGAGGCAATTTCATTTGAGATAAAATTTTGGCAACAAGCCATATTGGTGGGGGTCATCAATTTAGAAATTGGAATAACAGCTGATCAATAGATAAACTGCTACTCCCACCTTATGCTGTCTGGTGATCATGAAGGTTAAAAAACTTCATTAGCATAAAATTCCATTACATTTAACCCCTTTTTTTAAAAAACGACCTCTCTTCTAGACATGATAATGACTAAATATCAAAATTTCCAGCATTCTAGCTCTGTCAGCACAACCGGGATATGTGATACATGCATGGTCAGCTGGACCAACTTCAAAACTTAACAAACTTATCTAGCCTTTAGATGACCACTGGACACTAAAAAATCTAAAATTTTAAAAAATAAGTAACACAAACTAAGAGATAATTTACCATAAACCTACATTGCAAATTGAAAACCCCTCTAAAAAAAATAGCTCCAATGATGGAACCTATATATGTGATATATAGATACATACATTGCCAGCTGACCAACTTGAAAACTGAGGTAACCTGTTTTGACAGTTTTGGTTTACGGTTTCTAATAAACTGAGAAATGGTCAAAATTCCACTGAAAGATACAAAAGAGTGATTTGCTTACTTGATTTCTGATTTACAGAATCTATTTTGTTTTTCTGGCGTTTTATCTCCTAAATAAAATTAGAAGAAAAAAAGAATTGTATCTTAAGTATCCTGCATACATTTTTCATGATTTTTTTCCCTAGGATTTATCTCTAATATATGTCCTTTTGCTGTACAAAACTTTTTCATCAAATTAATGTTCAGTAGGAAAGAAAAAAAGATTTGCCAGGGACTTGTCAATATTAGCATACTCAAATCATTTATCACAGTCTGCAGACAACCTACTTCACTTTTCTTTTTCTTTTTTCTTTGTCCTCTTAAAAGAAAAAAAACAGAGCATGGAAATATATTAGGCACCAAATTTGAAATATTAGAATGTTATAAAATTCTTCAAAATGAAAAGAAATTTGACAAAAAACTGTTAACTATCAGAAATACTAGCCAAAGGAAAAATTTGTTTCTCAGCATTTTACTAAATTACCTATAATGAGCTGAACCAGATTAAGTGATGGAAAAATTCTTTATTTTATTCATAGCTTTTCTAGAAATATGAAATTAAAATTTCAATATTGCTTCAAGATAGTTTTCAGCCCATTGGTTTTATAAAACCTCTTATTATCATTTCATGACTTATTGTAATCAACGTCCAGTTAAGGATTGTTTATACTCTCAATTTAAAATATAATCTGATATTTCATAAGCTTGCATCTTTTTAAAAATTTAATGATATATGATCCTGATCCAGAAAAGGTGCATTTATAAACTCCTTACATACATGCATACATACATATATATATATATATATATAGAGAGAGAGAGAGAGAGAGAGAGAGATATGTAATTAGGGAATGGATATATGATCTGAGAGAATAATCATAGATTGCATTATATTATATTTAAACTCTTATTTAGAATGATCTACTGTTATTACATGGAGAATGTAACATTTGGCCAAAATAATATTGATAAAATAAACAATTAAAAAAATTTCCTGCTGCAGCCCTATTTTCTTTAATTGTTTTTTTTTTTTGGCCTCGTGATACATTCTCTGTGCAATATCAGTAGATCATTCCAATATATATATATATATATATATATATATATATATATATATATATATATATATAATTCACATTGTGCATGTGTGTGAACTTGCCTGGTCTAATAAAAGCTTCATTAGTGGACCACCTCATGAGGATTGAACTCCTGGTGAAGTAAACTTGCAATACACTGCTTTGTTATTTGCATAAAGAGTGTGTGAATGTATTAACACAGTGGTTTAACCATTTCTGTAAAGTTTTGAGTGCAAAGTGTTTTACTTGATGCAAAATGTTTTCTATCTTAAAAAGATTTGTGAATAACATGCAATTTTGCAGGTTTCTCTTAGCCTAGGAATTGAATTAAGCAACCTAGTGTATAAACTAAATCCAAACCTGGATTAATCATGAAGCAAAATAAGCAAGTGCATAGGGTATCAAGCAGAGCAGGGAAAGCACATTGTCTTTTCCAGTGCTGAATTTACCCTGGACCCAGGTGCAAAGAGTGTATTTTGTATTTGCAATTTTCCCTCATTACAATTTCCTTTAGAAATGAAAATGAAAATGTTTGCTCTGTGTTGAATGTTTGTATTCTCAATCTCATATCACATGCTTTATACAATGTTATACTGGTACCGGAGTGTTTACTGATGAAGAATCTTGCTGCAAGTTTTGTTTCATCTTAAAAGATAAAATCTTATTGTACAATTTAGAATTGTTTTTATTTTGAATAACATATATATAGGGGCACCATAATCTTTGCAGAGCCTAGGGCTTCTAAAAGTCTTAATACTGCCTTGTATGAATATATAAATATGTTTTTTATATTTACATAAATGTGTGTATTTATAGGTACATGAACATCAACATATAGTTGTATTCACAGCTGGGCTTGTGTGTTTGGGTATTTCTTGAGCATTTTCCCTAATGTTTCAGGAATGAATTCCTGAAACCCAAATATAAAGTAAAAACCAAACAGATATCAATGAATCATACCATAGAGGCACATTTTGAGATTTTAGTCAAGAATTTCATCATTTTGTCAGATTTAGAGTTTGAACTATGAAATTAAAACACTCACCTCCCTATTCAACTTCAATTTAGCTAAAGACTTCATCAGGTAAAACCTAAATATCACAAGTACTTTCAATTGTAGAGTTGAGTATGAACCTTAATAGAGGTAATTCATAGTAAACTTGCTTGTGTGTGCATACATATGCGCATACACTTATATAAATACCCAGAGAGTATTTGTGTGCATGTGTATAAACAGATATCAGCAGATGGATAGCACTCTTATTTAGGGAGTGTTAAATGTCTTATCTGATGTTTATAAAGGACTGAAAATACGGAACATAATGCAAGCAATCATTTTGTGTTTTCATATAGAATTTAACCTTCCCACCAATCCGCCAAAAATGAAAAGAAGAGAAAAAGAAAATGGCTGAAAAGAGATAGCTAAAAAAAAGCCATTTGCATTCTGGGTAAATTCTAAAAGCCAAATAGCATTTGGTGGAAATTTTGGCAAAAGATTCTTTGCAGCAATCTTCCAAGATAAATTTCCTACACTGCATTGAAGGCAGATGGAAGAATCATTCCCTTTTCAAATCCAACGTCTATAAAGAAAGAAAAACATTCAAATCCTTCCAATCATATTTTTGCAGAACCATTTCTTCTTCTTCATCTTTGAGTATTCTTCCCCCAACACATTTCATAATCTACACACATGCTTGTCTAAGAAGGAATGAGCGCTCCGAGCATTTTTTTAATATAATACTTTCTTGTAATTTACTAGGCATTCTCTGCATATATTTGGCTTTCAAGTCGAGTAAATAATGATTATTTTTGTGCTATAATTTACTGAAGTGTTCCTTGGCATTAAGCTGCACTGCAACACACGCAGATACACATACATGTACTTGCAATCATATGCACATACATGCACAAAAACAGGTTTTGATATGTTCATGCACATACTGATATAAAATATGCTTATGTGTGTGTATATTCTCATACATACAAACACACGCATGAGTTTATATACATATATATAAGTACATGTTTATATTTATAGATTTTAAAGTGCATAATTCACTCTTACCCACAAATATACTAATGAAAATATAAACATCTTCAGCTTAGCACTGATAAACGTACAGATGTGTATACATTTATAAATCTAAATGGATTTACAAATACTAGGCTTGTATATACCAATCAATACACTTGGCTTCTTAATTCACAATAAAGCTGAGTACACAAAGACTTAAGAATATATCCGGATAGTTACACAATATAAACTGTCATATGACCAACATCTTTTGGCAGCATGTCGTGTTAGAGGAGACCAATTAAGAAAAATTGGAAAAAGGGGGTGATCAATGATTGGGTTACTTCTCTCACTTTCTATTGGTTCATCATCATCATCAGTCTTTTAACGTCTGTTGTTGGACATAGACATTCCCCAGGACTTGCCACACTTCTCTATCATGGGCATCGCGGAGCCAGCATTTCCTGAATTTGTCTAGTTCATCTCTCCATCTTGTGTTCTGTCGGCCTCGGTTTTGCATGTGATCTCTGGGGATCCATGTTGTGAGACGTGATGTCCATCAGTTGTTTTCCATTTTTGTAACATGGCCTGCCCATTGCCATTTGTGTTTTTTAATAATTTCTATGATGTCATGAACACCTGTTTTCTTCCTTATATACTATGCTGTCTTGTGATCTCTCCATGCAAGGTTGAGTATGATTCTCTCATGCGCATGTTGCATACTTCTCAGCTTGCAGGTCTGTTGGTTAGGTTCCATGTTTCAGCTCCATAGATAACTATCGTGAAAATGCATTGGTTGTACACTCTTCTTTTTAGGATTATTGGGATCATCTGGTTCTTGAAAATTGAGCTTGCTCTGCCAAAGGCTTGCCATCCCAAAGTGATTCTTCACTTGATTTCCTCCTCTTTTGAGGGTCTCATGGAGATTTGTTGTCCGAGGTAGATGTAGTGGTCTACTTTGCTGGGTTTTGCATCTTCTATCTTGATAGTAATGTTCTTATTCTCAACATGAATATTGCACATGATTTATAGATCGTACAATTAGGATTCTGCTGGTTAGTGATCACTAAATAAGTCTGAGTTTGAGAGGAAAAACAACATGAATGCTACTGGACACAAACTAAGGGGTCAATTTAGTGTTAACTTGAATTGCAGATTGAACCCCCAAATAAAATCTTTTAGGGATTGGGGATGGGGGTTAAAAAAAACAAGAGACACAGAATAAAGTAAAACAGGAGTAGATTTTCAGACCTCTAGCTCCACTGGTGTGGCCTGCACACGTGATTCATAAATAGATAGTCAGTCAGACCGACTTAAAAACAGAAGAAAATGCTGACAGTTTTGGTTGATAGACAGTTTTAAAAAATAGAAATTAAGAGATCCAGAGTGCACACAAGTATATATACAGACGTTACAACTGTGAGTAAACATTATCATCTTTATCAAACATGAGTTCACTGTTGGACAAAGGCCTTTCCCATCTGGACAGTGCTAACAACTGCCACCTCTTTTTTTCACGGGCACCTATAGGTTATTCTTTTACTCCATCTGTTGTTGTCTCTTCTTGCTAAGTGTCCAGCCCATCTCCATTTTGTTGATTATTTATGTCATCCTTCAAAGGTTGACAAAGAAATAAATCATGTTGAAAAACATGATTTATTTCTTTGATTCATTTTCTTTTACACACACATATATATGTGTGTGTGTTTGTGTGTGTATATATATATATATAATGTGTACTGTAAAGAGTAAGACAGACTCGGGAGTAAAGTGTTTAGAGATAAGGTTTATTAATCCTTAGATGTAAATTGTCCAGACATGTTTCGGGATTCTTCCCATCTTCAGTGGTGTGTGCTGTGTGAGTATGTGTTAAAAGATCCCATGTGGAACCAGAGTCCACTATCAGGAACTATGCATTATTGGTAAATTGTGTTATGAGGGCTGCTGGAGGCCTCCTGCTGAGTGGGAGAATGTCCAGTTAGGTATAAGGTCTTTGGTTAAGCAGCAGCAGTTGGTCTTGGGGAGGGCAGAGTGTGTCAGGGTAGGAGGGAGTGATGTGGAGTTAGATTTTTTGGTATGTTAGGGATAGTATAAATGGAGGGGTGGTGGGGTCAAGGAGCTACATAGGTTTCAACCTTTTAAGTTATCAAAAATGTGTTGGCTATGATTTGGACAGGGGTTATAACTGGCTTAGGTGAATTTTTCCTATGGGTCTGGGTGATTTAAAAGCTTCCATTATTGAATGTATCTTAGATGTGGGTGTGAGGATATTATTGGTTGGAGTTTTGTGTATTAGGGTTCTGTATGATGAGGGCTGTTCAGTTCAGTGTTTAATCCATTAGGATATAGGGTTTTGAGTTTGTTGATCCACACATCTTTGTCACACTGACTCAAATACAGCTGAATATGTGGTAGTGCCAAAGTATGCAAATATCCATGTACATACTTGTTTGTGCCTAATTATACAATACACATTAAGCTGTTGAGTATAAAATCAAAATATACAAAGGAATAAATCCATGGACATACAAAATCACACACACAAATATATATATATATATTGATGGCTAGTGGGGACTCTTCAATTGATTATTAGATATTATTCTTAAGTATTCTATTTTATTTCTAAATAGCATTTTTTTTGTTAAAGATTCTTTTGGTGTGGGTATAAGTGAAATTGACTAAAATATTCGGTCAAAGATAAGAAGTTAGAGAATTATCCTTTTCCGACACCAAGAGACTTTAGAAACATCATGAGTAGATTTATGGTCAAGGAAAGGCGTGGTTAAAATGGTGCTGCAACCTCGCTGCAGACTCAACATCATGGTCCTGTAATGAAACATCACCAGGATACACAGCACTTGAAATGGATGCACAATTGACCAACTTCATGAGGGCACCGTTGCTTAGAGCAGTCAGTTAGACCCAGGAGTAGACAGAGCAGGCACAACTGAGACGTGCAGGCTGCCCCTGGCCTGGGCACGGCCCTCACACTCCCCCCCTCTCTCTCGACAAGCTCGCTAGCTCTCTCTCTTCATGAGTGAGGATTATGTTCAGTCTTCAGTTGAAGACTATTGATGTATTTTCAATCGGCCCAAGAAGAGAAGTAAACGTCCAATTTATAATCTCGATATGCGTCTTTTCGTTCCTTCACTTGCTGCGGCAGGAATGCGCAAATCTACAAACTAAGCCATTATCCTTCACGGTTAAAATAGGTCCCCACACCATTATCCTACGTATATAATTATCATCAGTTATCATAAGTCCACTGCTGGACAAAGGAATTTCCAATTTCCTTCCATGATGAACGTGATTGCAGTAACCTCAGCCATTCCTTACTGGCGAACCCCTTTATCTAATCCCTCCATCTTGTCTGGCCTTTTCCTTCTGAGTTCACTGTCCCATGAACACCAATTAGTTAGTGCTCCATCTGTTATCATCTTTTCTTGCCAAGTGTCCTGCCCATCTCCATTCTTGTTGCTTAATCATTTGTATAATATTCTTCACTCTATTCTTCCTCCTGATCCAGGTTGATCTTTTCTCCAAGAGTTGTTCCTAGCATTGCTCTTTCCATGGCTCTCTGAGCAATTCTAAGTTGGTTCTCAGTTCGTTTTGTTAGTTTCAAAGTTTTGCATCCGTAAGTCATAGCTTGTTCTAAGCATTGATTGTGTATTCTATGCTTTTAGCACAATAGCAACGTGCTTTTTTAATATGTATCTATTCATACCAAATGATTTCCAGCAAATCATTATGAGTTGTTTTATTTTGCTTCCGTAGTCTTTTTCTAACTTTATCATCTGACTTCAGTAAATATATTCCTGGACCTCTTCTAGATCATTGAACATCATTTTCATCTTTGTTCTGTTCATCTTTAAGCCTACTTTTTTTCCTTTCCCTATTTAGATCCATCAGCATGTTCTGTAATTCTTCTGATGCTTCCAACATCATGGAAACATCATTGACGAATCTCAAGTGGTTTAAATATTCTCCATGTTTATTCCCATTCTCCACCAATATATATATATATATATATATATATATATATATATATATAGATATATGTATATATATATATACTAATACTGATGAAAGTATTTGTGAATATATATATAAATATTTATAAGCAAGCAAACTTACATACACACATCATACATGATTATTAGAGGCATATGTATATGACTTGAAGCACATCTCCAAAGTACACACATTCAAGAATATAAATATAGGCATAAAATGCCACGATTGTTATAATATACATATATGTACTCCTCATCTATCATATGTACATCAGTAATTCAGTGCATGCTCTTTTACATATATGTTCACAGGTGCAGAGAATAAAATATACAAATCTAGAAAAGATGTATTGCAGCTTTGTTGGTGAAATTAAATTCTTTTCTTGGTGACGCTGGAAAATTGAATCCCTCTCCAAGTAGAAGCGAGGCTGAATTTAGGAATCCAATTTAAAGATTTATTTAAGAAGCGCCATTTCATACGTGGACTTTCAAACCTTTTTCTTTTTCTTCCTTGGATGTTTGTTTGTTTTTTCTTCCATTTTCATTCCTTTTGATTTTCTTCAATTTACTCTGGCAATTTGTGTCTGTCCAACTTGACTTGTTCACACCCGTTCCTCCACATGATTTACAAGATGCCAAATAACCTTTCTACAAAACTACAGATTGAATTAAGAAAGAAAAGCTCTTTAGAGTTTGGAATCTGTTTTATGAGTTTTTCTCAGATTGATTTTTAGTTTAGTCCATCTAGTTTATATCTGTTAGAGACCACCAAGCAAAAACTGTAACCAAAACATGTCAACAGAGGTTTCTCTTAGTTCTTAACCAAGTCTGGCTGGCTATGTTTGTGTACATGTATACAGGGTGCACAATTGGAGCTACACAACTAAAATTAATTCTAGTTCTTTTTTCCACATTTGTTGCTCAAAAGTCTCTGTATTAGAAATCGGCAACCAAAAGTGTTACCACAGGTTGTCAGCTTTCAAATTGGACCAGCTGAATAAGTATATATGTACATATATATATGCATATATATACATACATGCATATATATATATATATATATATATATATATATACATACATATATAGATATACATATATACATACATGTATATACAAATATACATACATATATAGATATACATATATACATACATGTATATACAAATATATATATATATATATATATACATATATACATATATATATACACACATATGCACACATATATATATATATATATATATATATATATATATATAAATACATTTTCAACTGATCATCCCCCCCGCCCTCAAATACACATGTGGCATGCTGCCAAAAGACATTGATCACATGACGGTTTCTACTAATTTTTTTAACGTATTCTTTTCTTTCATTTTTCTTCCTTTCGTAAAACAATTACTTATAAATATGTTTGTACTTCCTTCGGAGAAAGTATTAGGTTAATGTTTGAGAATCAGTTTCAGTCGTCTCTTCAGTTTTGTAGTGATGCAATTTGCTCAAACTAGATTTTCTGATCATCACTATCATGGACACTCCTTCCTGATCAGCTGCGCCTTTTACAGTGGCTTTACGCTTAAGAAAACTAAATCTTTGGTATGAAAAAAAAAATCATCCTTGAGACCTGCTATGTAGGCATTGGATAACATGGTGGTGAAGGGTTCTATCTTTTTTTAAAAGTGCATATGGTCATGTGTTCCAGTGCTCCCGGCAATATCGTTTTGTCTACAGACTTGAAAATTGGCATTAGCCTTCCACTAAACTCTTTCTAAAAATTTTTTTTTTTCTTTTGATTTTTAGAAAATTGCTTCTGGGGCCTCGTTTTGACAAGTTTCTTGATAACATCTAAATTCTCCAGATGTTTTTTTCTTACCCTATTTTGTATGTTTTCCAATGATACCATAAATAGAATTCATTCTGACCATTTTCATCCATTGATAGAATTTTTTTTACACAATTTCAAATTTTGACACAGTGGTTATTCTTATTCATGTCTTATGGTCTCTAAGATTAGAACCTAAATACCTATGGTGCAATTTTGCCTGAAATTTTACAAATAAAGAAAGATAGAAACCATCAACCAAAACAAATATTCTTCAGAGTTTTACTCACTGGTTAGCTACCTCTGCGTGTATTAGACCGCACCAATGGGATTTAGAGGGATGAAAATTTCAACATTTATTCATTACGTCTGGGGAAAAAGCTGTTGATGCTTTTTTTTAAATTGCCTCAAAATAAGTTTGCAGAAAAGCGGGAGGTGGAGGAGAATCAATTTACAATGTAAGTTTCTCCATTAGCTTGTGTCTGGCAGCATTCACACTTATTTTATGGAAATTCAAACTTTTTTTAAAGATTACTGTCCAACAATATGCACAAGAAATAACTAATTCATCAATCGTCTATTTTTCTAATTTTTCTAATTGATCACCCCCAACAAGGCATGTTACATAATGCATTGAATATGTGACATTTTTTATTGAGTTACTTACCAGACCTGCACAAAATCTCTCACTATGTCACACCCTAAGGTTAGAATGTAGTATATTTACTACTTAACAAAAAGCAAAGAGAGAACACATGGATTTTTTCAATATTCTTCTGTTTTACAGGGGATAAGTTTGTTTAAAGTACAGTTTCAAGCCAATGATTTATGAAAATACAAAATAAATTAAGTTTGAGAGAAATGACAATTCCAAAGACCTTGTTGTGTGCGAATGAGATTTCTTAGTTTATTTTGACGTTTCACGAGGTCGTCCTTACTACTTCAGAAAAGAAGTGATGAAAATACAAGGGAGTTTCTGTTATATAGAGTCCATGTCTGGCTGTTTGGGGGTTCATTATTTACATCAACATGATGTTGAAAGGAATTATTCCTTTCCATATGAAATATCTAAAACAATCCATCTGTGGAAATGTTCTGGTCAGAAGCTTTTAGTACCCCAAAATGCTTAAGAACATCAATATATCCATGGCCAAAATAAGAATTAAGCATTCATTTTACACAGTAAACATTACTTTTTCAACATAATCTCTTTCTTTATAAAAGCACTTAGTTTAGGAGTTAATATTCACATATATTGAACATTATAGAATCAAAATTTCAGATCAAAAGTCAGCTAATAACCACATTTTAGGCTATAGATACTTTGATCCAACAAGGTACAAATGTTGAAAATTAAATGCTAAAATTTTAAAAGGATATCATATATATCCATACCTAGCATATATGAATCGTCGTAGCCCTCTTGTATGCTTGAACTAGTTATCCAAAGAATTTTTAAAAGAAAGATCTTTTATCTCAAATTATTTAAATAATGGCACAAGATTCTGGCATTATTGGTCAAAAATGACCGTAGAGATCAAATAAACCACTTCTTCTTGCTGAAACAAATCATTTTTAGAAAATGCCAAGCAACGTACACATGCAAATTTTCAAGATTGAAGCTCCCACCTCCTACCTCCAAAAGAAAAAAAAGATATGATCAGGAACACCCGGAGTCGCACTTGCTCGCACACACAGGCAAAGAGAAAAGAATCTGTCGCTCACTTGGTTAGTTGGTCGTTTCATTTGTGCCGCAACAGTAATTTGATAGCAATACTATATTCCTTTAAATAGGTAAGTTTTATATTTGCGGCTGAAAGCTTTTAATGTTATATCAGTTGCAACAGCTCATTAGCAAGTGAACAAAGGCTGCTCATTATCTGGGATTCTTTCTGTAAATCTTATGATAAGGGATTAGCCAAAGTCAAGGTAATATTATAAATGGCTTTGCAACAATCGTAATTAATCCTTTGCAAATAATGAATTTGCCTGATTATTTTACCTGATGGAAGTTATTATTATTGGCTGTTTTTGTGTCCTTTCGTTTTTCTCATGATTAACACTCTGGGTTTCGCACAAACCATCCGTGGGTTGGCACTGCCACTTTTCTGGGTGGACGGCGGGTGAGACTGAATAGAATATATTTTAGCAGCAAACCCAGTTTCCAGCAAACTCTGTTGCCATCTTATTATGTGGGTACATTGAGTTTAGATCTACTTAAAACAATTGTACAGCTCCATTATCCTTCATTGACCCCAAACAAAAGTCAAAGACCATATGGTACTGCCCAATAAAGGGCGAGAGTAATAACTTGATCACCTCTTTTTCCAATTTTTTTACTGATCACCCCCAACTCGGCATGCTGACTAAAGAAGTTGGTCACAATCTGCTTTGTATCGAGTGATTAAACAGAATAATTATATTTTTATACTTGCGTTTGATACGGTATTCTGTTGAATATGCTCAGTATATGAGGATCATTTAGATATGTCTAATGTCAGACAAGCTCTGGACATCATGACTCACAATGTGGATTCTCAGAGATCATATACGAGAATGTAGCCAGTAAAATTCGAGATGACATGAAAAACTAGACAAGTTCAGAAGGTATTGGCTTTGTGGTAGAGAGGTCTGATGAGTCTTGGAGAAGGTCTATGTCGAACGAGCAGCTGAGGATAATGATTTATGAGTATTTCTGCTGATCTCTGATACAATATTATTCACTTTCTACAAAGCAATATCCTCATACACGTGTTTATTTGTATATATGCATGCATATATATATATATATATATATATATATATATGGAACATTGGACCTGAAGACCTCGCAACTGCCGGGGGCATTGGAGTTCTGGAGGTGCACAGTATATGAGGAACACTGAAAAAAATCTTTTTTTAAATGTACGCAGTTCCAGGGGGGTTGCAGTCAGACCTACCTTACCATATATACATAAAGTCTGGAAAGCTTTGCCACCTTAAGCACTGAAGATATTGCCGGAATTAGATCTTACAGAACTATTCAATATATCTATATATATATATATATATATATATATATATATATATATATATATTTATCTATTCATGAAAAAATATATATATATATAAAAAATAGTATATCACTGTCGACATATTGTTGGAGACTGATTGATAGCAAACTCAAACCTACAGTAAAATGGGAAATTTGAAATCATCCCTTTCACCAATAGAACAAAAAAAAAAACAGAATTATTAAACAGAAAAAATGAAAAAGCGTTAAAATGCTGACATTGGTCAAAATTTCTAATTCAAATTATAATACTAGAAATTAACCATATCTTATTCACATAGCTACCTTGGAGAACAACCCATTCAACATAATTATCTTGGACATATGGAAACAGAGTAAAACCAAAGTGATCAAATTAACAACCAAGATCATATAAAAGAGAACTCTAATAATGGGAAACAGATATAAGTGGGAATAAAACACTCTCAGAGAGGAAACATGACACAAAAAACTGGTAGATCAACCACATACTGATAATGAAATTGCCCAAACCATGCCCTCCTAATTTATAATTTATAACCACCAACAAGCTTAGCGCCCCCATAAAATGAAACGGAAAACACATCAACCAATGACCAACCACTGAACAAAAACATGTGTAAATAGAATCAAAGTAAGATCCTACCATCTAGAAAAATAGATCTCCCACCAAATGTCCTAATTAGGAATCTAAAATAAATCAAATCATTTGCTTGAAGAAGCCCAAATAGAGGCGGAACATAAATAAATTTATGTAGCAAATCCTTATTCCATCATATTTTAAGCTCTAATGTAAATCAACTTAATGTTGAATGTATCGAGCATTTTACAAAAAAACCTATCATACATTGATATTGTATAGTATTGTATTATACAATATTATATTATATTGCATTCTAGATTTGTATTGTGTGTATATATATATATATTCATATGTATAGATAGATAGATATAATCACAATAACTGTGTCTTTTCACCTACCTTGAATTAGACAGTTTAACACAATTGCAAAAAAGTATTAACTTTCATCTATTTCAGTTATAGACTGTATCCTATTGACAGTTTATTTCTGTGACTGTGTTTATCTTTGTGATTCTTCAAAGGATATTACTTATATCTATCCTTTAGTGAGTCAATCTGTTGTTTCACAAGAGGTTCAAGGGTGACTGGAAATTATTTTCCCAAATTTTTGAATGTAGGTGCTTTGAATGAATGTCGTACTTCACAAATAGTATAAACCACAGACATCGGGGTATACTCTGAATCTACCCTTCTTTTGCTTCAGAGAAGTTCGGATTACATGTACACCCTGTACGTCATGATCTACCCTTAGTTCCTAGATACTTGAAAGCCCATTGTAATAGAAATAATTTATCTTAGTTCTTTTTTGTGTATGAGTTGCTCAAAACTCTCTTCATATATTGGGTTGGTGCAAAGATGATTGCCATTTTTGTTATTCAAAACTTTAAAAGTCTTCAAAATGAACCATTATTCAACTTTGTTTATGGAATATACCATTTTAAAGCATAATTTTCACTCTGTTTAATTAAGCTTAATGTTTTCATTTCATTATCTATTCAGGTTTGCAAGAGACAGTCAAATCAAATTTGAAAAGAGGCAAATTTGAGCAATTTTGTTTTACGAGTTAAAAATTCAATATGAAGCAGTGGAAACTGCTTACAATATCAACCATGTATTTGGCCAGGGGCTGTCAACATACAGCACAAAACTGATTTGAAAAATAAGACATGAGCTTTAGACATAGATGTCCTTCTGTGATTGATGAGATCCGATTGAGGGCTATCATTAAGGCAGACCCACGCAAAATAACTTGATTAATTTGCAGAGGATCTGAAAGTTGACCATTCATCATTTGAACTAAATTGGAAAAGCAATGTCGCTGAATAACACAGAATTAAAAGCAAAAAAGCTTACATGCTGCTCTAATGAACCTGCAGAAATTGGAATAACTAGGCTACGAAACTCTACCTCAGCAGACTCACTCATCAGACCTCTCTCTAACCAACTGCTACTTTTTTCAAGCATTTTGACCACTTCCTACAAGAGATGGTCTCCAACAACTTTTCCAGAACCCCAAAATTCTATGCTTCCAGAATAAATGGTCTTGTTTTTAGTTGGCAAAAATATGTAGATTCTGAAGAAGGTTTTTATTCTGATTAATAACTTTTAATCTAAGCTAAGAGATATACTGCTTTTAAGTTGATGGTGAAAAACTGCAATTTTTTGCACCAACCTAATATATTTTTGTTTAGTCTCTCGAGCAATTTATTTTTTCAATATATCAGATCAGTCCAACAATTATGCGTACATATTCACACAACACAACCTCTTGTTTTTAATCTTAGTATTTCGATATTGTATTCTCCTGTCTATTGATATATTTCTGTCATATTCTCCCTATATCTTTTTCTTGGCTGCCTCATTTTTTTGTAATGTAACTGATTTCTCCATAGAACTTCTTCAGTTCATATATATTTGTCTGTACATTATTTACCAGAGTCTCTTTGAGTGGACAACTCTTTGTTCGAAGACACAAATATATACAAGTTTATTTCAAGATTTCTTTCCTAATCTTGCTATACATTTCTGTCTGTACTTATTCAAGTTTCATTCCTGTTTTAATTTAATCTGTTTCTCCCTATTTCACTCTGAAAAAAGTGTTACGCAATGAAACTTTCGAAAATTACTATAATTTGTAACGCACAAATTTATTAGTTTATTTCAAAGTAATATTTATCATATTTAATCAAAAATTTACTCAAAGACACACTGATAAATCTAAGTAAACAATTATTTTTTCAACCAAGTGATTTCTTCAAGTTGGTCCAAAGAAACACTGTTTTCAAGAACCACTTTAGGATCTTCGAACTGATGTGCCTAACCGAGTACTTTCTTTCGAGCTCTCTCTTTTTTTCTTTACAGAAATATGAAATCTTACACTCTCTTTAGTTGATATCTTTTCAATTATTTTGAATCACAAGTTAACAAAGTACAATTCCAATGTTTTGGGAAGGATCGCATTTCAGCTCTGTAGTCATATTACAAAGCTCTATTAGAACAGGAAGGTTTATAACAATTTATCTGATGACAGGGATAAATTACAGGTTGAACCTTGGGACCTGGCCATTGCTGAACTACAGACAATGTCGTATAAAACAAATTTTTTTCAATAAAAAATTCAAAAAATTTGCTTCCTTTGTTTCTTTAAATCATACGCAGTAGACAAATGCCATTGAACACACACAAACTCTTTTTCAGTAAGTTGACTTTTTCAAACATAGATAATGTTTTATGCTTATGCTCTCTAAGCCGAGCACCATCTTCTGTACCTCTTGATTTCTTGGATCATATCCTAAAAGGCTAAAATACAGCTGTATGCATGAAATCAACAGGACTGTGTCACTAAAACACTTGGCTGCAGTGTAGATAAAGGCTGCTTACAGCGCCGCCCTGGTGGCAGATTCACAAACAAATGTGCCAAACTATGTGAGTTGCCGGATCACAGAATGCCGGGTTAAAGCAGTCAAACCCGTACTCATAGAAAAATTAACTTTTTAATCTATCTGAGTAATTACTATCATTAAATAAAGACACACATTTGACAAAGTCATGTACAATTGGGCAAGAGCCAGAAAAAGAGATATAATATCATTAAGCATATTAGCAGAAGTTCACTCCCAAAACCTATAAGTTGTTAATCTTTTTCTACAATTCATATCTTATGCCAGGAGACACGCAATATTTTCTGCGGATAAGTGTCAGAGTGAAAGATGTAGATAATAGAAAACCCGATCAACTCTTCTATCTTCTTTATTAGGTAGATATATATCCAGGAAGACACAGGGGATGGTAGGGATGGTAGATGATTTGATATATGTGAGGAAAGTAACTACTTAATTCATTATCATAATCATTCAATATAATGATGTGACTGGAAAAGAGAGAAGCAAAGACGGCGAAAGATAAGACAATTTTAATCATACAAAACATTTGATTAATACTTCATGACCATGTTTTCATTTCTTTTTTATCACAGTTAATTTAAAAACTATTTAAAATGAAATTCTATCATAAATAAACACTCATATATATTAGGTTGGTGAAAAAAATAATTCACCATCCAACTTTTAAGCTGTATATTTCAGACTAGAATAAAAAAATTATTAATCAAAATAAAAAGCTTTGGAATCTAGACATTTTTGTTGACTAGAAACAAGTCCATTTATTCAGGAAGCATAGAATTCTAGGATCTTGGAACAAACAAATTCCTCAAAGATGTTTTGAGCTGCTGCCTGATCGTTGAAGACCTTCCCTTGCAGGAAATGGTCAAAATGCTTGAAAAAGTTGTAATCTGCAGAGGTAGAGTTTTGTAGCCTACTTTGATCATTTTCTGCCGGTTCAAATGCATTATTGCTTTCCAAATTCAGAGCAAGGTTCTTGTCCCCTTGAAAGTTTTGGAATCAATGTTGATCTGTAGGTTCATTGACAGACCCCTGACCTAATATCTGGTTGATATTCAGAGCAGTTTCTGCTGCTTTACATTCCATTATGAACTCATAAGCAAATTGCTTGAACTTACTATTTTTCCATTCTTGATTTTAATAGCCTCAGATAAACCAGAATGAATCATGAAAAAAAAACATTCAGCATAAATAAATAAAGCAAAATCTATGCTTTTAAATTGCACATTACATGGTTGAATCATAGTTTATTCTAAAAATAAGCATCAAATTTTAAAATGACAAAAACCGCATTTGTTTTTGCTCCAACTTAGTACAATGTGAAAGTTATTCCTTGTAGCTAACAAATATTTGATAAGTCTGGTTGATTTTGCTAATGTTTCAATGTTCATTCAAATCATCTTCTGTACCTCTGTACCAAATATAAAGTAAATAAACATCAAATTATTGCAAGGAATAAACCAAATTTTATATTACATATATATTAGAAACTGTCGACCAAATCTGTCACCAAAACTGTCAACATGGGTTTCTTTTAGTTTTTGAGCTTGTCTGTCTGTCTATCAATCTGGCCATGTATGTTGCACATGGAGCCACAGGGCTGAAAATTTCAGTACTTTTCTCTTTATGTCAAGGAAAAACATGTCTTCTGATTTTTAAACCTCCCTCTCCAGTAGGTTTTTAGTGGGTGGTTCAATTTGCAAAGTAAGCTTATGCTGAATTGGTTCTTCAGCATTTGCCTGTATTTTTTTGAAAATTCAGACTTTCTTTACTGATCACCACTCAACGATAGGCGAGAGAAGTAATTTTTTTGCAATTTTTTACATTATCCTCCCCAACGCGGCATGCTGCCAAGAGACATTGCTCTTTGAATATTCTGTGGCTTATAGATACTGATTAATCTTCTTTCTGAAAGTTTTGTTTTATGTCTTCTGGATATACATGTGTTCATATATGTAAAGATACATATTTATATATACACGTGATTTTCTTGTCAGCTTATTCTGCTTGATAAAAAAGCCATTAACCAAGATTACATTAACTGGTTTAACGTTAATTTTACAAAAAAAGGATCGATTCTAACTTACCATTGCAGTCAATAATTGAACACCCTTAGTGTGAATATTTGAAGTCATGTTTAAAGTACCATTGATTAATAAATTATGACATTACTCTAGAACAGAGTAAAGAAATATGTAGAGTCTGAAGAATCTAGATGTTATCAATAAACCAGTCAAAGTAAGACCTGTAAATAGATTTTTTTTCCAAAAATAAAAAAAAATTTTCAGAAGAGGTCCAGTGGAATACCAATGCCAATTTTCAAGTCTGTAAACAAAACGGTATGGCCAGGAGCACTTGAGGACACAAACACATGCACATATAAAAAAAAGATAGAACCTTTTGCCATCTTCGATGGCTACGTTTGTTCAATAATTATCTCCAAAAAGTTTAAAACAAGGGGGTTAGGATTCAAAGAGAACTTTTTTTTATTTCTATCTAACTCATTTTTGGTTTACAAGATTACAGGGGTTATTTGGCTTCAACAATTTTCTGAATGGCAGAAAAACTTTGATCTTATTCATATTTTATATTTTATATATTGCTATGATTTTCATTCAGCAACTAGGTTTCCCAGCAAAGATCATTACGTGAGCAAACTGTTGCCTCAGCATACCTCTAAGCTCAATGAAGAAAATCGTGAAAAAAAACCCAGCTTTATTTTTATTTATGGGGGTACTTTTTTGACTTGATTGTATGCTGCTCAAGCAGAAGACTTTTAGGTTAGTAAGGTCAACCTTTTGAGTCCTACAGTCGTTTTGAGTTTCTGTCCTGATAATTTTTTTTATTCATTTTTTTTTTTTCATCATTTAGTTTGAAATTTCACATTCAAATATTTGGTGTCAGTGCTTTTCTAAGAATTGATTTTAATGTATTTGTTTTGCGAAGAGACTGTCGCATCTGATAGCTAGTTCTATAGAGTAGTGGATCGGTCTGAGGAAGAAATGTCTCCTGACCCGAGTGGCTGTTCGTTTTGAATAGAATTATAAGACAGACAACCACCTTTAGTCAAAATCATTGGTCCATTAGTGGATGAAAACAGGTGTCTTGCATTATTAGTTACAGAATTTTTATTTACATATCATATGTATGAGTATAAAGAGAACTTGTTTATTCTTTAGAGGAAGAATATTAATTGTTACTTTTTATTTCAAGTTTCAATCTCTGTGTTGAGTTCACTGTGTTGAAATTTTGTGTCCATCTTGTTCAGAAAACTGATTTCATTTATTCTAAGTGTTTATTCTGAGGAAGAAAAGATGAAAAAGAATAGGTGAAATATACAAATGAATAAGCGAAAATATCATGTATACATATCCAAGTGCTGCACATGAGTGTGCCCGAGTGCGACTGTGTTTGAATAGATGAATGGTGATATTTTTTTTCATCAAGTTTTCATTTCATCTTCTGGTATTTTTTCATTTTTTCAAAATGAATTTTCATTACTTGTTTTTGTACTGCCAACTTTGCTTGGCCGTTAACCTCAACACAATTCATTCCCCAGATTTCCGAATCAATAAAAGAAAATGTTGTAGCAAAATTGATATTCTTATTGATTAGTATTTGTGCATGCATGTATTTTATAAATATAAGGATTACTGAAGGTGTATATAATATCTATTATGTATGTGAGTCATGAAATGAGATTTCCTTGGGTTTGCATCTATGTATGGATTTGTGAGTTTTCCATTTTATCTATTGTGTCTAACATCATTCATATCACGGACTTATTTATTGAGTAGGTAAGTATAAATCTTCATGTCAGTGATTACATATAAACATTTATTTATTCATTTATTACTGATTGGTTGTATGTGATTAAATACATATATATGTATATATTGATGTGTATACATGTATGTATGTGTGTATATATGTATATGTATGTGTGTTTGTATATACATGTACGTGTATATATATATATATATATATATATATATATATATATATATATATGTGTGTGTTTATATACATATATATATATATATATATATATACAAAAGCATAAATGCATGTGTATGTGTATATATATATATACATATATATATATATATGTGTGTATGTATATATCTATATATAAGCATATGTATATTATGTGCATGTACGTGTTTATATATATATGCATGTGTGTATATATATGTGCACATCAGTTTATATATATATATATATATATAGGTACATACTTATATGCATTTATATATGTATGTGCATATAGATATGCATACAAATGTATATATGTGGATATATATATGCATGTATGTGTGTATGTTTATATGTGCATTTATGTGTGCTTATATGTACATATGTATGTGAGTATATATATATGTGTGTGGGTGTATATATATATATATATATATATATGTGTGTGGGTGTATATATATATATATATGCGTGTGCGTATATATATACTTATATATATATGTATATGTGTGTATTTATACATGTGTGTGTATATGGATGAATGGGTGTATATGTGTATATTTATACATATGTGTTTATATGGATGTATATCAGTGTATTTATACATATGTGTGTATAGGGATGTATATCTGTGTATTTATACATATGTGTGTATATAGATGTATGTGTGTGTCTATATTTGTATGTATATGTGTGCATATATATATATGTATATGTGTATATATAAACATATATATATATATATGCATGAAAATCATATGAAATATATATATAAATTCATGTGATTTTCATAAATAAGAAGTGAGAAAGAAACCTGATTTAATCAAGAAATCATTTTGTTTTTGTTCTGATGATCTTTCGTGATCGTTAGAATTTTTCATGAAATATCTTTAGAATTAGAATTCCAGATGTCATTGAACCCCACTTTTTGTAATTCTCTGTTTGGGTTCGGTTTTTTTAGTACAATCGGTAACTAAGCAAGACAAATCTCAGTTATCAAAGAGTGGGATGTCCAGATGATATTTTAAAAAAAAGTCAATCCAAACCATCAAAATGGGTTTCTTCAATTTTCAATGTATTCCATGTAGAGACAAATTTTGTTTTTCTCTCTCAATCGCCCTCCTAATCGATAGTTATAGAGTGAGAGTTTCAATTCTCAATCTTAGTTTAAGCTAAAAAGATCTCTTAGTTTGAGTCTAGTAGCATTTACATATGTTTTTTAAAACACTTATTCATTGATCACTTTTTTTCCAATTTTTGTGATTGATCACCCTCAACACAGCAGGCTGCCATAAGATTTTGGTCACATGATGGTTTCTACTAATTGACTAACCAGACCTGTAATTATTGAACATTAATTGATTTCATTAGTTTTTGTGCTCCGGGAAACTTCAGTTAACTATTACCTTGCAGAAGGCTCATCTTATATGTAAAAATATTCATAAAACCAAAATTTTCTGGCTACGTATATATCTTAATGCATATATATATATATATATATATATATGTTTAGCATTTTAGAGGGACTTGATTTATTGTTTCTTTTCTCATCTGCTGCTATACATTGGTCATAAATCTAGGATTTTGGTTTAGCTTAAATGTATGCAGCAATAAATTAAGTTGAATATATTAAAGGAGTATGAATGATGATATTCATCATAAATATGCTTGTTATATTGCATGCATATGATTTTGCATGTTAACAAGTTTGTTTTAGAATTCATGCAAATATTTTCATACCTCATATACATGTTAATATGAGTGTTCGTGTACATGTATGCAATCCAGAATTTGATTTGTAATTTGATTATACACATTCATTTTTTAAATGGTGCTCATCGCAATTTTGGACCACACTCCTCATATATATATATATATATATATATATATATATACTTATACACACATATCTATACTAACATTTGAGCCTTTTGTTTGGTTGCCAATGCTACTTCTCCGCTAAAACTACAATGTCTATCAACCCAATATTCTGCATGTAAACTGAGATGTTTTAAATTGAAGTGTAGGGAGACATGAATTTGGTCATTTTTTATGATCAAATTGAAAGTATTTACTCTATTACTTTTTCTTTGATGGACTATTGTAACCATTATCATTCATTTTTTTTACCATAATTTACTTCCATCTTAATCTTATGTTGTTTTTTTTAAGTAAGATCATTAGTCTGTTACAGTGAGGAATCAGGGCAGATTGGTAGTAAAGATTTAGGTCTGTGCATGGATAATATTTTTTCCATTAGTTGTAAAAAAAATTTAAAAAAACACTTTCAATCTGTTATCTATTTTGAAGTTCTGTTTTACCCAGGCAACACCAGGTATTCCTGCTTGTATATATACATATATATGCTCATTAACATGTTTATTTATGGCTCTAGATATCTTGATTTATATATTCGAATGTATATGAATATTCATCGAATATATGTTCATCTCTCTGTTTATATGCATGAGAATATGTCTATTTTTTTCCTTCTATCTCCAGTCAAACTTATCCTTTTTCTTTTTTATCTGTAGTTACCCCCTGCCCCACACGCGTATATGTTCAAATAAATCTGTATCTCTGTTTTTCTGTGTTATTAATCAAGATGCCATTAAAATTCCATTTATACCCACTCTTGACAAAAACATATATAAAACATCCATGCGTAGCATAAATAAATCACTATATCCCGCTTGTGCACCGGAAATAATTATCTAAACATTTGTCTAAAATTATCTAAAATTATCTAAAAAGATAGATCCTTTATCTCCAATTACTGAAAAATGTTTACCAACACAAGATATGGGCATTGCTGGTCCAAACTAAGCATAGAGACCAAAAAAAGGCGCTTTTGAATGTCTTAAGCTGGTGCATAATGCACATTTTCAAGGTTGTAGCCTTAAAAATGTAACCAGGAGCACCCAGAGACACACAGACGGACTTGCAAAGGGGAAAAGAATCTGTAGCGAACTGGTCTGGTTGATTGGGCTGGCCATTTGTGGGGCTACAGTGATTCGATATATCAATAAAGCCAGAAAAGAAACAAATTTTGTCTTTGATGATTATATTCCAAAATCCAAAACAACAATTTTTTTGGTTACCGAGTTTGATTGTCTGAGAAGAATGGTAAAAAAGACTGAAAATAAAATGAATCATTGTGGTCAGTTGTTGTGAGACATCAAAGTCATTTCTAAATTTCCTCTTTCTATCATATTGTCTCTTCGGTCTCTTGAGTATATTTTCATAGTTACTAAATTGTGGTCTTTCTTAGATACAAGTAGAATACCAGATAAACTGAAGTTGAAAAGAACTGTGGTATCCACATAGACAATAAGCTCACATTCACACAACACTGTCAGCTGAAAATAAACCAAGCTAACTGCACCCTCGGATGTATTAGGCAATCATTTAAACAACTCCACCCAGATAGTTTTATTTTACTTTTGCAAGTCATTGGTCCACCCACATTTTGAATTTGGTCTCCCAGATATAACTATAACATAGATGCCAAGCAATGTGGGCACAAAATTAATAACCTAAATCCAACATCTAAATTATACTGACTCCAAAAGTTGAACTTGGAAACTTTGAAGTACAAATAAACCAGTGCTGATAACAAACATGTTGGGGATAAAGACACAACAATCAAAATTAAAAATGCAGAGCTGGAGAAAGTAGACCACTACATCTACTCAGGACAGCAAGTCTCTACAAAGTCTTCATAAGAAGAAATCAAGCAAAGAATCACTCTAGGATGAAACCCTTAGTCAGAGCAAGGTCAAATTCCAAGAACAAGGAATTCTCATTAGTCCTTAAAAGAAGGGTATAATACAATCAATGTATCCTATTGATAGTCACATATGGGGCTGAAACATGAAACCTTACCAAGCGACTGACCGTCAAACCGAGAACCATGCAATGTGCATGAGAGAATCATGCTCAACCTCATATAGAGAAGCCATAAGACAGCACAGTATATCAGAGAAAAGACAGGAGTCTGGGACATTATAGAAACAGTTAGAAAAATTAAGGGCAAGGGGCTGGACATGTTGCAAGGATATCAGACGACTACTGGGCATCATGTCTCACAATGCAGATCCCCAGAAATCAGGTGTCAGGCTGTGGACAACTGAAAGTGAGATAGCATGACAAGCTAGATAAATTCAGGAAGTATTGGCTCTGCAATGCCCATGTTAGAGAGGTCTGATGAATCTTGGGGGACGTTTATGTCTAACAGACTGATGATGATATTCTTGAGATATTCTGCGTAATTTCAGGACACCACATTCTGAACTAATCCACACATTGCATGGATTTCCCAATAAAGTCCCAATCGCAACCAGCACTGGGTCAATAAATATGGGTACGTAGCTGCGAACTGCAAATGTAGGAGGCGAATAGACCAAGGGGTTACTTTATGGATGCCAGACGACTCTGAAGAACAAACTTGGCTGACAACCGTTATATCTATGAACATAATCTTCTTCAAATGTAACCTTGAAAAGGATATTGGTCAAGAAAAATTTGACTATCATTTTCATATCAAAGAAAAAACAAAAAAGAACAAAAAAAAAATTAGATATCAAAGAAAATCTACTGATGGTCATAAATACTCCTTCTACTGGAGAACTTACTTTGCCAAGATTATGATACATCTTGATACTGAAGGAAATGCACATTGATTCATTTGAAAGTAAAGTAAGCAGAGATGCATATTTGTAAATTCTGCTAGTAGCCTGAACGGAATAAAGCTATATCAAGTATATAAATATAATGAGGTAATAAATTATGCCATCGTTCTGACCTTTTCATGATAGACTGCAAATCATTCTAAGTTTATCCGGTAGGGAACAGAAAGTCAGAAATAATTAAGAGCTTGGGAATTGTGCCAGAGATGAATTGTTGCAATTGTAGCATCAGAAAATTAAATGAGAAATACCCGAAGATTTTCAGCAAGACAGCCTCCTAAATAAGCCTAAACATCAAGAAAAGAAATCTTATCAAGAAAAAGTAAAGCATAGATCAGATCTAAATTTGCATCGTAGTTGGTTCAAGATATCAAACAACCACTGGCAGAGCCAGGTGAGGGGGAAGGGTATTCCGACACAAGCAATTTGTGCAGAAATGAAGAGTTGGGTGAAGGGTGAAGCTAATCTGGCTACAAGACAGAAATGATTATAGAAATTTTTAAAAATCATGACACTTCACCTGAAGGTTATGTTTTGACAAAACATCTTGAACGATTTTTGCTAAGTTTTAGCCATTTCAAATGATTAATCTAGCTATTTTTAGCCAATCAAATGGTATGAAATGGCTAACAATGTTTTATAATGTTTTGGCATTTATTGATGTTTTTTTTTTAGATTGATTCTGTGCAAAACAATTTTTTGAGTTTACACCCAAATGGACCACCCAAAATTTTGACCTAGCTCAGCCACTGTTGACTTTTTTTTATAAAATTTCTTGAATCTTAGCATTTCTGATCAGCCTAATTAAAAAATTTATCAATACTTAAATCTTTGGTTTTCTTTGAGAGTGTTAAATAAAAAAAAAACAAAAGAAGAAAAACATTATTTCAGTTTTCAAATCACACCAAAGGTAGCAGGTTATTTTTCCCATTCTACATTCTTTTCCATTTCACACTATTACTCTTTTCTGATTTTTCTGTTTCGAAGTTAAATAAGTTTAATATCATACGATACATACCGGGTATCCATAGCCCAACAAATGGCCTGCCTGACCAACCAGCCAAGTGGGAAACGGATTTTTCTATGTCTCTATGAGTGTGTGTGTGTGTCTCTGGAGAATCCTGGTCATATTTATGGGGCTACCACCTAAGAGATTGGTATGAGTACACCACTAAGCACCATCTAAAAGTTTGTTTTTTTTTCCAAAAAGTGCTTTCTTAGGTCTCTCTATGGTCATCTTAGGATCAGCCATGCTCAAATCTTGTGCTGATATTTTTTTTAGATGATTTTAGATATAATTATCTTTGGTTCCAGCGCAGGTTATAGAGATTCATTTATTTGAGGTACAGATATTCATATTTCATTTGACTCTCAAAAATTACTTATCATTTTTGTAGAGGTTATTTATTCTTATCATTCCTTGAACGAAAATATCAGTTCTTTCACTCCCTGAATATTTGAAATTTCAATAAATCATTAAACGTCACATCTTTCTTGTTTTGTTAGTAGGCAAAAGACAGAGAGAGAAACGGGATGATTAGAAAGGTTTATTGTCACCCGTCTGTCTAGTTTAATCAGGATGATGTCAAAGTAACCTTGCTCCGTTGTCAATATTCAAAGAAAAGCATTTCAGTTTCTGTCTTTTTCTCATTAAACGAATCAAACATCAAATAATCTAAAAGAACAAAAATACTTCTTGGTCTTTTTCTTGTTGCTCAAATTTCTTTTTACATTTGAGCAACGGAAGAACTCAGCAACACTTGTTGCCAAATAATTATTTTTTTCATATAATTTTTGTCTTTCCCATGTTATAAAAAAAAGCAAACGACAATTACCTTAGATATAGTTTGAACCAAAATATATATGGGGTACAGCATTGTATTAATCACTGCTGCCCACAAAAGACCAGTTTTAATCACTGTAGCTGGGTTTAGGTTATTCTTGTGTTCTAACATTTATACCTATCCATGCAGATTTTGCAAAGCCCTTACCGTTGACAGAAGAAACTTGAAATTTTGCACACACACTCCACTCAATGAGTAGGGAAAACGTTTTTTTTGTTTTCATTGGGGACGGGGCCAAATTCAATGTGGGCTTAAGCTAAATTGGTCTTTTATTTGTACCTTCTTGTTTTTTTGAATATTCAGACTATTTTGAGTGATCACATTCCAACAAAAGGCTAGAAAAGTAATTTATTCATTGATCAGCCCTTTTTCTAACTTTTTGATTGATCACTCTTAACACAGCAGACATGGGTGGTGGTGATTCATAATTTCCCTTGGAATGTTATATTTTTCTATTTGACTAAGGTGAAATTTATTCGTTCAAAATATCAATTCACTGATTTTGTATGATTTCATATTCTTAGAACAATCATCGAGGTACAAACGTAATAAGATTAATATTCTGACAAGCAAATAATATTGAAGAAAGAATTATCGCACATTTTTATATTGTTGCCTTTTACTGCAAATTTCAGGATAATTTATTTTACAATGACTTCTTAAAATATAAAAAGCTGCCCATATCTAAAAAAGTTGAATAATTTTGCGTAGTTTTTGCAGCAAAACACGTGTTTTAAATCGAACAAAGGAAAATAAACCATTAGTTTTAGCAAGAATTATATGTGGGATTGATTGACCAATAGCAGTCTCCCTTATGAACAGTTTGGCTCTCCTAGCCAATCAGCATACAGCTTAAAAGAATCCCCACCCTTCTCATTGGTTTGCTCTTCAAACGGGGATGCCATGAAGTCAGCTGAGAGATTTTTTAATTATAGTAGCAGTTTTAGAGAGACTCCAGAAATGAATGCATCTATTACCTGCCAGTAGGCCAGGGTGAGGTTAAAGGGAGTAGCTAGTAGGGATATGGGATGGAAGATTGAACAACCAACTATGAAAAATAGTAGGATTCTAGATACACAATGCTAATCTCTGAAGTTTGCCATGGAAATTCTCCTTCCAATACTTCTGTCCTTTCCATCAAATTTTTGTGTCATATGCAAAAGCAATCTCTATCTGATTATACTGATTGATGCATACTTGAATTTTTAGTTTATCATTTGCTCCTTTAACCTTCTTTATTTGTGTATTTGATTATCAAAACAATTTTTTATCCTAATTTTCTTTTTTCTGCTTTTTAGCTTATTTATTTGCTACCTATATTTTGGATCCTTTTTTTCAGATGAATTTAAAGTAGCCAAAGTCAAATTATTTGGCCAAGTTCATTAACAACAGATTTTTGTTGTCCCAAAGAAATTCATATGTATTGCAACTTTCTAAGAATGATTACTTTGGAAAGTTCCAGTTGGAGACAAAATCAATAATAAATTCTTTGCTCAATATTCTGGAAAAGGAGAGGATTGTGACTCGTTTCCTCACTTGTATTGAGACATTTTTCTTAGTTTGACTAAATTTAGAAGCACACATCATCATCATCATCATCAGTCTTTTTATCAACCGTCGTTAGACATAGACCTTTCCCAGGATCTGCCACATTTCTCTATCATGGGTGTCACGGAGCCAGTTCTTTCTGGATTTGTCTAGTTCATCTCTCCATCTTGGTATTCTGCCGGCCTCAGTTCTGCATGTGATCTCTAGGGATCCATGTTGTGAGTCGTAATGCCCACCGGTTGTCTGCCATTTGAGTTTTCTAATAGATTCTATGATGTCTCAGATTTCCGTTTTCTTCCTGATATACTGTGCTGTCTTGTGATTTCTCCACATGAGGTTGAGCATGATTCTCTCATGTGCACATCGCATGCTTCTCAGTTCGCAGTTTGTCTCTTGGTTAGGTTCCATGTTTCAGTTCCATAAGTGAGCATTGGGAGGGTGCATTGGTTGTATACTCTTCTTTTTAGGATTATTGGGAAGTAGATGTGCTTTAAATTTCACAGCCATTTTGAATACATAATGGGGTCAAATGACTACCATATTTGTATAGTCTTGCCTTCTATTTCCCCCCTTGGATTTTAACTCATGAAAAAAACTAAGGCCTGAATGAGTTAACTTGTAGAAACTATTTCTAAGACAACTTAATGGAGATTTTCACTGGAAATTTCTATATTTGTATTTTGTATAAAATTGATAATTAACTTTTGAAGTTAAAAATCTGTCTTTAAAAGCTTATATACCATCTTTATGTTACGAATAGGAAATATTAGTTTTCTTTTCCATCTGTTTCTTTATCAGATGAGATTTTGATCGGAAAAAGAAATGGTAGATAATGAAATATTGGGAAGAAAAATTAAATTTTTCAAGTAATTTTTGTCGACCTTCGCAGAGGTGGAAATATCGTTGAATAAATCAATCAAATTTATATCCGATAAGTACCACTGAATTTTTGTCAGTTTTTGAGCTGGTGTGGCTGGCTTGCTATGTATGTATCATGTGTACTGGCCACACTGATAGAACTAGAGGGCTGAAATTTATAATGTTTACTTTTAAGATTTCATCATGATGTCACTTGAAAATTGAATTTGTGAAACAGATTTTAGGGGTAACCATTAGAGTAACAATTACATAAAACTATATATGAATATTTATGATGTCTAAGCCAAGTGATACATTGACTGTGTAATGATGGGAGATCATTTCAAATAAAAGTTTCTATACAATATAATGCAATTTATAATCATATATGAATATTTATATAAGTATATGTATATAAATATATGTGTGTGTGTGTGTTTGTGCATATATCATCATCATCAGTCTTTTAACGTCCGTCGTTGGACATAGACCTTCCCCAGGATTCGCCACACTTCTCTGTCATGGGCGTCGCGGAGCCAGTACAATGATTTTAATATATAGTTTATGTAATTCATGTAGTTTGTTATTTTACATAGGGTATTGTTATAATGTCTTGTACATGGAAGTTATACTACACATTATTTGATTATCTGAAACCGGTCTTACTTTCCTAGGTTACCTGAAAAATACATCTAATGATGAGGGATCATAAGTCTAGGAACAGATGTATTTCACTGTTCGTGTTACTTATATTGAGTGTTCACCCATGTGAATATTAGATTCATTGTGTTTTAATCTCAGACTGTATGCAAACAAACTTATGATATCATTTTTAAGAATACTACTTTTGATTTTCTACCAAGATATTCAATTGAAGGATTTGACAATTTTCCCTGAAACCTTAAAGTAATTTTTCCATGTATGTATGTATGTGTATATATATGCACGTAATAAGCTCTTAAAATAGCTTGAGATAAACAAATAAATATAAACAAAAGTCATGGCGAGATGATTTTGGAAAAAAGGAATCTTTGTGTTAGCCAAGGATCAAAAACCTTTCTCTTACACCATTTGTCTCTTAAAATTTAAGTTATACATAGCATCAGTGACAATGTTGCCTATGACATCAGACGGAAGATTAGTTTGATTACAATTCGATACAGAGAAATAACATTATATCTATAGATTAACATTCATGCATCTATAAATTGATATATATTCCTTATCATATATATTTATACATAGATACTCCTTATTATGTTTAGAAAAGACATTTTTGTTTTTATTGAAAATTCCCCACTGAACAGGTTCAATTAGTGGTGTAAATTAACACCAAATCGATCCTTTACTTCGTGTCTGAAGGCCTTCAGGTGTGTTTTCTGAAAATTCTGACCACCCAACGAGAGTCGAGATAAATAAACTCCCCATTTCTATCACCCCATTTTCCAATTTTTCCCCAACGCAGCATGCTGCCAAAAAAAGTATGCCCGCTGATGGTTTCTATTCAGTGACTATTCTATTTTCCTTTCAAATCCAGAAAGTTCCTATGAAAATTTGGACAATCTTTTACGTTCAATGCATTCAGTAACCATTACAAAAACAAGTGCTTTTTGCAAAATACATTTTTTCATGATGAAATTCCTGTATCCCAAGCACTTGACACTTCTGTATATTTGTTTGGTAACGGTTTCAAACGAAGTAGTTTCAGTTATTCAAGTCTTTTATCTTACTTCATTTGAGCAGCCTGCGTATGTCCCCGTGTTGTTCTTGCTGAAATATTCTCCAAGCATGAATAATAGAATTCTTTTTACATATTTTTTTTTTCAATCCTACTTTACAAAAAAATGTTTTGAAAAACTCATGAAGATTTACCTCCCTTACATCTGGGATGCTAGTATATTGATCAGCATGAAATTTGAACTCAGTGACTGTGAAATTATCTGCCTTATCATGAAGAGAATTCAGCACATCCCATATATATATATATATATATATATATATATATATATATATTATGAGTTGTTGGTTTCACAGGTATAGTGCTCAATATTTTTCATAAAAATAGCGTTGGTATAATGTTTATCAAATTGTCATGATACCATATGAAAATTGAATTTGTGAAACAAATTTTTTGTGGTAAACAGCAGTATAACAATTATATATATGTATGAGTGTGTGTGTGTGTGTGAAATAACCACTTAAAATGGCTTGAGATAAACAAATAAATATAAAATTGCTTTGCTAGAGACTGCTGGCCACAAGGTCTCAATTCCAAACTTTGATATAAACAAGGCTCAAGGTGGAATAATTTTGAAAAAAAGGAATCTGTGTAAGTCAAGAACCAGAACCTTTCTCTCACACCATTTGTCTCTTTGTAAAATTTAAGTTATAAATAGCATCAGTGATAATATTGCCCATGAGATCAGACAGAGGATAAGTTTGATAACAATTTGATACTGAGAAATGACATTATATCTATAGATTAACATTCAGGCATCTATACATTATATATATATATATATATATATATATTATGTTTCTAGCCTTTTACTTAAAAACAGGATTAACCACAAACTAGAACTTCACTGTCAACACTAAAATGGATTATGTTAAATTGTTGTAAATATCTTTCAATTATGAATTTTTTTTTTTTTTCTAATTAGCAAATAATACTTATATTTATGAGAAATTTCTAGCAGTTTCCAGTGATTCACTTCTCAATCTAAATCAGTTTTAAACCATTGTAAATTTTGTATTTTCATTCATAGTAAGTACTTTATTTTTCAAGAATTATTAATATCTTTGCCTGTATATCCATAAAATGATTTCCAATTTGTTTTAATATTTGAACTAATAAGCATTTTACATCATAAAAACTGTATTTACATGAGAAAGTTAATCCGGCTTGAACAAAGCTGACCTGACTTCAGAGCTCTGCAGATTATCTTGGTACAAGGGAAATAAATCTCAGATATAAATGATATTGAGTCATTACTGTTAAATTCTATCTATGCCTGTTGGTTGGTAATGTATTCCAGAACATAAAGTCCTGAATTACAAAGTTTTGTCAAATACTGAAATATACTAAGAAAGTATATAGAACCATGATTTATCAGATTCAGATGTGCAGAAATATTTCAATCATAATTACTTGTAGTTTTCATCAATATGTGTGAAATTGAGAATCTATTTTTGAATAGGGGAATAGATGAGGCTTGTCGTTACATTCAATCATTGAATTTTGCAAATATTTCTTGTTGCATTGTTTATTTCACGGATTCAAGTTTTACTTGATTATTCAGTGTTCATTTTTTTCATTCTCATCATGGACAGTTGTTGCAATATAAATCCAAATGTTTCTCCATGATATAAAGGTAATAGACAGCATTTTTTACTTACTATGTATAGTACTTCAGTTTTAAATTATGAATTGTCACATTGATAGTATTATATATATATATATATATATATATATATTAGTATAGAAAGCTTTACAGTATTAAACATTAAAAAACTTTTTCAAAAGATTTTTTTGTGTTTCTTCAGTCATCTATTCCCCAATATCTGTCAATGCAATTTATATAATTTTCTTAAATGTTTTCCCCTGTTTTAGGCATATTTTGTTATCATGGTACAATGTATAAATTGCCTCTTATTAGGATCATCAGTTGTTTACCATCTAACTGCTTCTGGGATTTTAAAAACAAAACAGTTGTATTAACAAGGCAAGCCATCAGTGTTGATCAAACACCACCATCTTTCATGGTATAGTTTTTACCGTACATGTAATTTGTCATTTTATCTAAAGTTTTATGTGTATTGTATATTGATATTATTTTATACTTTATACCTTAATTTTGAAACAGGGCTTACTTATGTAGGTTATAATAAAAATGTTTTTAACGATGAGAGATCAGTAAATATAACAACAGATGTAAGTTGCCATTCATGTCATTTCTATTGAATGTACACTCATGTGAATATTTAATCTGCTGTGTCGGTTTTAATCTCAGACTGCATCAAACAAAGTTATGATTGCATCTTTAAGAATACTAATTACACAGGTAGAACTTTTTTGAGTTGATTTTCTACCAACATATTCGACCAAAGAATTTGACAACTTGAAGCTAATTTTTCCATGGTGCATATTTATGTATACACACACGCACACATATATATGTATGTATTTGTGTGTGTATATATATATATATATATGTGTACAACCTTTCAAAGTCAAAGTATGTTTGTCTATACTTGTCTTTTTCCAGCATATTGCAATTATACCAAGTAACAAAATTTTCATTCCTTGGTAGTGAGTGTCATTTGTTAATTGCTCATGTAAAAAAGTATAGAAAATCACTACTATTCCCATCAAACTTTGCTTTTATGACAAGGACTATGATATTTTGAAATTAATCTGCTTACTATTGTACAACAATTGCATATTTTTATTCACATTTTTTTTAAAAATCACAAACAAGTATCAAATCACTGTTGCCCCCAAAATATCCCACTCAACCAATGAGCCACATGGGCTACAGATTCTTCACCTTTTGTTCATATGTGTCCCCAGGCACTCCAGGTCATATTTTTGTGGGCTACCACCCTGTGAATTTGCATAAGTACACGACTAAGCACCATCTCAAAAATCTCTTCGTTGTTTTTCATAAAAGTGCTTTTTGGGGTCTCTGGTTATTTTGGATAAACAATTTCAAAATGGTGTTGGTATATTTTAGATGAGCAATCTATTTTTTGAGGATAATTTTAAATGAAAGATCTTTTTCTTTCAAGGTAATTTTAAATAACTACTTTTGGTACACATGCAGGCTATGATGATTCATTTATACAAGGTTTACCCTATATATTAAATAAAAGTGATCACAAAATATTTAGAAGTGAATAGCTTTTCGAAATTTACAATTGTACTGTAATTCACTCCCAGAAACCAGACCCTAAAATATAATCTCTCCTTATGTGCTCATTATGTGGTCTTTGGAAGCGGCATTCAAGGTCCCATATATGTTTTTGGAAGCACTCATCTTGCTCCTCCAAATACACTACGTCTCCTTGGATTCTTCTAGATGAGTGTTAAGGATTTGGCCTTTGAGGGACAGCCTGCAGCTTGTTTCACCATAGTACTTCACCATAGTCTCAGCCACCACCACAGTTTTGTACCTTGTGATTGCCTTAGAAGCTACAAATAATTATGACAAAGCTGTAGCAAGCTGCTTTCTCCTACCTAGAGAGCTTCTTGGGAAAATCCTTGTGCTGCAGGAGCTTCTTTATCCATGAACCAACGAAGACAGTGCATCTGCTAAAATGTGTGAAGCCTACAAGGCATATTGGCATGCCTATGGAGGATCAATATAAAGTCCAGGCACTTCATTTCACCCGCAATACAGCAATAAGACTTTGTTTGATGCCTTGAAGCAAAGTTGCCAATTGAACATCCATAGTCATTAAAGATGGCGAAAGGCTCTATCCTTTTTAATATGTGCACATATTGGCGTTTGCTTATGTCTTTGTTTGTTTGTGTGTTCCAGCACTCATATAGACTTGAAAATTGGCATTCACACCTTACTAAACCCTTTCTTTTTTATTTTTGGAAAAAGACCTTTTTTGACCTTTTTGGTGCCTTATTCTGATGGGGTTAGGTAGTTTTTTGTTTTTTTTTACTCTATTTCAAAAGTTTTCCAGGAGGAATGACATAGATTCTACATTATCTAGATACTCCTTTACTCTATTTTAGATGTTTTCCAGTGGAAAACGCCGGTGATGTCATAAAAGTCACTAAGTAGAAACTGTCACATGACCAACATCTCTTGGCAGCATGCAATCTTGAGGGGGATCAATTAAAACATCAGAAAAATAGGTGATCAATGAACACTGTGCTTCTCTTGCCTTTTGTTGATCACTAAAAAGTCTGTATTTTCAAATTACACACAGGCACAAATTAAGGGCCAATTTAGCATAAATTACATTGCAAACTGAAACTAAAAACATATTTAGGAAGGAAAGTTGAAAGATTTTTGTGGACATAACAAATAAATGTTTAAATTTTCAGCCCTCTTGCTCCATTGGTGTGGCCTGTACGTATGATAGATACATACATACATAAGTAACCAGCTGTATTTGAAAACTTAAGAAATCTATATTGTCAGTTTTGATGGTAGTTTCTAATAAATATTATTTATCAAGTCCTATCAGTTGTGCCAAACTCATTGGCAGTAAAGTTAGAACCTTTTAGCATAAAAATGGTAATTAAATCAATAGTCTGAACAGCAATTTATGGGCACAACATCAAAGAAGGCCTCGAGTCTCACTGAAAAAGACTATCTTCTTTCAAAGAGCAATGTTCAACTCTTTCAGTAAAAAGACCATATTCTTACTTATATGATCTGTACGTTTTATGCCTTTTTCTCACTGCTTTTTTTACCTGTTTGTATTTCTGACCCAACTGAATCCCCCAGATGGTTATTCCGCAAAGGAGATATGGGAAACAGAAAGAAATGGTTTAGGGGACAAGACGATGAAGTAATAAAAAAGATCGTCGGTTAAAAGAGGATCTGTTCAAGTTATGTATCGATAAACTTGCCACTCTGATTCCCCAACAACCCATTAGAAAAAGCCGTCAGATTTTGTGGAAATGGAAAAGTTCAATAGCAACGTTTAGGAAAGATTTCCAATTTCAGTATATTATGCATCAATAAATTAAAACCACCACCAACAAAAAAAAAAAAATGATCTCGGCCATTCTTTTGTAGTAATGGGAGATAAAGTTGATTTCAATTTGAGCAGACTCTATGAAGTTGATTATCATACAGAATAGAAATTCCTGAGGATAGTACTCAATGCCACAAATGTTGTCATCCATGAAAGTTATCACTGCATTAAGTTAAGACGTTGAAAAAGGCCTCTCCAGTCTGCTTGAGAGGCATCAGTGATAAGTCAGAAAAAGTCATGAATATATGAATAAAGTTAAGCAATAAATCATTAGTGCCCAATATCTGGTGGTGCTAGCCATTCAGTTTTAATTTCAAAATGCCAAGATTAACCTTTGTTATGGTAAAAGAAAACTTTATCAGCGATTTTCTCTTCAGATAGAAAACAATGGAATTGGCTGGGTGGTCAGGATAACCAGAGGATTGGAAAAAGGCGCCATCAGAATCATAAGATTATAAGAAGTTTCCTTATGTGTGTGTCCATTCACATGCTAAACTGTTTTTGAGGTGTATGCATACTTTTAAATGTGTATAAGTATACTTATAAGTGTATACATATGTATTGTATGTATACACACACATGTGTATTTTCATCAGCATATATGTCAGCAGGGCCGGTTTGTCCATTTGGTGAACCTTGCTGGTCGCTTGGGGGTAATATCTAAACTGAAAAAATTTAGTTATTAGAATACAACTGAGGGTACAAATATCAAGTCTTGCCGGGGGCACATGAAGCACTTGCACTAACCCTATATGTTAGTCTATTTATCTAAATATATAGATATATACGTACATACACATAGGCATAGTACCTTTCACAAATGATAGGATTATTAACATACAGATCAGCACTTCACACCTAAGATCAGAGTATCTATATGCTTTGCCTAGGATCAAAGTGTAGTATCTGTTTCATATGGGGTTTGGGACACGTGATAAGAGGAAAAATAAGCAAAATTACTGAAATATCATCCAAAATGCCTATATGTATACTCAATTAAACCGGTTTTTGGCTCAAATGTTGTGTTGAGTAACAAGGGATATATTAAAGAACAAGTTTTTTTTAAATCAAATTACAAGTCATTTTTTCCAAAGGCAATGTCTGCAAGTAGAATTCAAGTGAAGTAAAAAGTATCTTGAAATATTTGTAAAAAATACATAGGTTAATCACTGGATTTGAAAAATGCTACTTTGAAAAGAATGAACATTAAAACAAAATTATCAAATGAAAATGGTGAGCAATATATGAATTTATCTTTAGTCTTTCAAACGACAAATGTGTAAATAATCTTTTCAATTTTTACTGATTTTTTGTGAAATATTTAGGAAATGAGTTGTCTCCCTTTCATTTATCTTGCAAAAATAAAAAATGACTTCTGATTACCTTGAATGACCTGTGAGGCCAATCTCACACAGCTAATTGCCTTTGATATGAAAAGATGTTCCCTATGCTAAATATCAGCTTCCTAAGAGAAAATTTATGGTGGCCAATTGCTTCAATTGGCCTTAAATGGCCAGAACTGACCTCTGATGACCTTGAATGACCTTTGAAGTCAACCTTACATGGCCTATCTTCCAGTGAGATGAAATGTACCCTTTTGAGATGCAGATTTAGAATTAAATATATATAATTAAAAAACAAGTATAAGTTAAAAAAAACAAAATTTAACTTTCCTACATTATGATTTTAATATTAATCTAAAAGGAAAATACATGTCGGGACGTGGTGTTCAATCAACATAGCTACAGTTTGCTATGGTAAAATGTATGTACTATTTTTTAAAATCCTCAAAACAGGTCCATGGTAAAACAGTTGATCATCCCCAGCAATAAAATTCATTGTGCAACACAAGAATCCAAATTTAAATAACAGAAACAAAATAAAATATTCTGTGTATAACACAAAATATCTGAACATAGTACATTAACAGTGATCAGAAAGTAACTGACTTACTTAACATGACATCATAGGATGATTCGGAGGATTTAGGAAATCTCTTCAATTAAAACTCTTTTTCAGGAAAAATATGCAAAGTATATCAATATATATAAATAGATGTTTTCTTGCAGACTGCAGTTTTACATTTATAGTTTGTACATACGAAAGTGTGTTGGCATTTGGGCATATTTATAGATATATATATATATAAAATTGTATGCATATGAGATTGGCTTTCATAATGTTAAGAGAAAATTCTATCTGGCAGATTCTCCTTAAGAAGGGAACTCTACATTTTGTTGATTGTTTCATTGGTTGATTAGGGTATCCAGGGTGTTCAGAAAAGGGGAAGATTAACATCACAAAGTTAAGATCTCAGGGTTTGTTGTAAGGGTTGGGAAGTTGTTTTTCATAAAAAGAATCATCCCATCTTTAGCCTAGAAGCATGTAGGAAGGGTCACAGGGTTGTCAGGGGAGGCGTATTATAATACAATAGAAAACGTCATGAGTTTAATGTGTCTTTGCAGCATGCCATGTTGGGGATGATCAATTAAAAAAATTCGAAAAGGGGTAATCAATGGATGGCTTACATCTCTCGCCTTTTTTGAGCAGTGAGCGCAATTCAGCATAAACCTACATTGTGAATTGACCCCCTGCCCCCTCCCAAAACCTATTTGGAGGGATGGATTTATAAAAAATTTTAAAAAATGAATGTCTAAAGTTTCCACTTCTCTAATTTCATTGGTGCGGCCTGTACATTTTATACAAAGTACAGAGAAACCTATGTCGACAGTTTTGGTTGACAGTTTCTTATATTACAATCACGCTAACCAAGCTAGTCTGGATGAGGGCGCTTAGGGCTCATTATCTATTGTTGATATGGCCATGTATGCCGCATCAATACAACATCCATGTCCACAAACATTTATGGATTTTTATTTTTATATTGATTTCTCAGCTACACGTCTTTGTTTTCAGTCAAGTTTCCCCATCCTTTCTTTCATTATCATATCTGCATGCCTTTCCCCCACCATTTGGAACCATCGACCAATACCATTCAGCGAGACTGTTCAATATTTGATTCCTATCCTCAATGGAAAACCCGTTATAGAGTTGTATTCAGAGAGAAGATCAGTCAAGTAGTTTCTCAGACTACTAATGCTCTTACTTCTCTTCTTGGTTCAAGATGCCAAGGATAGGAAAGTGTTGACATGACCAAGTTTCTAATCGGGCTACTCAGAGCTAGGCCCATTCAAAGAACAATAGCAGCCTAAGCAAGTGTACAGGAGAAAAAAAAAGTATGTTTCTCTCACAGTTGGTCTTTATATCATTGACAGAGTGTATCTAAATCAGACATTGGAGAAATAGTTGACATAGCTGCATCCCTTCTGGTCTTCCTCCTCCTTCTTGGTTATTTTTCACTGTATAAGTATTTTAACCTCTGATTGTACACCTACTTAAATATATAAATTTGTATAAGTAGAAACTTAGTATCTGAAAACAAGATTTTTTTTTCCAAGTTTTAGTTTTGGCTTTTGAAACGCTCGGCTCAGTCTTTGCAACTGATCTGTAGTCAAGGTCGCTCTTATCAAATGTATCGGTTACAGACCTGCTCTGATATCTCAGAAACTAACAAAGATAAAAGCATGCGGTTTTCACCATTCGATTCATTCAAATTTTCAAAAACAACCTGATCCGGCCAGCTCATCCTGTTTATTTTTTATTCTTCATAGCTCAAAATCTAACAAAGATAGATACATACGGTTCCTACCAATCGATAGCCCATTATTTGAAGATTTATTTTGTATGCAGCAAAATGTGGTTTTCAGTAGTTGGAGAATTCTTGTGGTTTTTCTCAAGCAAATCAATTTTAGTGTACTTCAGGAATGGATCAAGATTTACTGTGTATGTTTTCAGTAAATATTTTTCAAAAAGTTGAAACAATAATCATTATATAATCATTACAATGCAATTAGCTTTCTTATGGTTCTAAAGGGATTTTTTCTCAACATTCTATCATATTATCATAGGTTTCAATCCTTTTCCCTCTGTTGGGTTCTGGTAATTGGGCTGTCAACCAAAGCACCATAATATTATCTTCAAAATAGACTCTGGATTATGTTTGGGTGGTTATAGTGTTGAAAAACCTAGAACCAACCAATATGTTTTGGAGCATTTGGTAGCATAATCTTATCTTATTATCCATAATTCCCTTAATTTGATACAATGAATACTGTTTCTAGACATACAACCCCACACCATGATACACTCTCCTCAATTATTCTAAAGCAGCATACATGACACTCTTCCGCTAACCTACTAACTTACCTCCAACCATCAGATCTAATGATTTGTTACCCTATACACCACTGCTCCATGTTCTAATCCTTATGCTCTTTGGCAAATTGGATGCTACTTACCTATTAAAGAAAGCCAATGGCTTTTTGCGGGTCACAAATCTCATGAGCCAAAATTTTCACTTTATAGAGTCAAAGTTAATCTTGAGTAGTATTCTCAAACTAAATGATGATGATCATTATATATGATATGGTCAGACTATTTTCCTCATCAATGTTTTTATTTATTCATAACCTTTCATCCGTGTTCCAGCTGACCTTTGTCAGATGTTGTTGATTGTAGAATATGGAATCATTACTAAAACCACATGCTTGATTGGACTGGACACATCACATCTCTTTTTGTATATCAGGGTTTTATTTTTGGTGTACTTCCGAGTTGCCCCCCCTTGCTTTTAGTAATCTGTTTGTGTTTTAGGTTTTTTTTAAAAGTCTCTTATGATGAGAGGCTCTCAGATGCTATTGATATTGATGCTCAGTTGGCTGATCGGTTTGACTGAAAAAAGTATGTATTCCACTTCCTCCTTTCATTGCATTCACAAATAGTAATGATTAATACATCCTGTCAAACTAAATTCAGACAATAACTGATGATGATGCTTATGAGAAAATACTGTTTAAAGAGAAATGTACATGTATATTATTTTGATCAAAACATACTTAATCTAAAAGGGCATAAAAGGCACTTTGATTTCACAGACAGTATTATTGTTAAAAAGTCGGTACTTTCATAAATCAAGTAATGCCACTGCAGTTTGGTACCTCTAACCATCATGTACACACCTCAGTCTGTGTCTCTTGTGGATACTTCAATGTACAAGAACCTAATGCTGGTTCATTTACTCTTCTGTTAAAGTAAGTGGTTGGGATTTTTTTCCAATTTTCTTGGGACAGATTCTCTCTGATCCTCCTCCTCTGTTGTACACAACTTCGAGCAAGAGTACCTAGGGTTAATGACTGGTCTAGTTAGTCACTAAATAGAAACCATCACACGATCAACTTCTTTTGCTATGTTGGGGATTATCAATTCAAAAAACTGGAGTATGGGATGAAATCTTTTTGTTGAATCATTAAAAAGTCTTAATTTTCAAAAAAAAAAAGAATAGCTGGCATAAACTATTAACTAATTTAGCATAAATCTACGTTGTAGATTGATCCCCCCCAAAAAAAAACCTTTTTGCAGGGGTAATTTTGAACATAACCTGCTTAGAAACTGAAGAAACCTATTCTGACAGTTTTGGTTGATGGTTTCTGATAAACGTTGTTGCACTCAAAATAAACTGACATCCTCGTATTGCATCAAGCAGCATAAGACAACTATGTGTTACCAAAGATAGATCCTAAAAAACACCAGATAACTCAAGGCTGATAATAAAGGTTGTCAGAGCAGCAGTGAATCTCTCAAGAGACGTAACTATTGATCTTTAGTTGTAAACAGGGATAACTAAAACAGATTTAAGATTTGGGTCTCACAAAATTGTGTATCAGTTAAATTTCATGTTAGATATACAATTAATAATTAGAGAAAAACAGGCTACATCAACAGAAGGATTTACAAACCATGATTCTTTTTAGTAAGTAAAACAGTTCTAAAAGTAATGATTGTTCTCTATGTTGATTCATTTGAATGTTGATGAACTGGTGTTTTTAAGTACATCATCCATCTGATATATGGTGTACAGATTATGCATAGACTTTTTCCAATGGTTCATTATAAATCATACATCCTGTTTCACTTTTTTTAAAAATTCAAATGAAACAGTATGTACAATTTTTAATGAACCATTGAAAAAAATCTTTACTCATTTTATAACTGCTCAACAGATGGTATTGAGCACATTTTTAACTAAGTTCTACTTTATACATTAATGCATATGCACTCACTGGTATATTCTTATATTGTTCCCTTTTTGCTCAAACCTTGTTAAACAATATATATTCACATAAACAAACAGGAAAAAAAAGTTTGCTTCACAGCAAATTAGAATTATGGAGTTGCTATATTCATATAGATATATGTAAATATGACATGGGGAGCCATGGCAATTAAACTTGATCTGTTTTTTCAAAACTCCTAAAACAAGGTTGTGGTAAAGCAGCTGATGAACTCCATAATGAAGAATAAAATTACAAAGATAAAAACAATAAAATACATGCGCAAAGATCCTAAAGTTAAATAATAGAATAGCTTTGAGATGACATGTTGAAATAACACTGATCGGATTAAAACTGTCTTGCGTGGCACTTGATTGTGGATACTCTGGGACTCTATAAATATTGATAAATAAAATTTTTCTTTTTAGCATCATTGAATGAAAAGTTTAGATAACTGTATATAAACGTGTGTATGTATGCTTGTCTGTGTTAATGATTCTGAGTGTGTTTGTGAATATCAACAGAATTCTTTCAAAATTTGGAAGACTTAATTTTTTTTTTTTTCTTCAAGTTTCATGCATCGGGCTCATTGCCAAAAAGCTGAATGCGTGTTCTCATTCTTAGAAATAATTATCTATGAATAAATAATCCATTCAGATATATTCACTCCCTTTTTTTCTCCGCATCATATTTTGAGAACCACGTATTGCCTTGAATTTATTAAAAAAACAAACTTTTATGTATGTTTACAAAATCTCTTGGGATATAAACATTCATATACAGCATTTATTCAGGTCTATTCCCAACCTTCAATTTGATCCCCTGTATAAGTATATATATATATATATACAGGTATATATGATTAGATTAAGAAAACATGAACAAGCACTGTCACCAAAAGGTTTCTTCAGTTTTCAAGTTGGTTCAGCTGGTTTTAAATGTATCTATAATGCATACAATTCCCACCAATGGAGCTACAGGGCTAGAATTTTCGACATTTACTCTTTATTATGTCTAGAAAAAGGGTTTTTATTGTTCTTTAAATCCTCCCGCAAAAAGTTTTTTGGAAGAGAGTTCAATTTGCAATGTAAATTTATGCTATATTGATCCCTCAATTTGTGTCCAGCAGCATTCACACTTTTTTCGAGAAAATTCAGACTTCTTTGTAATCTCTGTGCAACAAAAAGCAAACAATCATTGATTAACCCATTTTCAATTTTTTTTAATTGATCTCCCCAATATAGCATAGTGCCAAAAGAGGGTTTCTGTTGAGTGACTAACCAAACCTGCTTGTCTAAGAATTGCACATTGACGTACTTGATCATGTGTACGTCATTTACGGGTGTGTGTATGTATGCTTAACAATTATTCTCAACTGTCCTCAACAAATCAATAATATATCTCTGCCAAAGGAGTGCATATCTACTTATAAAACTACGAATGTTCATCTCGGAAAGGATTTTTGTCCTTGTATGCACGCACAAACATTTCTACATATGTAAGTTGTTTTAGGAATATATATACCAAGCCTGAATGCACTTATTTGTCTAAAACTATATTTATCATAGTTGAGACATCTTTAAAATTGGCTGCACCTTTCTTCCAAATCGACTTCAGTTTTAGTTTCTAGTTTCAAAATAGAATTGTTGACTCTTGCTCTGAACCACGATTAAATTAAATGAATTTTAGTGTCACTTAATCGGGGCTGGGTTAAAGCCACTTGATGCCCTTAACATAGACAAAAAATGGTGACCCCCCCAACTCAGCACTCCTATTGCAAGAATGAAGGTCATATTCATTTAAAACGCATCGAAATACATTGGAAAATACATTTATCCACTGAGCAAAATCTTTACCAATGAAACTTATGCTTGCATAATGACCAGTCTTCTACAATAGTATATGTGTGGACAATTAAATATATATATATATATATATATATATATATATATATATATATATATACACACACACACACAACAACTGGAATCTTATTACACCCATGGAATTTGAATACAAAGATTTATATACAACTGACCTGAATTTAACCCCCTCTACTGGACAGGAAAATAATGACCAGAAAATGAATCACATCAGCCTTCTGAAGATTTGTATGGAACCAGTTAAGGCTTATTAAAAACTCTTATACCTTAAAAGTTTGGCTGTCCCAGTTGTTACAGGTACACAACTGATGATCCCAACAATAGGAAATTTTCACATAGTACCATAATATCAAAGTCTGTGTAAAACATTAAAAAAAACACGGAAGGAAATTACATAAATTACATTAACAGATATTGGAAAATAAAAAACTTAAGTGACAGAATAATTTTTTTCATGTGCTTTG